>PPHJ01000085.1:0-489090 GCA_002991585.1 Ilyonectria mors-panacis | reverse complement strand
AGTCGGTCTGAGACCTATTCCTTTGGCGCATGGCGGTGAAGGGCTGACAACTCTAGCACTAGCTGTTCTCCCGCTTCTGCGGACGCTTGAGCTGTCGCCTTTACCCGTCTGCAGTGGTTGATTGGTTGCTCAATTGGCGCATGGCGTCGTGGGATCGCTGTCTATGTTGGCTATGGGCTGCGGGGGGCTGGGGAGGTGTTCATTCTCTTTCGCCTGGTAAGTACACCGGCTGGAAGTTACATTAAGAGCATCAACCAGGTGATCAACTGTAGTCATAGATGCCTCGTCGTTTTAGCCACCTAATCGCCGTCATATTTCGCCATCGGTTCCCCTTTCTCCAATCTCATAGCCCGACGTCATCTCACCCTTGCGGGTCGCGAGTCAAGAGACTTGTCCTAGACGTTGTCAACTTGTCCTCGCACTTGCCATCCCGTCATGCGGGTGGACTTCCCGCTTCTCAGCCGCGAATTTGCAAGCCTATCGTAGTCGTTGTAGCCCGCGTCGTGGCCCGTCGCTGCGGCCGGTTGCCGTAGCTCATCGCCCAACTGGAGCTGTTGGATCGACCAAGACATACATTCCCAATCAACAGCGTCTTTACTCTCCCAGTGGATAGTCCCACCCGCAAACCACCCAGTTGAGCAAAGATCAACAAAAAGACGGCTCGCGTCTGAGCGTGCATTATATGTTCTGTTTAGACTCAAGCACCTTGTTATGATCTTGGTAAGGGTCCATGTATGATGGTGGGTGCTTGTTCAGCCCTAGGCGTTTCCTAGCCGTGTCATTGCGCAGGTCTGGTCCTATCAAGACGGGATATATCCATTTCAATTTATTTGGTTCCTCCGGCTGACCGCCAATGCATGTAGCATGACCCGATTCAATAAAGTCTTCCCCTGAACGAATGGGCAAACTGATATCGGAAATGCAACAGAGATGCGGGGACTAAGAGGGTCTCGGCCCTGGTGGACACCACCGAGTGTAACCTGTTTAGTTCACATTAAGGAGCCATCCTTCCATCCAAAACAAGGCACAGTGGCAGAGTGGTCTAATGCGTATGACTAGAAATCATATCTCTTCGGAGGCGTCTGTTCAAATCAGGCCTGTGTCGAATCAACTTTACTTTTTGCCTTCTCATCCATTGAGATGTTGTGTAAGTGCACTTCTTTTTTGGAGTTTTGCTATGACTAGGGAACATGTGATCGATGCCCAGCCATAAATTCATGACTGAGTGTAACGTTGGAATTGAAGACAGGAGCTTTATTGCACTGTGATATGATTTCCGTCATCCACCGTTCAATACATCAAATTTCACTGAGGTTCGATTCGGTTACAGAGGGCAAAGCCAATTTCAACCCCGACATGTGGTGTTGCATCAGACATGCTCACATCCCAGTCATCAATGGAGTATCGAAGATTCAAGCTTTTGCATAGTTGTAAACTGCGCATCATTTTGCGATTTGATCCCAGTTCAACTTAAATTTATTAATAGACGTCGCGGCCGAACATGGGGTGCCATAAAGACTTCGTATACGGACAAAAGAATAGCCGGGCACTCTGACACTGCCCCACCAATGCACGGTGCACAGCCACGCCGCAGCGAGTCCAACACGTAATGCTACACGAGCCACATCGCGACGTTCCAAACCATCCGCCTTCGACAACCCCCCTGGGATAGGAACATCGCAACATTCCCACAGTCCCGCCACTCCTACGGCATCATCGCGCAGCGCGTATCGACGAACGTGTGCACAATGGCCGACTCACCCCGTGGCATGGACCACACCGACTCGATGGACTCCAACGACGGAGGTCCGAAGCAGCCGGAGAAGAAGAAGAGCCGCCGACCTGCGAGTGAGTGCTCTGGAAGCTTCGGAAGCGACGCGCTGCCCTGAAGAACTCGCAACTGATATTATCGCGACAGATACCGCGTTCCGGCAACAGCGCTTGAAGGCGTGGCAGTATGTAGAAGACTTTCCGCGCTGACCGGATACAATGCTGACAGCGATAGACCCATCCTGACGCCCAAGACCGTTCTGCCCTTGTTCTTCATCATCGGCATCATCTTCGCGCCCATCGGTGGCCTTCTCCTCTATGCCAGCGCCCAGGTACTACCATTCACCATTTCTATCAGCTCTTTCTTCCAGGACTTCTCTAACGGGCAGGCTAGGTTCAAGAGATTCGTCTCGAATACACCGACTGCAAAACCGACGCCCCAACCATTAGGCAAGGCAATGGCTTCGGAAACATGCCTAGCGGCACCGTCTCGACCGCATTCAAGAACAACACCGGGGGTGTCAACGCCCAGTGGGGTCGCGAGGTCGGCGTTAATGTCACCGATAAAATGAGTAAAACCGTCATCGGGACCACCCGCTGCCACCTACGCTTCGACATTCCTGAGAACATGGGAGCGCCGGTTCTCTTCTACTACCACCTCACAAACTTCTACCAGAACCACCGACGTTATGTTGAGTCGTTTGATAATTCGCAGCTGAAGGGTAACAAGCGTTCTTACGACGACCAGATTAAGGGTTCTGATTGCAGTCCGTTGGAAGGCGACAAAAACCTGAAGAAGCCCTATTACCCTTGCGGTCTCATCGCCAACTCGATGTTCAACGATACATTCTCCAACCCTGTGCTTCTAAACCCCCTAACGGAAAGGGCAACGAGACTCAGACCTACTTCATGACGGACACTGATGAGATATCTTGGGGCAGCGACAGGGATCTGTACGGCAAGACTGATTCCACCTGGGAAGAAGTAATCCCTCCGCCTAACTGGGCTGAGCGCTACCCCGACGGATACACTGAGAAAGCCCCGCCACCAAACCTGAAGGAGTGGCCGGCCTTCCAGGTCTGGATGCGAACCGCGGGTCTGCCAGTCTTCAGCAAGCTGTACCAGCGCAACAACTCTGCCTCGATGACGGCTGGTCGCTACGAGGTCATCATTGATGATTGTAGGTCGCCAAACGTTCCAGCTCCAACACATGCTAACTATTGATAGATTTCCCTACGACTCTTTACAAGGGCACCAAGTCCATCATCATCACTACGCGCACCGTCATGGGCGGTCGCAACCCCTTCCTTGGCATCGCCTATGTCGTTGTTGGTGGCGTCTGCATTCTGCTCGGCACCATCTTCACTGTCACCCACCTGGTCCGCCCAAGGTCCGTTACCCCTATTCCCCTACTCACTAATGCCCGTTGCTGACCCCAAACAGGAAGCTCGGTGACCACACGTACCTCTCGTGGAACAACGCCCCAGGTGCCAAGTCTGGCCCCAGCACAGCTACGGCTTCTGGTCGTGAACTTCGCCCTGGCGAGGCCTAGGCGGCTCGCGAAGGCTCCAGAGCACTCCTCCGAGCCACCACCACCACCGATACCACGAATCCCTCGTTTGCATCATCTAATGTCCAGCTTTGATATCCCGATGACACCAGAAACAAACGTCCCGCCCTGTCTTGCTTCACGGCTCCACTCGTGACGTCGGATCTGATCTGATGTAAGCGGACAAAACGCGGACTCGGTGACTGGTGGAAAATGGGGAGAACTTGGTATTGGATTTCGTTTTTGTTCCCTCGGCATGGCTTCCTTGCTTTTTATGTACGACTATTCCGAGCAGTAGCTTTCTTGCTTGCTCTTTTTTTCCAAGTGGTTTCTGGGCATCTTGGCCGCGACAACGTCTGCTTTTTCACGCACGCGAGTTCGTGCTCACCCGCCTGCCTGTCTTGCGCAGACCGAAAACGGGGTGATTTAGAGGCAGTGCGGATAATGTTTCTGAGTATCGTTAACAGGGTCGGGAGTTTGGGCGTGTTATCCAATCGGCAGTGCGAATAGAATGATATGGCCTCGTGTTTCTCGTTCCCCTACACAAGTGACGTTTGCGTAAGATGAGGCTGTGCTCATAATAAGGGATGCCTACGTGTTCGTTCGTATGCATAATATCACAGCACTGAGCAAAGCCAAGAACGCAGTATGTAATGATTAAGAGAAACAGTCATTCAATTAACTAGACGGGACGACCCAAAATCTGCTCTCCTCCTATCCATGCCACAGGAGACCACAAGACAAAAAAGAAAAGGACGGGAAAGCCGTCGTACCTAAGCACCCTGAACAACCATTCGTCGATTGCCTTCGCTCTGCCTTCAGCAAAGAAGCCCAAAGGGAAGACCAGTAAGGAGAGGCCAGCCATGCACGCAAGCTAGATTTCGATTTTTTAGTACAAGGTAGAAGATGGAGAAAAAAAACATGCCCGTGCCTCCCCTTCACGCCATCGTATCCCTCTGTTGATGGCCAGAGTCGCGGGGTGTTGCTCTGACATTTATCGCTTGCGCTTCTTCTTGCTGCCACGGTCTTCTTCTTCCATGGCGATCTCACGGTCTCGCTTCTTGGCCTTGCGCTCCAACTCATCCCAGTCTTCGCCTTCATCCTCGCTGTCCAGTTCGTCGTCCTCGTCATCATCGTCACTAGCGTTGCTGCCAAAGTCGGAATCCTCTTCACTAGACTCAGAAGCCTCATCAAGCTCCTCGTCGTCAAGCTCGAAGGCCGACTCCTGTTCAGACTCGGCTTCGCCACCCTCGTCGTCTGAGTCGGCCTGCAGGAAGGACCAACCTCCGTCGACGAAGAACTGATGGGTGTCGGCCGTGACAGTCTTCATGATGGTAGGCCAGTTGAGGTTAAGGGGACCCTCGGTAAAGGCAATGTCAGAGGAGTCGAGATAGTCCTTGACCTGGTCCAAGAATTCCACAGGGATAGTGTTAATGTGGTAAGGTGCTCGAGTAAAGTCTTTGAAGACAAAGACCATATCGAAGTTCTTCAAGCCGAACTGAACACGTTCCAGATGGGCAACTTCAACCTCTTCGATGGTAATAACCATGAACGGAGGCTCCACAACCTGGATAAGGCAGTCTGTACTTGGCTGGACGAAAACGTTGCTTCGGAACGGCACACCGTGGAAACCAAGGTCGCGGATGGGCATGTCAACCTCGATACCCTCATTTCGGCCAGCCTCGGCAATCTTCTGGGCGAAGCCTTGGAACAGGCGATCGAGCTCTGCTCTCCGACGTCGCTCTTCCTGCTCGGCCTCAAACTCGTCCTCGTCGCCATAGCGGTACTTCCGCTTTCGGTTGCCCGTCTCATCGAACTGGATGTCGGTTGCTTCCCGGTAGAACTGTACATCCTTCGTCTTCTTCTTGTTGCCCACGATAATGGGATCCTTGAGGTGAATGTGAATAATGACAATCAACTCATGCTGGCAAGGCTGGAAGAAGAGGTGCTTGACGTTCGAGAAAAGAATATCCACACGGTGCTGGGCGTTGAGGGGAGACTGGTAACGAATACCATTCTGGTGAATCTCCACCTTTCCGGGAACTCGCTTTCCTTCCATGGCAGGTCGGATGTATACGTTGTCCAATACAGCAGGGCGGCGGTCTAACGTTGTTAGCATCGCTACAGCGAGACTGTTGAATCAGAGACTTACTTCTAATCTCCACCAGCTTGTCCTGCTCCACAACATCCTCCATGTCCTTCTTCTCTTGCTCCTTCTTGACCACATCTCGCTTCATGTTTGAGATTTGCGTCGCAATCTCGTTGTATCTGTCACCATCAGACGAACGGAACGTCAAGCTTCGAACAAAGTGAGCCGAGGCGTCCTCAAACGGCTGGTCATCCTTCCTTCCTACACCTTGGCCAGGGGATAGGAAGTTGATTCGCAAGAAAGCGAAGTCATTCTCATCGCTCTTGCTAGCGTTCTTGATGGTGTTGATGTGGAAAGGTACCGGTCGACCCATGATGGGGAGAACGACGGTGCTGTTCTTGCTGTCCACAATAATTTCAAGATTCTTGCTCCGTAGAGGAAACTGGTTGTCTCTCTTGTACGACTCGAACCGCTTGAACTTCTTTATTTCACTGCCATTTTGGTCATTCGTGGACTCGGCAAATCTTGCCATACCTTCCTTCTGCTTCTTGGTGGCAAGCTCCTTTTGATGGTCGCGTCGCCTCTTGTCAGAGTCATCTTCGACTTGCGTCGTACGTTCAGATCGGAGTCTCGTCGATGTGATATTCTTGGTAGCAACAGCGCCAACGCGGGAGTCCTTCTTCTCCTTCTTAGGGGCAGGCTCGGCTTCCTCATCATCCTTGAAAAAGAACGAGTTGGCGTCCGCGCTTGTGGGTGCTTCAGCCGTGAATATTACCGGCTCAGTCGATGTCACTCGAATGGTGTCGGTGAGAACAAGAGCGTAGACTTTGCTGTTCTTGTCCTGAGGCTGCGGGTTTTCGATATCGTGGAATCCGGTGTTGATGATCAGGGTCATTCCGTCCTTCAGACTTCTCTGGTTCTTGGCGTTGAGAACGAGGGTCGGGTCCTTGTTCTCCAAGCCAATTCCCCAGCCGACATTCTTGAGGAAATGCTTCTCCATGTCCGGCTTCTTGCTCTTGATGATGCCAATAGCCTTGGCGTAGACTTCCTTTGCCAGCATGCCATCTCGAATTTCCTTCATGATCGTGTTGTGGATGAGGGTGAGGAGCTTGTAGTTGCTCTCTTGGGACTTGTTCGGATCAACCAGGTACGTACGTGCGATGGTAGAGCAGTACGACTTGTATCGAAGTCCCATGGCAGCGATGATGATGCCGGCATGTAGGTTTTCATCGTTGGGTTCGCCCGAAAATCTCAAATCGTACTTGCCGCCACTCTGGATAGAGGGACCCAATATCCAGTCCAGCTGAGTCGGGTCGAGATCCGAGGGCAGTTTTCCTTTGCTGGGGAGCTGCACGGTCTGCCAAAATTTGTTGTCGTCGAGTTTCTTGTCGACCTTTTCGGCAAGCGCGGAATGCTTGACCTTCTTCTCCGCGTCGAGGATGTTGGACATTTCGTCGAGGAAATAGGGAGTCATCAAAGCCACACAGGCCTTGGAGGCGGTTCGCATCGCTCGAAGCTCGTTCTCATCTTTGACAGCAAAGGCGTGCGCTGAGAGTGCCGCAGAGACGTCGACCTGCTCAACATCCTTGCACTTGTCCGCCAACACCTTCTTCCACTCGTCGACAAACGGTCCTCTCGAGGTATCTCTGGCGATCGTGCCGACTTTATCCTAAGAGCGAGTATTGTTAGAAATGTCGAGCGCGTGCGCAAAATGGAACCTACTCCGGCCTCCTTAATCTTGTCGGTAACTTTGATGAACAGCTTCTCGTTCTCAGCCGCATCCTTGCCTCGCACGAGCACTTCGATCGGGAATCGGCCGCCCTTGAGCTGATCGAGATGTTTCGCTATAAAAAAAAATTGGTAAGCCCCAATTGAATCGCACAACCAATACAGGTTATCTTACCCTTCTTCGCCGTCGTGAGGATGTACACGGTGTCCAGAGTGAACAGCATCAAAGTCGTCGGGAACTCGTATCCAAGAAGCCAAAACTATCATTCTCGTCAGTGTTTCTAGTCGCCATGTAGCTTATAAGGCTACTGAAGGGGTCGCATACGTGAATGGCGTTGTTCTTGTGGAGCTCAGGAATCTCCTCGACCTTGCCCATCATGACGACCATGGACGAGGCACCACCGAACAGCCCATCTTTGGTTCGGAGGTCGTTCTTCCAGGCCGTCACGAAGTGCGAGATGCGCTCCTGGAAGAGCTTGCTGTCAATCTTGATCTCCGCCATCTTGACTGGTGAGCGCGCGAACAAAAGGGACGGGGATAGAAGGGGGGAGGAGCTTGATGCGTTCGGGGCGACGCGAAAAAAGTGATGTCGCGTTAATGATCCAGGCTGGAGCTCCCTGTCACGTGACTACCGCAACGCGTTATGCGATCAAAGCTTTGGATGCGCCAAGGTCCGCAGTGGAGTGGCGTAGCTAAAGCAACCGCAGATCTGTGAAGAACCAGGCGCAAACAATTTAACGTCGCGAAATAGGTGTAACTTACTATTTCTTTCACATTCTTATAAGTGAATGTGTTTGCATGTATGCGCTAATCCCTTAGGGTTTTATATGATTCAGAGCGCAAACATAATGACTGGATTTCATGGAATTTCATGGAGCCCATCCAACAACACGCATGTTCAAGTCTGAGTTCGGAGTTGCACCACTCTGCGCAGAGTGTTACAGGGCCTTAGCCTCGGCCTAATGCTAGTGACGTATCGTAGTTATGGGACCTAACTTCTCCCATCCAGTGATCCGCCTAGGCCTAGATAATACTTCACAAGCTCTAAGCTTTGAGCATCGTGGACCAACTGGTGCAACTTTGTCTGGTTCTCGAAATCACATCACACCTGTAAAGCAATCAACTCTGATCGTAGCCGAATCCGAGATTCCGGGTTTGACTCCAGACGAGTCAACTATTCCGCGACCCACTCGCTGCTTCTATTCAGCGCCGGGTCCGATTCTCGGGAAGTGGAGTCGGGAGTTGGATTTGAGAGCCGACCCCGCGCATCGCCGGGAGAATATATAACCAGACAACATGCCTCGAATCAACCAGAACCCGATATTCAGAAGAGTTTGTCCCCTACGTTCAATCCAATATCCTGCACATATACTCTCTGCTCTCAAACCACCCTGCAATACACCGGGCCTCGTTATACAAAGAACGGCAATCAGAACCCTGATTTACCCTACACCATCGCTCAAAATGAGACTCCCCTACGTCACCGATCCTGTCCCGACCAAGAACGAGGAAGAAGCCGGAATTGTCGAGCGCATCAAGGCACGTAGAGAGCCTCGACCCCTGCAGCCTCTCGACCTCACTCTCCTGCACGCGCCTCCGATTGCCGATGGCTGGAACTCGTTCCTCGGCGCAGTGCGCACCAAGAAACTCGCTACCGGATGACGTGAGGGAGCTCGCCATTTCACGAATTGCGGTCTGCAACAAGGCGTGGTACGAGTGGACGCACCACGCACCCCTGGCTGTCAAGGGAGGCGTCCCTGAGGCCGGCATGGAGGCCATTAAGCAGGAGACTCTCGGCGAACGGCCGGCGGAGTTGACGGAGAAGTTGTGGGCTGTGGTGTTGTACACCGAAGAGATGACGAGGAACGTGCAGGTCAAGGATGAGACATTTGGCGGTCTTCGAACCTTCTTTAGCGAGAAGGAGATTGTTGAGCTGACCGCAACTGTAAGCCCACATATTCTGCATTCAATGAGTCCAAGCTGACGCCCATGTTAGGTCGCCTGCTACAACTGTGTGAGTCGCTTCCTCGTGGCGCTCGATGGTAAGTCTAAACACACCAGTCATATTCATGTTAACTAGTTCTAACATTCATACAGTTGGGGAGAGGAATGCGACCGGCCCCGATGCTGCGTCTCACTAATGGCCAGGCGGTGCCCTGTCGGACTACCGAAGAAGAACAACAAATATCAATGAAATTGGGTATGCGAACGGAAAACAAGAAACGTGGAACCAAGCAAAACCAACTGAACCAAAAAACAAGAAGAGGACGAATATAAACGATGAAAAGAAGAAAGGAAAAAGTAGAAAACCGGGGCTTAAGGCCGCGCAGTAGGGTATCCCATCTATGTGAAGTGAAGCGAAGAAACCCTAACTCCTCTGGACCTTCATCATGCTCGGTCTTCATACAGTCATGTCATCCCTCATAAAGAATCCAGCCCCCCTACCTCGTAATAAATGAACCTGTAGTTTATCTCAGATTGTGTTGTTCGTAAATGATGCCGGCCAGTCCGCCGTGCCAGAACGCCGCTCAATGCCTGATGCCTGTGTGCTGTCGCACAACCAAGCAAGCCGTGTGAAATTATGCCATGCCAGAAACCGAATGCCAACAAATAAAAGTGTGCCCAAGATTGGGACTTTGGAACCTTTTTTGATTAAGGCGTCTTCGATGCTCTTGACATGTGGCGCTCGATTGAGGCATGGCGCTTGTGCATCAGGGGCGAAGTCTGAAGCTCCTCCACGACGCCGGCCCAACCTTTCTTGGGAGGGGTCATGATATGCTCATTGCGACCGGTTACCTGGGTCGTCAACCTACGAAGCGGAGGACGATTGATAATGCCGTCTGTCAGGGCCCTGGGAAGAGCTGGTGCTCGGGGCGGTGGCCGGGGTGTTGTCCGGAAGGCGGGGATGGACTTCTCCGGCTCCTTGGGAGCAGCGGGGGGATGATGTTTCTCTGAGTTGGAGGCGATGACGCCCATATAGACGACGAGGAAGCGCATGCGCAGCAAGTCCAGCCTCCGCACCCGATCTGCCAGTTGTGATCGCTTCGATGCCCACAGCAGCCGCGCGCCGGCCCTCAGCTTGGTAGTCCCCTCTTCAATCATCATTCCGTTGAGGTCCTCGCGCAAGTCGTCGCCAGCCTTCTGGATTTCGCGGAGCAACTGGCCCAGGCGGATCTTGTCCTCGAGGCGCTGCGTCTTAGCGACGTCGCGATCGTAGCTCTCATTTTCCTGGATGGAAAAGTCGGCAGTGTCGATGAAGGTGGCAATCTCCTGAGGCGCCGCAAGGTATGCGGCCGTGTAGACGGAGGCGATCTGGCCGAGGACGACCGCGGACAGCAAAAGAGCGGTCAGGACGAGTATAATGGTCCACTGGAGGGAGCCGGACTCGGCCATGATGTAGCGGAGCGTCTGGATGGCAGGTCGAGGCGGAGGGTGAGGCTATCATGCATGGTCTGGTCGTTGGGGGGAAGAAGAGAAGCAGGATGGCCCACGGGCGGCAAACAGTGACGAAGTAGGCGGCGAAAGCGAAAGCGCAATCGCGTTTGTGTGCGCTGTTGGGGCCGGTCTGCCATAGGTCCTGTCGTGCAAGCCGACTACCACATTCGTCGCCAGCAGCGGTGGTCGGCCACTGGGATGAGTGGGATGGCTGGGGATGGGCCCTGGAAGCTGCAGCTAACGCGCAGTGTCACATGGACCGGGACACTTGAGCGAGCCGGCCGGGTGCTTTAACCAGGGCGAATGCGAGAGGCTGGTGGCGACCAGGACGGGGACTCAACTGAGAGGGGCGCGCCATTGCAGAAGCGGAAGGCCCGGGAGGGGCGAAGAGGGGAGAAGGGGAGAGGGGTAAACGGGAGATGAGAGAAGATGCGCGAAGGAAGGACAGCAATTTGGTGAGTGGTGATGTAATTCCCTGGAGAGGGCTGGTAGTTTAAGTCAGTAGGTTGGGGGTGTTTTTAGGTTCAGTTCAGGAGGAGTGTAAGTAAGTCTGCGCGATAGTTCATTGTCAGTGGAGAGAGCCCTGAGAGAAGCGCATTCCGAGCCTCTCATAACCAGCTTCTGTTGGCTGGCTTCCGGGCCGTCCTGCACTGCGACGGCTTCTGCACTTTTTGCTGCACTACAGTGGACTACACCAGCGGCCTGGGTCGTGGGATTGGGCTAGATTTCTAGATCGTTCGTCGCGCAGGAAAAAAGCCGTCCACGATTCGTTTCCCTGTCATTTATCTCCCTGTCGCCAAAATCTCAGGCCGCACCGCAGGTCGCCTCGTGGTCCCAATCATCGTCACCTCTTCACCTGCCACGGTACCTGCGCCCGCTTCGCAGAATATCCAAGTCACCCGGCCGGTCTGTTCCACTCTCGACCCATCGACCTCTCCTCTCCTAGCGATCGCACCGCTGGACGCATATCCTCTCGCGACCATGGCGACGCCGTCTGCAGAGCCGGCCGCGGCGCAAACGCACCAGTTCCCCCTCCCAAAGATTCTCGAATACCCCGCCTCGACCCCGCCAACCCTCGTCACCCAAGGCGCCGAGGGTCGCCTCTACCGAAGCACCTACTTGCTGCCCGATCTCCCCTGCGCCGTCAAATACCGCCCGCCCAAGCCCTGGCGACACCCTACTCTCGACCAGCGACTAACGAAACACCGCATCCTTTCAGAGGCTCGAATCTTGGCCAAGTGCCGTCGCGATGGCGTGAGGGTGCCTGCCATCTATGCCGTCGACGAGAGCGCCGGCTGGATGATGTTGGAATGGATACACGGTGGGCCAGTCCGGGCGAGGATCAACGAGCGGTTGGGGACGCGCACAGAGGGCATCGCCGAGGATGCTGAATTGAAGGACTTGATGCGGCGGATGGGGATAGCTGTGGGCAAGCTGCACCAGATCGGTGTCGTCCATGGCGACTTGACCACGAGCAACCTGATGCTGAACCCTCCGCCGGTGAGCGGCGATTCAGAAAGCCATAATATACTGGATGGGGAGGTTGTTATAATTGACCTGGGACTGGCAAGTGGCAGTTCATCTGAGGAAGACCGGGCGGTTGATCTCTACGTGCTTGAAAGAGCATTTGGTAGTACGCATCCACGAGCAGAGTGCGTCTTCTCTGAGCTTCTGGATGCCTACCGAGGGACATTTAAGCAAGCACCGGGCGTTCTAAAGAAGCTAGAAGATGTCCGGATGAGAGGCCGGAAACGAAGCATGCTGGGTTAAAAAAAAAAAAAGGCCGTCGTGCAGTCAATTTCCTGCCATACTGTCTAAAACTCCCTGTGTCTGATGCTCGCTATTTGAAAACAAATGGACAAAAGATTCTAACACCATCATCATGCCGCACCCGAGATGCCCGCCTGGATATATTTCCTCCCATTCCCTCTCCCACTCCCGGTGCCCATGTCGATATCACGACTATATGAGCTGGGCACCTGCAAAGTACCCCTTGTTTTCGATGATGCCTCGGTCTTTGATAAATGCAGTGTACCTCACCACCCACTGGGGGTAAATCTCACCCGGGAGACCGGAACCCTTGTGTGCTGCATCAGCGAGCACGCCTGCACCTTGAGGGCCGTGGCCGAGGAGCTCCCGGAAGGTTCCGCGGGGGAGGATGTCAGTGCAGTCGCTGTGGACATGGAGCTCGATGCCTTGCTCCTCAGCCAGCTTCTTGAGCGGCGGGGGGACGTCGCAGCAGTTGCGCAGGTTGATTTGGTCGATGACGGGAGGGACCGTCGTACGCTTGATGAAAGCGCCGAGCTTCGCGCTGCCAAACTCGGCCACGCCCAGTCGCTTGACCAGGCCCTGCTTGTGCAGGCTCTCTACCGCGTGCCATGTGACAATTTGTTCCTCCAGGTTGCCCTGTTGGGCGTTGGCCTTGTCTGCCTCCCATTCACAGTTGCCCTCAAAGGACATTCCGGGAAAAGAGACGACGAGCAGGTCAACAGCCTGAATGCCTAGTTCCTTCTGGACCAACTCCAGCGCCTCACTCGCGTATTGCTCACGCTCAGACACCGGGCAGCCCGGGAGAAAAAATAGCTTGAGTGTGATCTCATACTGGCTCGGCTCCTCATGCAGCCCAGCGGCATGCCAATTGATGCGGGGGATGTACAGGGTTCGGTCCTCTCGCTCCGTCCAGACGTCGATGGCGCTGGCAGTGCCGGAGCCCTTCACGAAGCCATTTGTAACGGGCGCGAGCGTCGCGTAGTCGCGCTGAGCCTCGGCGAAGTTTTCGCGGAGCGAGTTGACGAGTTCGAGGTTGGATCTGGTGGCGGCACCGGGTTTGCGAATGATGGAGGGGCCTGCGGACATGACATTGCTGTGATGGAGTTTGTCAGCACCGGTCAAATGCGCGCACGAGCATCAAGGTACGCACCCCGTCGATAGAATGAGTTTCGTCATGGCGAATACTAGATTATTTGGCAACCGATGTTCCAGAAGGATGGAAGAAGAAAAGAAGAAGAAGAGGAAGGGCCGATCTCTGGGAGGAGAGTGAGGGCAAAGAAAAATTTCGGCGTCTTCCAGGCGCACACTTCACAGGCGCATGCGGCCGACGCAATAGTCTTTATCAGGGCAGCGGGCCAAACTAGCTCCCACCCTCCGGTGGTTCGGGGCGGGCTTGGGAACCCGGAAACGTGGGGGAAGGCGAGGGGGAATTACTAATACTTCTGATTCCTCATATGAGGAATGTCATCATACGAAATGAGGATTAGCCGCATAAGATTGTCTGGTTGCGATGCGATGCACGACGTCGGCAATGGGGCGGACGAGCTGGCGAGTGGAGCGGAAATTGGGACGCAAAAGGTCGCGTGGTGGAGGGCAGCCATGGTGATGCTATATCCAGGCGGGGTAACGCCTTTTGGGAGTAGACCCAGGCCCAATTATTGAGATGTTTGGCAATGTGAAGCAGCTCCGGGCAGGCAGTCGTGGCAGACTAGCAGCGGACTAGGATCTTGTGATAGATCCTTGGTGTCGTGTCTGTATGCCGAGCTGTCATTTGAGGCTGTTCGTCAGTTTGTGGGCGGCTGATTGCGCTGGGAGCTGAGCCGAACCCACTGTAGTAATGGGTTATATGGCCCAGGCGGCGGTCGATCACTGTATCGTAGCATTTTGTAGGGCGTCGCCCACTGAGGCGCCGGCAGGCAGGTCGCTACCGAGCCCCGCTAGGGACTGCCTGTGCGGGCTCCACCCGCGTCTGACCCGTGGACCTGGACCATTTTGGAAGCCTGCCTGGGCCAGCTCGTGCGTGGTTACTGACTGCGTTGCCAGTCCCGCTCGTCACCAACCAGCCAAAATTGCTCCGTGTCCAGAATTGCATCTACAACTCGCCGCTTACCCACCCGCCACGCCAAACCTCTCCTCTTTCACTCTGCTGCACGTCTCCAAGCCGGCTCGGTGACGTGAAATCGCATCACAATGGCGATCCAGTACGCTCCTCCACGTCTGCCCGCCCGAAACAGCCACTGACGCCGAGCCCCCAGTTACCTCATTCTCCTATCCCGCCAGGGCAAAGTGGTGCGTTAACTCTGGCATGCGACTTGAGCTAGGCTCTGACTGACTACGACTGCAGCGTCTTGCGAAGTGGTTTACCACCTTGTCTCCCAAGGACAAGGCAAAGATCGTCAAGGACGTCTCCCAACTTGTCCTCGCCCGGCGAACGCGCATGTGCAATTTCCTCGAATATAAGGGTTCGTTTCCCTGCGTCTGACGGACAACTGCTTCGCTGGGATTAGGAGAAGTGCTGACAGCTTGGGGCAGATACCAAGATCGTATACCGTCGTTATGCGTCCCTTTTCTTCATTGCTGGTTGCTCCTCGGATGACAACGAGCTGATCACCCTCGAAATCATCCACCGATACGTTGAGCAGATGGACAAGTACTACGGCAACGTGTGCGAGCTGGATATTATCTTCTCCTTCACCAAGGCATACTATATCCTGGACGAGCTGCTGCTTGCCGGCGAGCTCCAGGAGAGCAGCAAGAAGAACGTGCTACGGTGCATTGGACAGCAAGACTCTCTCGAAGATATGGAGGTACGTATCGATGGGTTATGTCCTGCCAAGTGTTGTGCTTGTCGGTGACGGCTCTGAGTGGCCAATCTGACTGCAATTCTCATACATATGCTGACACGAAACCCCAACTTAGGTCGAGGACGAAGTCACCAAGCTCCTGTAGAGTCCCCCCGACCTGAGATGGCTGCCTGGGACAATTCGACAGGGGCCGCCAACCGACCGAGCGATAAACCAGAGGATTCCGCAGAATGACGCTCGTCTCACTCGTATATGCTGATCGAGGATTGACTTTGGAAATAATAGGTCTCGGATGAAATCAAGGAGTCGCTCGAGGAGGCGCTCAAGGAGGCGCTCAAGGATGGAGGGCTGTTACAATGGACAAGTCTCAGGCGGCTGAGCAATCTCTTCGATGTGAAGAGAGGACACGTATGATTACAGCGTGGGAACCGGCGCAGGCGGTGTTTGGGAGTTTTGGGTCGATGAGGCCTTGTTTGTAGATCTTGGACGGTGGAAAACCACCCTCTTTCATATCAAGAGACGAGGCTAGGGGGCTCTGGGAGACACCCATGAGCGAGCGGCGCGAGGGAAGCGCCAGGCACCGGGATGGGCCGGCACTCACCAGCCAAACCATCAGATCGGCCATGACGCCCTACGGACGAGAGAGGTGATGATGGACGACGACACCCAAGCTGTCCCATCGCATCCACTCCAATCCAACTCATGCCACTGAGGCCCACGAAGACCAGCACGTTGGCCTCCCTCGCACGCTCATCCAACCCGACCCATCCGCTGGGGGAGCCCCGCCCCAGAAATCAACAGAGACGATTCTAATTGCCTACACGTTCCTTGCCAACGGATGTTGGATGCTGATGACTGAATATTTTTCCTAGTGCGCAAAGTCTACGACGAGAGGACAAGCAGAGGATGCACGACGAGGGTGCAACTTGACGGCTCGTGGTGGCACGGTTCCGTCCCATTCGTTGTCACCTCGTCACTGGCGTTTGAGAGGCGGTGTCCCCAAGTCCACAATCCTCACCCCTTTTAGCTTCGGCCCCAGCTGGGAGCTATCGATTGGACTGGAGGCGGCTGCAGGACCCAGACCCAGGGACGAGTGGAAAGTCAGCCATTTACCACCTGGCCATGGCGTCGTCCGTTCGCGGGATGGAATGGATCCCATGCCTAGGCGCCTCCAGTCCCATTGCGAATCCCGAGCCAGGCGCAGCAGCTGCAATCAAGCGATAGCGGCCCCAGTTGTTCGGCTCTCCAGGCGCCAGGTCCCTCAAGCACGGCGAGCCGGCCGGGTGCGACGCTGCGTGTCTGCATCTTGGTACGGTGGAGGTGACCCTTTCGTGGCTCTCGAGACCCCGTGCCAGCCAAATCAGTTCACTCACACGTTGTTACGTTGTTGAGCAAGGCCACAGCCAAAGCCGCTCCCGCTCTGTCGCTCGCTCGCTGACCTCATACAATTCGCAGCCCGGTGATTCCCATCGATCCATCCATTCATCACCCTTCTCGCCGCCCACCCCTCATCATCCCCCTCATTCTCCGTGCTTCTCTCATCTGCCCTCGACGCATCCATCGCATTCATCGCATTCATCGCAAGCATCACCTGTCGCCCCCAATCTCCCCCAATCTCATCCTCGCATCCATCCCTCTCTTCACCGTCTCCAATTCAAGGCACTGCCCGCTGGCTCTCGGCTCCTCACCCGCATCTAGCTTTCGTCATCAATCCAGATTCACCAGGGTCGTGCACCATTCCCGACACCCCCGCGACCCGGCTAGGCTCCGGCGATCTACTTCCCGATAATCAAAGCTCCCCATCCAATCCAACTCAATCCCCCTCAAACACCAACTTTCCACCATCGTGGCCTTCCGTGCGCCCGCGACTTGAACCGACAATCCGCAACCCCATTCATCCCCGCGCCGCCACCTCCTCCTTCCGCATCGCATCGCATCGCGACCCATCTCGCCTTGTCCTTCTACCCGGCCCACCTGTCTCCACGCTGACGCAATCCGCTCCCTCCCGACTGCGCTCAATCGGCCTCACCGTCACCGTCCGCCATCCGCCATCCGCCATCTGGAGCGCAATCCCCACCGCGCCATCGCGTTATCTGAGCTAGATTGCTCACTCACAGCCAAGATGAAGGTATGCGACACCGACAATCTGTTCCGCGAGCCTGCCCGACGCTGACACCTCACCAGTATCTACCTGTACAAGATTTCGAGGCCGTAACTGGCGCCCTGAACTTCAACACCCCGACTGCAACGTTACTGGCGGATGCGATCTCTACACGACCAAATCGACAGGTTCCGACAAGAAGCTGTACAAGAACATCGACAAGGACCTCAACTCACAACATGAGGCGCTGCTCAAGCTCGGCGCAAGCCTATCACCACCCGAGCGCGAGCATATGCTGGCAACATCACCGAGTATGCAGTTGTTTTCCCACTCTAGCGCGTTTGGTCCCCTCTCAGACCTTTCAAGTCGCCGGACGTTTGCCTATCTGATTGCGACGCTAAATGCGAGTCACCCGCACTACGACTTTTCCCACGTCCTGCGACCCAACGATTTCAAGCGTGAACGGAATCTGCGTCGCGTCATGGTCAACCTCGATTCAATCCTTCAAAACGTCCGGCCAAGCTTCGAGCCTAAGTCGCTCGGTTCATCCATCGGCAGTGAGACGACTTCCATTTGGGGAACCCAATGCTGGTCATTGATCGACAAGGAGATGCACCTGAACGAGTGCACCATCTTTAGCTATCGCCCCGATACGGACCCATTTGAGGAGGACGAGAGTGCCATTTGGGCTGTGCATTACTTTTTCTTCAACCGAGCCTTGAAACGCGTCGCCTACCTTTATGTCCGCGTCGTTCCCGTCATCTCATCACACAGCCCAACGCTGCGACCGATGAACCTGGCACGGAATCAGCAGCGAGAGATGGAGTCCGCAGGCGCACAAAAACGTGCAAACTACTGGCTCGGCGACAGAGATGCTGAGTTGATACCTTTCGATGAGGGTGACGACTTGAACGATGATGGCCTCTTCTGGAATCGTGGAGAAGACGGCGATCTCGTGGCCTTTTCCGACGACGACTACCTCGAAGACGATGACCTTGACGACGTCGATATGCTCGACAAGCCTTTGGATAGGTACATGAGCGAGGACATTGCAGGCCGCATGGAGATTTAGTCTACCCTCTGTCATGGCGGCCCAGACTGGTCTTTTCCCCCAGAGCCTGACGGCTTCAGCGGGTTCTACATGATCAATTCTACGACGCAGATGTACTTGGCTTGCTTTCTGCACAACATTTTCAACAAATCACCGTCTTATTCTCAACGGTTACAAAGGGATTACGGGCCAACCATCTCGCAAACTAGATCTCTACCTGGCACGGACCGGATGGAGGCCACCAAGCACACGACTTTCTTATCCCACAACCCCTTTATTGTTTCAACTTTGTCTTTTTCTTAACTCCGATAATTTTGAACGCGCGGCGCCTGGGCTGGCTTCTGGTCGGTGAGAGCGGCTGGGATTCCGCTGGAGTGGCGTTTCCGGGGCCGCATGCGGTACACGGCGGCATATTATGCTTTTTGGTATTTTTCTACTTTTTGGTTCTGGAGTTTCCTTGACTCTACCCGGCTTCTTTACTCTATTGCTATCACGAGTCACTTTCGCAGCCGTTGTCCTGTACTTTTTTTATATTGTTTTGGCTTATGCCTGGAATGGGTTACCTGGGTTGGGGTGAGCATGGGACCGTTGGGACGGGATACATCAACCCATGGTTAACGGAGGAGCTACTGAGTGGAAATGAAACGACTCACTGACTGGGAATGACGGCAGAGGTTTCATCGGCTGGCCAGGCTGCGGCTGCTTGCTTTGACATTGATCCCGATACTGAATGATGATTACAACTTGACTGCCACTGTGGTGTGTCTTTTGCTCACTGGCGTTGTACCTCTTGATGAATATGTAACAAGTATTTATGTCTTCAAGGAGGGAAAGGCGAAGGCCAGTGATGGTTCGCAGGGTTGATTTTGGGGGGTCTAGAGGGCAGTGACACGGCGAGTCCTATGGGACGACATGTGTCTTTGAATTCGGTGTTTGGCACTTAGATGGCGTTATATGTGCAAACAACCCTACGCGAATCACTTGTCCAGAGCTTCACAATTTCAATTCATCTGGGATCAACCCCCATATTCTCATCTCGCAATTATGCGCATCCATATGGTTACATGTATATATATATGTAAATACGCCTAGCACGTCTTCTCTCACCTCACTCCATATCTTCTCTCAACTCCCGCGTCGCTCGTTCTCTTTTCAACCCGACCGTCCTGTTTTCCCTCCGTATATGGACATGTATATGCATACCGGCCTTGTCTCGCATATGTACGTAGGCCTCGAACCATATGATAAAATAAAATAAAGTGCAAGACGATAAACAATGAGATAGCCAGTGAAGCCCGGGACTCCAAAAATAAATATTTAAAAACAGTCGTACCAGAACCCCATGACACCGGGGGGGTTTCGCAGCCCCAAAAACCAAGGATGAAGCCAACACCAAAAAAAAAAAACAAAGACAGATTTCGCCCTCCGTCGGACTTTTGCCGTTCAAAAAAAGAGATGTTGGTAAAGGAAAAGGGGTGCCAATGTCCCCATGCAAAATGTGTCTGTATCGGGACTTCGTTGTCACTCATGTGACTTGGCGTGTGTGTGGCGGATGTAATCGCTCTCCGCGGTTGGATGTTCTCGCTTTTCGTGTATGGCGAAGCTCGCTGGCAACGCCGAGCAAGCGATGGAAGCATTAGGATAAAGACAATAGACGTAAATAAATAGTGTAGACAAGGAATTGTTGTATCGTGTGGAAACACTGGAATAGAGAAGTGTTTGACTTTGTATGTATCGCGTAAGGAAGATCATCTTTCTCGAAGCAAGATGTTGAGGAGTAGATGTTGGTTGGGTTGGCGTTTAACCCTCCTTGGGAGCGCCGTTGGAACCCTCTTTATGCGGTGGATTTCGAGGCGGATGGGCATCGCCGTTCATCTCCCTTGCAGGCTTTTCTGACTCGGCATGATTCACCATCTTGATAGGTTCACCCAACTTGTTCTTTTTGGCCACGGTACCAACAGTCTCAGGCTCCTCTGGAATGGTGGCAAACTTCTTAAGTACCTGTTTGAGAGCGGGCCGTCGGATGGGCTTGGAGAGGAACTCGTCCATGCCAGAGTCGATGCACTCCTTGACATTGCTCTCTTCAGAGAATGCTGTGAGGGCGACGATGGGTGATGTGTAGCCCATCTCGCGGATTAGGCGGGTACTTTGGAGACCGTCGAGGTTGGGCATCTGGACGTCCATGAAGATGACATCGAAAGACTGGTTCTTCTCCATGGTCGCCTTGACAAGGTCGTATGCCTCTTGACCATCCTTGGCAATTGTGACGTCGTATATAGCCTCGAGCTTTAGCATCCTACTTACGACCTCGATGTTGGTCGAATTGTCGTCGGCAACGAGGACGCGAAGCTTGCCCTGGCTAGTCTTATTCGCCATGGCCCGGTCGATTGCCGCCATCTTCTGCTCCGTGCTCCTGGGCACAGGAGGATCCGCAGCGAAAAACGGTAAGCTCAAGCCGACCAGCCGAGGTTGCGGGTTGAGGGCATTGACAGTTTTGGTATCCGCGGCAGCTTTGGGGGTGCCGGAATTGCGATGTGAATCGGCGTCTGTGTTATCTACACTGACGGGTCGAGATTTTATACTGCTAGAGGCAGTGCTGGAGGCCCTAGGTACGAAAATAAGAATGAATTCATGTCAGGGTTAAGAGGACACTTACCTGTCCTTGACATATTTGAGGGGGATTTGCATCGTGAATTTCGTGCCAACTCCAGGGGTACTCTTCAGCCCTATTGAGCCTCCCATCAGACCTGCGAGTTGATGGCAGATGCTCAATCCCAGTCCTGTGCCACCAAACTTCTTGCTCAGGCCCAAATCTCCTTGGACAAACGGCTCAAACACCTTCTGCTGCATGTGTTCTGCGATACCGGGGCCAGTGTCCTCGACTTCGAACTCAAAGATATACGACTTGGCTCCTGGTGGCGGCGGAGTGGGTGACCTCTCGCGGATACGGATGTGTGCTGCTGCTTTGGGATCCATCGGGTTGATGGAGAGGGCGGTGCCAGTGCCGTTGAAGCGGGTGCCATTTCCAACAGGTCCCGAGCTGCTCGAGTGTGTTGGGCTAGCTCCTCCACGGTCTCGATTGCGAGTGCGGCCTGTACGAGAGTTGTTCCGGGAATTCTTTGATAGAGAGGATGTTCGGCTCTCGTCCTCATTCGGAGTCTCCATCTCGCCCAAACACTTGATGCGGACCTCGACCTTTCCGTTCGGGGGCGTGAACTTCAGACTGTTACTGACAAGGTTGATGATGACTTGCAGGATGCGGTGCTGGTCGCCCCAGAGGCACATATCCTTGAGGCGACCTGTTCCGTGCGGACCTAGGGCTGGAAGCTTCGTCTCAACTCCGGACCGGTCTGGACTCGGGGCAAACTCGAGGCTGTCTGAGCTCATAAACTGAACCGAGAAGTTAATCTTTCCTTCTCGCACCTGCTTGTCAAAGATGGTCAGAATCTGAGACCGAATGTCGGCCAGTCGGAACTCTTTTAGTTCGAGACTGAGTTGGTTGCCAATCTGATTCTTAGAGAAGCTCAACAGGTCCTCCAAAAGATGCAGCAGCAAGTCTCCTGACTTGTACAGCGTCTTCAAAGATTGCTTGATCCTCGTCATATCAGTGTCTTCCATGCACACGGCACACATGCCAAGGATACCGTTGAGTGGTGTCTTCAGCTCGTGTGAGATGTTTGCAATGAAAAGAGTTTTGCTCTCGTTTGCAGCTTCGGCAGCTTTCTTGCTCTCCTCCAACTCCCTCGTTCGCTCCGCCACCTTTACCTCCAACGACATGTACTGTTTTACCAACTCGTCGCTCATGTCATTGAATGTTCCCGTGAGTTCGGTCAATTCATCGGTAATGTAGTGTTTTCGGTCGTCGACTTTTCCGGGAATCTTGAACATTCGGCGGGCAGCGTCGTAACCTGATGCTGGCTTCTTGGGTTTCCCCTTGGCCCACCGAACCATGGTGGCAATGACCCCCTTTTAGATTTTTGAGATATGCCTCCAGAACTTGGCAGCTCCTCGAGGTCAGAGTCAATGAAAGACTCCTCGTATCCGGGCGGGTTAACTGTCTTCTCGGTGGCAGCCTTGAGTTTGCTAATTGGCATGACGCTAAGATGAGCGCAAGGAACAATCAACAACATGATGAAGCCGACAGTCCCAAACACGGTACCAAGGAGAATATTCCGGAGGGTATCGATGGGTTCGTAGGCCTCCCACCTGGCCTTCTCGACAAGGACTGTCCAGTTAACGAGGGGTGTTTGGGTGCGGGCGAAGCCAACAGCTACGTGGACGTTCTCTTCATTGCGTGTGTTGAGCAGGGAGCTAGCGTTATTGACGGTATTGTAATGTTCAGTAAAAGAGTCCAAGGCCGCGGGATACTTCTTGAGGGGGAAGGCCTTGTTGTCACGCTGGCTTGAGAACTGGTACTCCTTGTGGCGATCTTCGTGGGAGGAGGGTGTTTCCGGGGGAAGGAGGAACTTGACCAAAACGTTGCCAAAGGTGTCTCGGTCTGGGGTGTAGGTGGCGTTGCTGGCCGGGTTGGTCGAGTTGAATCGGTTGTAGGGTTCGTCAGGACCAATAACGAGGACAGAACCGGATTTCCCCAATCCTTCGCGGGATTCCTGGATTTGGGTGAGTGAGGACAGGGCGACAACGGTCATGTAGCCCAGGATAAACCTGTCTTTGTTGTCTCTGACCGGCACGGTGATGGACAGGAGCGCGGTCGTCGCGTTCAAAACGAGGGGCCCGAGCAGGAGACCGCCGTCGCGATAAATGCGGACACCGGGGAATGCCTCAGCGGCGAAGGCAGTGGTGTTCACTCGGATGGGGTTCGCGTGTCCGAGATCGATGTAGGTAATGTTGGGATAGAGTGATGGAGGGTAGCCCATGCCATCGTCGCCAAGTCGGACGGGTTCGCCAGATGAGTTGGTATAAGGTAGGATAATTTCAGGAACGCTGTTGGCGGTAACATTGAAGAAGCCGCCATCAGATGCGCCAGTCTTATTTCTCGAATAGAGCCTGACCTGCATCAGGCCTGTGTCGGCGCTGACGGCCAGGGCGCTCTCAATATCCTCAGTGGCCTGCGCCCAGTTGGCCTTGCCGGTGTCGTAATAGTTTGTGAGGGCATCCTGGAGGAGGATGCGCGAAGTGATGGTGTAGCAACTGGTCTGAACGAGGTCGAGCTCGGCGGAGATGCGTGAGGCCTTGAGGGAGGCCGTGAGCATCAAGCCATCGCGCTCGACATTGATGACGAAGCGGTTGACATAGATCCAGGTCGGGATGGAGACGACGGCAAGGGCTACGAGGACGGCGAAGAGGACGAGGGCGGCAAGCTGCTCGCGGATGGCGATCCTCATGGTAGGCAGCTTAGAACGTAAGGACTGAGGGTCGAGTGCGGCGACACGGCATCGTTGGCTGGTTTGAGGATTGGGCAATCGGACGGTTGATCGGTGGGTTAGGGAATGGAAGGGAATCGGAGGGTTCGGGAAAGAGGCTCGGCTCAAATCGACGATGGAAAGCCCACTCAGGCGGCGGCCGTGTCGACTGGGAGAGGAAGGCGTCGTGCCTGTGTCCCGTAGCTGTTGCGTCGCGTCTCGCAGTATCGAGCCGATGCCGATGGGTTGGACGACGAGGGTTGGACGCTGGTGCCGGTGTTTTGGGACTCTGATGGAGGGACGAGGGATCGGCGATCAGCAGAAAGCGCCAGCAGGGAGGTGAGGGAGAGCGCCTCGTGGCCCAGCTGGAAGATGCCGGGGGGATCGGCCGTCCAGTCGACAGGCCGGGCGTGTGGTGGAGAGAAGGATACTTGGGAAAATGGGGAATGGGGGAACGGGGGATCCGGAAACGGGGAATGGACGAAAGAGAGAGCGTGGGAGAGCGGGAGGGGGGTGTTTGGTCGTGGTGGCCGTGGCGTGGTGAGCGAAGCCGGGGCTCGCATTGATTGGCCTGCGCGGGATTCGTCTATTGATGGCAGGCGGGACGGAGTAATGACTGGAGTGTACGGAGTATTACTACAATACGGACCATGTACGAAGTACGAAAGTAAGAAAGTACTCGATGCAACGGGGGAGCCGGAGGATTTGCGCAAACGAAGGGTATTGTCGATCCACGCCGAGTCAGGCTGGCGCGGCGTGGGACCCGAGCCGTGACAGCGAAAGCTTAACCCACGCTCGAGAAATAAAATGGACGGAGACAGCTGTACGGAATTGTCTCCTGGCTCCAGTATGCGTTTGATTGTTCGTTCCGAGGAGCTGGTAAGGGCCATGCGAATGCAGTTTTCCGTCCCGTCTGGCGGTAGCGGTCCTTCGCTAAGTGGGAGCATACAGACAATTTGTGCTGTGCCGCGCGGGTGCTAAGGTGACAATGGCAGTGGGCGCCGACCAGTACGACTAGAGTGGGACTCGCGTCGTCAATGCTAATGGACCTGGAGATGAGAGCTACCGTACATTCGTAGCCGTACTGGATCTACCCCTTGTGCCTTTCAGGTATGGGGCAAATTACCTTACTTTTTAGCTTACCTCGCTTTGGTCTGGCGAAACGCGTATTCGATCCAAACCTCCATCAACCCTCATCGCGAATCGCTACCGACGACGGGAGACTTCCCGAGATGCTGCCATCTCTCCCGGCCGCTGTCGTCCTCGCCTGCATCGCCCTCGCCTGCATCGCCCTCGCCTCGCTACCAAATAGACAATGATCGTCGGGGAGACGGTTGAAAACAGCCATCGAGTCTTGGTCGAATTTGAGGAGAAACATCCACAGGGCTGTCTTGGCACCCCAGCTAGCGGCCAATCCACCCAATCCACCCAATCCACCCAATGCCAGGCCCCATTCAGAGTTGCTACAGTGGGCTCCTCGCAGCGGATTGCGCAGCTTATCCTCCGCGCCGGAACGACCATTGGCATCATGGACCATTGACACCATTGACAATTGACACTATCGAGTGCGTGGCGCTCCCGCTCGGAGATGGGCAATTTTTTCGCCCATCCGCCCCCCCGGGACCACCCCAGGACACAAGTTCCAGGTGGCCCAGGGGCGCCCGGGGGCCAAGTTTAGGGCACTTCACCTCGCCCATAGGCCCTTCTAGGCCCTGCACCAGTCCCGATGCGACATCAGACCGTGTGCGCAGCGCAAAACGCCCGGCCAAGACGGGATTTCAGCTGCCTTGATGCATTTCTCGACATGAATTTCCCACGTGCTCAACATCCCAGATAAAGCGCCGTCTGAACCTACATTCCCTATATCCAGATGACGTGTGCGATTTCGATCTTGGGGATCCAAGTTGCCTAGGTCAGTATGATCGGACAGTTGTGAGCGTCCATCTTGATCCTCCAAAGACTCTCGAGGTTCTTTACCCGGGGATACATCCTCTCGCGTTAACGGCTGAATATCAGCGTGAACAACACAAGCCCAAGACGACAATCTGCGCAAGGTGACAAAATAGGCACCGTCACGAGCAATGCGCGCTGCACTGCACTGCATCAAGTCCATGTCCAATCCAATCCATCCCATGCAATGACAGGTCTGCAGGCGCACAAGGCAGGCGGGACAGCAAAAGCAATGAAGGGACGAAAGAAAAGAAACTAAAATGCGGAAATCGCCTCACTTACACTTTCTAAGGAAATGGCCGTCGACCAAGCTGCCACATAGACGAAGTATAGTACACGATCAGATCATTCCACAAGTCTAGTTGTCTCTGGATCGCCACCCATCGATTCTCTTCAGAGTATTCTTAATATCAATAGAACAGACATCCTACCCCTTGCAGAATCTGTTACACATTTGAGCACATCACAACATAAACATTCGCCCGCTAATTCCAACCCGCTCCCTAGCGCCCTTCGAGCAAGCCTCTGCAAGCTCGGTTATTATTTATTATAGCGTAGGTACATACTTACGCGGGCTTGCTCTAACTACCGAAGTAGGGAGGGAGGAACTGTTTGGTAGGCGTCTCAAGCTCTGACGACGAGGCTCGGCCAATTGGCAATGTCCAGTCTCGTCACATTGTCTTACAATATGTCACTTCATGGCTTGGTCTAGCAATCTAGCTGCCTACTATGCTCACTTGTCAGTTTCTCTTCTGCAGTCGATATGTTACTCCAGGTTTAGGACCACCGTGGTTGGCCAGACTTGACAGCACGGCCTGCGCACTGGTGATTCCTATACACATACTCGCACATTGTTGCTTCCTTGTATTCACCTCATTCTTCCTCTTCTGTTGGAATACCTGCAAGGATTGAGTCCCATGTCCTATCAGTATCGCTCCATGACCCATTGACTGCGGATCTCGTCTGTTGCCATCGACTCAAGCATCTTCGTCTCAGCCATCTTGACAGCCACATAGCGCGCTACGAGGTCTCGCCCCAGCAGCTCGCACATTTCATCATCATCCTGCAGCGCCTTGAGCGCCTCGTCAATGCTCCTGGGCAACCTCGTTTGCACATTGAGCCGGACCCGATCATCGGCCGACAACGTGGCTGGGTCATCCTCGCAGTCCGCCCACACCAGCTTCTCCTGTCTCGCAACG
The DNA here is from genome assembly GCA_002991585.1 of Ilyonectria mors-panacis. Lineage (NCBI taxonomy): Eukaryota > Fungi > Ascomycota > Sordariomycetes > Hypocreales > Nectriaceae > Ilyonectria > Ilyonectria mors-panacis. The sequence goes on along the minus strand of PPHJ01000085.1, from coordinate 462,281 downwards.
CCCTCAATACCTGCCAGAAGAACCGCTGACAGCGCCAGGTACGGGTTGGCCATGCCGTCCATACACTTCATCTCCCAGTGGCTCCCCTCAATCTTCCGCAGTGGCGTCTCGCGGTTCTGCGTGCCCCATGCAACCCAGGTTCCTCCAGCCCAGCACCCGTCCTGCACACGTTCGTAACTCGCCGCGCTGCTGTACGTGAATGCCGCAACAGCTCGGAGATGCTTGAGAACCCCTGCGTAAAACGGCTCGTAGACATCCTTGTCAGACCCGTTTGGCGTCGAGATGGACATGTGGACATGAGCCGCCGTGCCACAGGCCATTACGAATGGCTTCGGATGGAGGGTCATCCTGAATCCCTTCGCCGTAGCGCAGTTGCTGATGACGTCCCTCGCGTATATAGCAGTGTATCCACGGCCTCCAGGGCTGGTGCCTTGGGGAGAATCACTTCATACTGCCCGTCAGCGCTCTCCGGATGCACCATGTCAATGTAGACGCCGGCCGCATCGAGTTGTTCTATCGCGTCTTCAAGAACTGTGGCTGCCCCCTCATGTTCCATTGCCCTCCCGGCGGACCATGCATGTCCATCTCCATCCAATGACTTGTACTTATCCCCGACCTCCATGCGTCGCATCAAGACTAGCTCAACCTCAAACCCAAGGATGAACGCCAATCCATTGCGGGCTGCCTTTTCCAATGTTCTTTTGAGGTGAGTTCGTGGACATAGCGACACGGCAGAACCATCCTTCTCCTTAAAGTCTCCATTCACGGTGACATGTCCCTTTCGCGGGCCAGGACGAAGCGTCCCTAGGTCCGGGTGCAGTCTGTACTCTCCAGCCGACGAAACACCAGGCGCGGGCACATCATTCTGGAGCAAGCCTAGACTGGCCTTGGCCACCCCAAAGGAGAACTCCTCGCCACTGCGCAGCATCGACCAGATCCGCCGGATCGGAATGGCTCTCATCCGTGGCATTGCTGTCATATCGTTCCAGTAAACTCGCAAGAAGCGAGGCTCCTCCTTGTCTTTGAGGAACTTGGTCAAGGCCTGGAGGTTCCCAGATCCAGAAACCACGGCATCAACCCCAGCCTTGGGGATCAGAGGTCGCAGGTCCAAGCCAAGCTTATAGAGCTTGTTAGAGTTGTTGAAGAAAATATCCTCAACCAAGTGAGCTGCCTGAGCCCATGTCAAGTCCCCCTTGTGCACATAATTGGAGAGAACGCTGTGTAGGACCTCTCGCACCTGCTCCACGGCCAGAAGATATGTCTCGGGGAACCAGTGCCCATCCGTACTCCAGAGGATCTTGGAATACGGACATAGTTCCAATATCTGCCGAATCACCGCATCCTGACCATCGCGGCTGACTGCGGGAAAGACTTCGCCAATGTCGGCATAGACATTGGCATAGACCGTCGCCAGATAACCGGCCTCGCGCATGTAAGGGTAGCTGGCGTGTAAGAGAACAATAGGAACTGTCGAGTACTCTCGGATGAAATCCTGCAGGCACGCGGGAGAGGACTTGGTTAGGGTTATCTCGTTATCCCCAAGCCCAGTATGAAACTGGATGGGCTTTTTGTGAGGGCCTCGGCTGTCCCGAATCAACGTTGCCAGGTGGTGGACCAATAACTCATTGAGGCCAGGGTGGTCTACCCTGGTGAACTTCTTCACAATGCCTGCCTCTCTCTGTTCAAAGATTCGAAAGAAGGCCTCGCTTGCGGCCCTTATATCCATCTTTTTGGGTATGTCTAGGCCGGTCCGGTAGCAGATGACCGACTTGAACCCAACCACCTCTGGGTCTTCGATGCTCTGCAGGATGGCTTTATCGAAGTCCTCAATGACAGCCCTGAAGGCGTCGTCAGCATTCTTGAATTTGGAGCCTGTTTGGTCGATTATTTCCGCAGCGACATGCTCGATGCGGACAATCCGTTTGCTCGGGCTTCTCGTAAAGTTGTCAAAGTGGTTGTATTGCTCAACCTCTGCGGCGTTACTGAAGCCATCGTCCACAAGGACGCTTTCGATTCCAGAGAGACATCTTCTCACCCATGCCTGATAGTCTCCCGCCTGCTTCGACTCTAGCGCCGCCGAGACTGCCTCCCATGTGGCGTCACAGCCGAGGATACCAGAAAGTTGCTTGACAGCTCGGATATGCGCCAAGCTACTCTGGGTGGCATTTATGGCGTCGCCATGAGCCTCAGTCGAGATCGATAAGAGAGGGTACTTGGTGATGGAGCTTGAATTGAGAAGTGGATGAGCGTGGTGATCGATGATCGGGGTTGAATAGATTGTGCGACGAAGAGCCTCCTCCGTTTCGACCTTGATAAGCGTCATATTGAGCCGCCTGAGATCAGAATTGAGTCGAATTCAAACAGTGACTCTACAACGGTCGGAGATAAGCTCTGACCGTTAAGACCTGGGTGAGTGGACGAGGCTACACCGCCAACAGCAGCGACACCGAGGAATTTCCTGTAATGCGACGCTCGTGTTTCACGAGGAGGGGATAATATATATCAAATGAAAGTGTTGGCAAGATGGAACTCCGTATTTCCAAGCCCACGTTGCACACAGTCTGGCGGCTTTCGGTAGGTGAGGTCAGCGAGCGTCAGTAACTCAGTAGGTGCATGACGAACACGGGAGCATTGTTGCATCATCGCCGAGAGGGTTTATCCCTTATCACCCGGCCTCGGGTGAGACAAAACACCGCCCCAACGAGAAATACAGTGCCACTTCAACGAAAACAACCAAAGGATTCTGTACCATGCATGCCCAGCGCTTGCAGCCTCGTCTATGGCTGTCACTGGTCGATCCAAGCCTCTAGGGTGGTAATTTCGGCGCCTTTCTTTCTTTTCTTCTGAGACATGCTGCATCCGCTTCTGCCGATTAATACTAGTACACTCGGGACGTAGCCACGTCAACTTCCCGCCTTTCCAATTTGGATACAGACATTTAAGCGGTCTGACCCTGTGGACCAGCTGACACGGCACAGTTCGTTAGTTGTGATAGCAGATGAGTTGTCAGACAACCGCTTACGGAGGTTGCCGGGAGATGAAGAAGGTCCCCGTTTGCCGCATCTACGCCGCCTATTAAACCATGGCCATTACAATTAAAGACGACGGCTGCAAGCACCTTACGGATATATGGTCTCTATCAAGTACTTTGTAGATACCCAGGCAGTCAGAGAATCAAAATCTCGGCCTAATTGAGGTATACAATTTTCAAGTTAAAGTTGCGACTCTTCATGTACAAGTGGTGGTATAACGCTAAAGAGAGAAGCATATTTCTTTGGCACTCTAAATACATTGTAATGTCTCATGTCCCTAGCTCATCATGCTCTTCAACTGCGGAACCGGAGTCCTCCACGTCGCCAGGCTAATCCCCAAAGCAAAGACCATCCCCAGACAGAACGGCAACCCCATCCACGTCCGAAGCCCAATGCCAAACAAAGTCCCCATGCCCAGCTCGAAAGCTAGGAATCCCATCACCTCCCCCACCGCCAACATGCCGAAAATGGTCCCGGTTCTCTCGCCTCTCAATGAGCTCACCAGCATCGCTCTGCAAAGCGTGGGTAAGCCCGACCCTAGTGCCGAAATGGTGAGACCCGCGATGATCAATGTCTCGTTGGTGATCATCATCAGGCACAGAGATCCGACAACAAATAGCAGGGCACTTCCGCGGGCGAGCACATGGTCAAGGCGATGTGACTGGCCGCTGGCGAACTTGTTGCAGAGAATGGTAATCCCGGGAAGTACCAGGCACAACGTGATGAGGGTAGTTAAACTCCTCAGAGATATTAGAATCGCAGAATGGCTTAGGGACCAGTCAAACTGGATCGACATCAGGCGTAAAATGAGATCCGACTGTATGGTTGCGAGCGGTATTGTCAACGCCGCTCCAGGGAGATGCCACAGAGCCGATGCCGAGAGGAGGAGTTTGAGGGTTTGTAGTGTAGAAGAGGTCGGTTTAGAAACTCCAGGGTTGAAAGGCCCTTTGTCCAGTTTAAGGGGCAATGTCTCTGGCGTGAAAATGGCGAGGGTGAATCCTCCAGTAAACACAAGCCCCCATGAGAGGAATAGCGGCGTCCATATCGAGGACGGTATGATTCTTCCTGCTATGACAGGACCCAGTAGCTGTGCAGAGAGAATAGCGGCAACAACACATTGAAACCAATTTGCCCTGCATTGCGTAAATGCTTAGCTCGATGTTCCCATAGAAGACTCAACTCAAACTGACCTTTTGGCACCAGGCACCACATCTGAGAGGATAGTGAAGACCATGGCCTCCGCAACACTTCGGCCACCTCCGAATAACAGAAGAACCCCGAGACCCCAGACTGCCCTGGGAGGTAGAGATCTCCACTGCCAGCAGACGTACATGACGTAGGCCTGTGAGAGACACATGCTGAGGATACTCATGGTGAGAACAGGGACGCGGCCGACCCTGTCTGCAACGACGCCCAAAGGGAATGAGACGAGCGCACCTGGTGACAAGTCAGATTTCGGTCATTTCCGATGGTCTAAAAGCCAAGCCACGGAATTTTCTTTGTACTTGCCTCCAAGCGTAGCTGAAACCAGAATACCCATGAAGATAACGTTGAGCTCCTGCTGCACAGCCTGTATGCGACAATCTTCCTCCGGGAGCAGCTCGTCAGTCGTCACATTATAGTGGCGCTTGCAGACAATGTCCTGCATCAACTTGACTGACGGAAGGTCGCTCAAAGAGAGTCCAAGTTGGGTAATGAAGAGAGTGACGACGAGAAAGGGAAGAAGAAGTCCTCTGGGGACTGTCACTGACGGGAACCTCATCCTCGGGGGTGGTAAAGAGAGTGTACGAGAGATTACTTGGTCAGCCAGAGGCGGGAGTTCATTGCTAGAAAATATGCACAGGTGAATAAAGATCATGGAACGTCTGTGGTTGAGGGCGCGCCAGCAGCAGTGATTCACGCTATTGTTGACAATGAAACAAACAACAAGGCAATCGGAGCTTGTCAGAGCGGACACAACTATGGCTGGCATCTCCCAATCAGGCGTTCCAAATTCCACTCATTGGCTCAGCGCAATCTCCTCCATGTCGGTTTTCAGGAGCGAAAAGTCCAGCGAGTGTTTTGCCAAGTTTTCGCTAGTCACTGATCCAAGAACGCATGCCACTATCCAGGATGTTCTTCAATCACTAAGTACGCATCCTTGTGCCACAGTGACGCCTCCAACGCCCAAATTCAGAGTCTCGGAGGTTTTAGCATCGTTGCTCCCATGTCGGCTGAGAAACCGTTGTCATTTCACACGCAGAATGGGCATGGTTTGCCAAGAAATATGTTCTAGTGTTCTATTTGAAGATTCTGTCATATCTCAATGTTTCTCCCTGAAAACGCCTCAGGGTCCAACCCCTGCTGCCACGCTGTTATAGCGTGGCCATTGCCTGAAACGTGGAAGTCTGGGGCCGAGCAGGAGACTAGTTTGTTAAACAAAGAACGACCGTCCAGAGGCTTGAAGAACAAGTTGAGACTCACGATATCGCGGGCTCAACCCCTGGCTCTATGAAGTCATCGTGGATATTTCCAGGCGCAATTTCAACCGCACGGACTGAATTCCGGTGAGGCTGTCAGGGAAATGATCTAGAATGGCAATTATCACAATGTCATCCAGTTTCAGGTCTCATCCCCCAGCCTGCGCTGTGAGTGACTGTTCAAGGAACAGTCTTTTGGTGAACATGGCCAATATGAATTCCCTCTTCTGCTCATTTATTAAGGCCAGTGGTTCATGTCCTCTCTCTGTTCTCGCTGTATATACACGCCCTCCCATCCAGCAACTGATCATCCACATAATTCCAACAACCCGTTCCAAAATATCGCACATTCAATAACATCCATATACATCTTCCCATCATCTCCAAACCAATAAACAACATGTGCATCGGCGAGTCCGTCCAATGTCCGGAATGCCAGTATTTACGGGACCAAATCCTCTCCTACTGTCCCATTGCCGAGATGACGGGGGTGTGTCCAACCGGTCCCAACTTCCAGGGAGTGAGACAAGGCAACCTGCCGTGCGCCGTTTGTAGGGGAACTGAAAACAAAGGTGTGATTGTGATACATTTCCTACGGTGCCTTTAGCTAATGGGTGTGACCAAGGCTACAGAGGGGCCTGAATGGACGGCTCGCGAGCTCAGCTCTTCGACTCGGATTAGAGCATGAACCCAGTCAGCCCACGGGTTGGACTGGGCGAAGGCAGCCAGTCTTTATGTTGACTAGCCAGTCTTGTGAGATGAAAACGCCTTTCAGGCTGAAGGCATCATCAAATGTCCGAGCTTACACGAGTCACTTGGGACCCGGGACCCAGGACCTGGATGCATACCAGAAGACGGCTATACCGCCTATCACTAGTGATCAGTTCAGCCATGTGATGCGGGAGGCGTTGATTTTGGATTGTGTGAAGGAGACAGTGTTAATGATTGTTGGGTGAGAGGGCCAGTGTCCGTGGCCACGTTGTCACTTACACGAGGGCTAAGGAAGCGTGTTGGGGACGCACGTTCGCAGGTCGAACAAGATTAATTGTAATTAGAGACTCGAATCCAAGCCAGTTATTGTGTGGCTCTTTATGAATGGGGTGCTTATTTGTTTGCTAATCAGCCACTATTAACTGCGTTGCCAGCTTTTGCCGAATGCAATTGCCCTCATCCACTCCAATCCCGACAACATGTGGAGATGTAGCTTAGGTCACAGTCTAGTATACAAAATAACGCGTATATGTTAGTGATGAGCATGCCTTGGTATCTGATTTAGCATTGGGTTATTGGCGTGTTGTCAAACTGTAAATAATGTGTGCCAGATGTTTAGTTTCCCAACCCGGTTCTAGCATCAACCTCACTCTTGTAAGTGTACTCAAATAAGACAATACACACAAAAGAGGATTCGACCATTAGAGGCGCCAAAACAAATTCATACGTTGAGCATTACATCGATTCCTTTTTCTACAGCCTAAGAAGCAAAGCTGAGGGCAAGGATTGAATGATCAAAAGCAAGAGCACGGTAAGTCCAGGGTGGGGGCCACGGCGGGCAATGCTCTAATGTCGGCATCTGTTTGAGGCGCGGACCACAATACTAAGACACGTAACAATTGCAGATTGATGTGGCCTGCAGGAATCATATGGCCATTCATGCGCCAGGCTCGCAGGCGGATCAACACGTAGGAGTGATGCACTGCCTTTCCAAAATCCTTCAGCCTTCTGTTATTGAAGGACTACCGTCTGTCACAATGGCTGTCTCCATCAATGCTGCAGAAGACAGATGTTCTGAGACTTCCCTCCCTGACGCACATTTTCTGTCCTTTGTTCCTCAGCAACGAGACTAACCGCCGCCCAACCTTTGTCTCGGGTGAACCGTCGGGCGGGACCGTGGAGAGTCACCCATGCGCTGGGACGGGAGATGCGCACTAGGCACGTTGAAATGGAGGCTTGGTTGAGAACAGACGGAAGCTTGGATGGACAAACAAGCAAGTAAAGTAAGTTGGTGCTCAATAGACCGTGAGTCCTCCCGCTTCGTCGTGATAATTCAAGGGTCCCAAGAGTTCCACGCACGTCAACTCAGTGTTGGCCGTGGCGAGGCTGGGGGACCCTTGCCTCTGGATAAAGACCTTGCATCAGTCCCGCCAGTTAGTGTGGTGGCATCATCTCCACTAGCTCACCCGATTCAGAGCAGTGACTGGCTGCGGGCAATTTGCATGGTGTGTCCACTGTTCTAGAAGTGGATATCGTTAGTGGTGTAGAAACGACAAGGAAGCAAGTGGTGACGAAAGGGCGAAGATGATGTGCCAACTCACAGCCAACCAAACATCACTGTTGCTCAGCTGCGGCGGTTGGCCCAGGTGAGACCCTCGGAATTAGCATCATAGTGTCTGAGACACAATTCTTTGAAGATCACACCGTGTGTCAGCGCATCAAGCAGTTGTGCTGTACTCTGACCCGCCGGGACGGGGAGACATCACGTACAAGGAAGCGACTCCGTTATCCGGCACTGGGAAAGTACCCGACCTGTGACCAGTCGTGCAGGATCGCAGATTGAGCAACCCGGCCATGGGCAATCTAAGCCGAATCACTTGCTCCTGTCGAAAGGGACGGGTGCTGCATGAGAGTCAATTAGGCGGCATCGCCGATCTGACTTTCAGTGGCCGCCACCTAAGATCTAGAGGAAGAATCCTTGGGTGTGGAAGAGGACCCGGAGGAGGCGAGGTGTCAGCCCACGAGGACTGCTGCAACCTGCCGATATATGCCTATCCCGACTGGACGGGACGGGAGCCATCATTGCCTTGGAGATGGCTGTGTTACGGCCCAGACTAGACTGTGACCAACCAATCTCCGGTTCCGTCCTCCACTCACGCCGCGGATCATCTCGGTCCATCACCTCTGGGCCGTCATGGCAGCGCCACCAGTGCAGACGGCCGTGGTGGTTGAGGCACCGATGGCGGACAAAGATTATGCAGGTACGATGTCTGTAGGTCAGATAGCAGCCTACATGTTGGATGGGAATAATTACTGTATCACTCGCCGCCATCGAGATAGCGGAGCCACTGTAATCGACGAGCACTATGTCATGGTGGTTCGGCCGAGCCCCTGACGGATTGGCTTGGGTAAGGTGCTGTTGCCCTGCTGGGCAACTAGGCCATGTTTGGTAACTTACGTGCAGTCAGTACAACCCTCTCCTGAGGAATATTGAGCGCCGATGAAGTCAAGTTCCAGGTTTACCCATAGCGCTGTGCCGCAGAAGTGCCGTTGTTGCGGGATTCGCCTCCATTCCATTCTGCAGAAAACCGGGCGGCTCATTCTTGCGCTCTCAAGGCCACCGGGCAACGACCGACGTACAACCCGAGGTAGCAAGCCCACAAGCGTCCGCAACGCAAGAGGCCGGACTGCGTGCCCGACTGCTCATATCCGCTTCCTCCTCCCGTCCGCACCTGGCACTTCTGGCCTAGCGGAGCTCGTCCCCGTCTGCCTTTCAGGTGGACGGTGGCTAGCATTCCAGTTCCATTGCTTCCGCGTGGCTTGTGGAGCAGATCACGGACTGGGCTCCAGGGCTGGAAGGAGAGTTCTGCCACGCCACGGGTGGTCTTGGCTCGCCGATGCGAGGACTGGCGAGCGCGGCGCTCGACGGCGTTAGTCTGTGCGAGGCTTCAATCAAACAGCCGACCAACCAACCGGCCAGTCGACTCAGCCCAGGCGCTCGTGGCACACATGCTCGATACATGCGATGTACAAGCGGACCAGTGCTCCGGGCGTGTGGTGCTATGTACAATGTCGAAAGAAAGGAGGGGATGCAGATGAATCCTGCTGCGGCCGTGGCCGTCCGGGTGGGCCGTGGAGTTGACGAACCCCGGCCAGGGGAGCCCGCCCGTCCAGGATGTAACCGTACCGTGGGAACGGAGCATTGTTGGATTCATACCGTTTCAGCACGATGGGGTCGCGTAGAGAAGTAGCTGGGATCAGACCCTATGAAGATGGAATGGCATGTTTGCAGATGGAGAAGAAGAATCCAGAAGAAGCAAAAAACGCCAGCATGAAGGAAAGGAAAAGCTGCCTAAAAGCCCCGTTTGGCCCGTGTACGCCTGTCAAAAATCGCCTGACAGTCAGTCAGAGAAAAGGCGACGTTAGGTGCGAAGAAGCTAGAAATGGGTGGACGAACGGATGAAGCCTCCTGCACGGATCTCGAAGAGACCGGAGGTGAACTGTGTGGGGCGGGCGAATCCACACTGTACGAATATGCATACGCTCTAAAAACCACAAGCGTCGGTCCTCAATGGCGAGACTATTCAGACGGTGCAGCACACACCGGCGAGCCAAAACGACCGGGGCGACCCGCGCCTTGATCTGCCATTCAGGTGGTGCAAGCGGCAGAGACAATAGCGACGGTAGCGTAGACGCCGTATTGGCAAACATCAATAGCTGGACTGCATGGTACTGTACGTTGCTGCACCCTAATGCGTACCCGGCTGTAGGCACTACCGGCAGCCTGAGGTAGGAACTCGCTGGTTCCGACACGATCCCCACGCTGCAGCTGAATCGCATCGCAATCAACGCACAACACCGCCGAAACTCCTGATTCGAGTTGGCCCAGTCCACCCATCCCGGTTGCGAGCGAACCCTGTTGGAAACGACACTATCGGTAACTGCCCTGACTCGAGCCTGCAGCCCTTGTCCAGGAACGGAGACACAGGGACGGCGGACCCGCTCCTGGCACTGTGGCCCAGTTGCAGCCATCCTACCCTGGCCGCGGGAGTTGGAAACATCCCATTCATCCACCAGAGTGCATCGCGCTTCGATTATCCCCGTCAGGGACTAATCCTCTTCTGGGCCTCGTAGGGAGGGCCCGGTGCAATCCCACACACCTTCCGTCTCCTTGCCCACTGCAACCACACAGAGGATCCATTGACCAGCCAGCGGGAGCCCACGCCGACTCCACGACAGTGTGGGAACTAGACGGTCCCTGACGAGAGACAGACACTCACTACAGAAGCTCAGACACGGGGATCAAGAGGGCCACGGACGGACACAGACCAGACCACGGGCCACGAGTGGAGGAGATCCAATCCTAATCCCAATCCCACCAGCTCCACCGTTCTCCGTTCTCTCGCCAGTCGACGACCTTACCAAACCCGACGAGCCAGGGGCCGAGCGAAACGAGGGCAACCGCCTGCTCCTCCAGGAGACCACCAGCGAGCCGTTCTTCGCTTCATCCATTCTAACCTTTCATCTTCATCGTGTCCGCCTCTTGGTGTGCTTGTTTGCTTTTGCGGCGCGTCGACGAAATTCAGGCGGCGTTGCTTCTTTTCGCCGTCATTGTAATAGGTGCGTCCACAATTGGCTATCCCTATTTCCCGCCTCCCCTTCCCCAGCATCCCTCATCCCATCATTTCTGCATCCGCGCATCCGCTCCGGTGCTTTGTGCTTTGGTTTTTGTGCTCTCTGGTGGCCGTCCAACGCACGCGCAGTCGCCAATACGGACGTACACAACGTACACGTACGTACGCACGCTCAAGACGCACGTCGCAATCCCCTCCTACGAGGCAATACCGTGATTGGCACGCCCCAGAGATCTTGGTGACGTCTTGAGCTCGCGTGGTCCAGCATCTGCTGTGTCCCAATGGTCGCACCATCTGCGAGTCGTGGTTACGCATGAGCTTCGCTCCGTTCCCGGCATCCGCCCTGCTTCCGTACGCCAGACAGCCATCCAGTTATACAGCCATACACAGCCCTGAACAATGCGACCCTCATCTTGCCGTTTCAGCCTTCTTTCTGCTGGCATAGTCCACTAATAGCAACCAGCAACCACCCGTCCACCAAGCGACTTGCCGCGCAGCCACCGTGTACAGTGCCCTCCCCACCTCTTCGCCAACTCGCAGAGGGACCTCGACCCCCGAACCCGCGCCTGCGCTTGTCCGGGAACCCTCCGGCTCACTTCGTACAAGCCGACCAAGGAATTACTCGCCAGCGATCGCTCCACGTCGTACATTTCGCACTGGGAGACCTGCGGAGGTCTACCCGCATATAGAAGCCACCATGACAAGCCCGATCCCCGAGTTGACCATGTCGCGACCTTCGTCCGGCATCGTTCCTCCTGCTCGCGGTATAAGGTCAAGGACACAGAGCATGTCCAGCGACAGACCTTCTACAATCGCCCTCAGCCTGATGTCGCCCCCTTTATCGGTGTCACCAGAGGCGGCATTCATTGCCGCCTCCGCTGCCTCCCAGATTGTCACCAACGACCATGACAGCCATGCTGAGACCTGGTACGATCAGCATGGCATTGAGCCTGCCGGCGAAACTGCCTTGGTGTCGCAAGAGGCTCTCCTCCTTGTAAACAACTTCCTCGACCAGCTTCTTTTCAACTTCCTCTCCGTTGCCCGAGCCACGACACTCTCCGCCCTGCGACCGGCTGTCGCCGAAGTTCTCAAGCCCAAGCTCGCCAAGGACGCCGTAAACAACGCCGACGAGGAACTGCGAGAGTACCTCGGTGAGGGTGACGAAGATGATTACGTTCAACCTCAAGGTGGCGACCCGTCCCGCGACTGGGACCTCGAGCTGGTTTGGAAGCGCACGCGATTGCGATGTATGGTCTACTCGTCCCTGGAGACATGGAGGAGGAAGACGAAGACTTGCACATGGAGCAAGAGAACTTAGAGATTGGCGCCGACGAGCAGATTTCAGCCGTCATTTCGCCTGCGGTCGCCATCTTTTTGACGTCTGTTCTGGAATACATGGGCGAGCTCACCCTTACTGTGGCCGGACAGGCTGCATACCACAGGTTGCGGACCAGGTTCCAGAAGGAAATCAACGAAGGCGCCAAGAACCCCACAGACATTGCTGATCGAATCGTCGTCGAAGACCAGGACATGGAGAGGGTTGCTCTTGACAGAACTCTGGGACGACTATGGAGAGGCTGGAAGAAGAGAATTCGCTCCCCAACCTTCGACATGAGTGGCCGACCCTTTTCAAGGTCGTCCATGGGTCATCTGAGGCATGACAGCAACCTTACCGAGTTGGGCCGAATTGCCACACATAGCGATGAGGACAACGATGCCAACAAGGACGAAAAAGAAAACCGATTCTACTGAGCTTGGGCCCGCAGAGATTGCCCTGCCCATGGGCGATAATGACGTGTATGAGATCGAAGTACCTGGTCTCGCAGCTTACAGCGATGACGAGGATGAAGAGGACGAAGAGGAAGATGACACTACTAGCGGGCGCCGGCCAAAGAGCTTGTTGATTATCCCTTTCGGAGGTCCTGTTGGACTCCCAAGTCCCATTTTGTCTCAGCCAAACACGCCCGACTTCGCGGGCCGTAAGAGATCCAACTCTCTTCCTACCCCCGGGGCCTCGCCATATCGTCCAGTCGTAAAGCGATCCAAGGAGACAGCACCAGCGGAGACTAGCGCAGTCATCGAAGAACAAGACACGAAGGAAGCTGCCAAGGACGACCAGGCGGTGGAAGAGACCAAGGTTGCTGAGGAAACAAAGCCAGCAGATGAGCCATCATCTAAGGCTTCAACGTCTAAGCGGCTGTCGAAAATTGTTACAGACCCATCAGCCGCTGCAGCCTTCCGCAACCGATCCCGGCGAGGAACCGGCGAAGGAGAAGAGGGAAAGGTAGCCTACGAGAAGGCTGAAATTCTTACCACGTCCAGGATATCAGTTTCCGGCAGTGCATCGCCTGCTCTCTCTGACTCCGGAGGCCCATTCACGCTGAAGAGATCCAACAGCGTTCATTCCGCTCGTATCATTGATGTTACAGGGCCTAAGAGTCCCAGCGGATCTCGCTCGCCATCCGTGGATACGACTGATCGTGTTCGCCCCGCTAGCGTCAACATGTCTGCTCAAAGCAGCGTTTACTCTACTCCGGAAGAATCGCTCGTACCGAAGACCCTTGGCGCAGTGCCTCGCTCGGCGGTAGCGCCCCCCAAGAGTCGGTCGCCTGTTGATAGAATGAGGGGATCCATGCCCAGTGCTGCCACCATATCTGAGTCCGAAGAGGAGGCGGAGCACGATGCTCCTAAGGACCAGAACACAAAGAACACCTTCCATTCTTCTCCTCTAACCCATTCCGTGCCGGAAAGCCTTCCCGTACAGCGCAGAAGGCCGCAGCCCCTTATTGGTCTGCCCCCTCAGCCTCAGCCGTCATCCCACCGGAAAACGTCCTCTGGAACTAAGGTGACGATTCTGCGGGCGCCAAGTGCGCCGTCCCCTCTGCCTGAAGATAGGCAGGCCGAGATCTCGCGAAAGACTGGTGGCCAGGGTAACTGGCAAGGATCGCGTGATAAGGTCCCAACATCCCCGACCCACAGCATCGGAATGGTCTCTATTGAACGGTCGAAGACGAGGGACGACGAAGATGACGCTGGTGTGAGCTCGTCTGCTCCTCGACCTATTCACACCTCTGGTTCTTCTGCTTCATCAGGCACGTCCCGCTTGAAAGCTGTTCGTACTTCTGAGGAGAACGCCTCGCGCTCTGAGAATGTTGCCCGCAACTTCGAGGAGCTGATCCAGAGCAACCAGACTATTACTTACACGCTGACACCCGAGAACATGCGTGATATTGACGTGAGTGAAGCCAAACTCCGCCCTTTCTGGTATGTACTAATTAATCAATTTTAGCATAAGCGATCTCTGGATCAGCCTCCTGTTGTCACGAAGGGATCTTGGAAGACCGATGACGCTCGAAGTCACAACCGATCTCGATCCTCATCGGCCGCTACCGAACTCAAGGTGCACCACCGGGCAACTGGTCTGAGCGACGACAAGTCTAAGGTCGGCCTACACTCTCCTACCATGGCCTCTGCGAAGGCTGCGCGCGGCTCTGCAGCTGCTCGAGAGGCGCGGGTTCCCAGCGAATCCACCGCAGATTTTGCGGAGTTCATCAAGTCAACAGGCCCCCCGGGACAAGGACAGACTCGACCTGCCCCCCTACGGAGCAACCCACCTGGCGCAACGCCATCATCTGCCAACCCTGCCCTTGAAGCTCGCCGCGTCTCTTCCACTAGCAACCGGAATCGTTACATGCCCCGGGAAGCCTTGCCAGAGGGCAGCAGAACGGGCAACTCGGATTTGATTGATTTCATCCGACAAGGTCCTCCCGGCGCTTCCAACAACCGCATCCCGCGTACTGTTGCTCCCTTCCGAGACACTCTCGACTCGGATGAAATGTCGGGTGCTGTTGGCGGAAAAGCTGTGGATGCCACTATCCCAGATATCCGATACAGTCAAGCTTCCACACATGCAACCGACACGTCAATGCCTTCAATACACTCTTCAGTCAACTCCCATACTGCTCTCTTGAAGAACAAGGGCGGGTCCGGTCCTGCTAGCAGGATGTTCGACGATGAGGACATGATGCCCAAACGCAAGACCAGGCGTGTGAAGGATCCTTACGCAATCGACTTCAGTGATGAAGATGACGACGACGACTTTATTTCGACTCCCAAGCCCCCGGTTAAGAAGGAGGAGAGCCTAGCGGAGTTCTTGAAGAACTACGACCCGCCACCGGAGCCCGTCGCCCCGCCGATCTCGCACAAGATGCCCAAGAAGAAAGGCGAGCGCACCCAGCCTTATCGGCAGGTTCACACGCAGCAGCAGCAACGCCCACAGTAGCAGCGTGCCGCACTCGCCCGTCGTGGACTCCCGAATCTCTGAGCAGCCGAAGCGGCAGCAAAGGTTATATCCCGATCCAGGTTAACATCCCCCCGGCTACGACAAGTATGGACCTATTGACAAACCCGCCGCCCGGCCTCCGATGCCTCCTTCGGGCGGGTCAATGGGCCGTGTCCCGATGAAGAGGTTCGAGCCTCGAGAAGCTGTGTCAAATGTTAGCCGCACTTCTGACCTGGCGGCCTTCCTTCGTAACTCGGAGCCACCGCCAGAGCCCGTTGCGCCGCCTCCCCCCGACAGGAGGAGGGGAGCAGCCTGTCCAAGATGTTCAGCAGGCGAAAGAAGTCTTCAATGGCTTAAAGAATCCATGTTTACGACCCGATCTACCACTTGCAGATGTTCAGCTGCCGCTTCGACGACGACTTATTCCGCTTACGAACTCATGTACCTAATACTTAGTTTTCCAACTGCAGATACTTAGTCATGGCCTGGGGTCTAGCCAGAGCTCCCTGACCATGACTCATTTCCCTTTCATCTTATTCTCAGGCAGTCGTTTGGGCTGCCACCTGTTGTATTTCGATACCGCCGGCCCGGGCTGCTGATTTTCCCTCACAAGGCTTTTGATATCTACTTACGTTGGGTTTTTATTGGTTTGCGTCGTTCATTTTTTGAATGGGATTCACGTTTGGCGGGTTTTGTGAAGACGGTGGATCTAGCGACTGCAATGTTGGCTGATTGCAGAGGAGCAGTTAAAAGAAGATTTGTTTTACAACAAGATCTACAGCGCGATGGATAAGGTTGCGCAGGGTTTGACCGGTTGATAGAAAACCAGAGTGTATTTGATGATTGAATTGTTTGTATTGATGAGCCACCCCCATTGCATTCATCGTCTTGATTGTCTTTGTTTCTCGCACTGAGAAGTCTCCTTTGAGTTGTCTCCGTCGTGGATCTGGCAAAATACGACACTCCCCTGCCCCTGCAACCCACGGCGAGAAGCGACCAAATGGGACGTCAACCCGAGTCGCATTCCACAAACCCTGTCCAAAGTACACAGCCCAGAGCTAAACGATCAACCATGCCTATATCGGTTGTTCAGCCCTGGGCGCCCAGCTATGCAGGTAAGCGGCGTATACTTGCTCCAGGGCTTTCCTCGCTCCCGGGTCACGCAACGGAATTAAGCCAAGCCAACTGGGCAGGTGGTTAACTGGCAAGGCCAGGCAGAGGAGGGGAAGAATGTGCCTTTAGAACCGGCATATACGTTCTTCCACAATTCGACGACCTTGTCGTGGGCCATTCGGTTTGTGCATGAGCGCACTCTTGCACCATGTACTGTGAGCTTGCCGTTGCAATAGCCTACTTGGTTGCGCTCGCCGCCACGACATCGACGCTTGGCCTCACGACTAGTCGCCTCGCGCGCGCGGCAACACTGCGAAACTCCGCTGGACCGGCGTGTCGGACGAACACTACCCGCTCAGTCTGCAGGCCCGGTTCTTCAACGAAACCGGCGGCGGCGTCTTCTCCATCCGGAGCACCATCGCGAGTAAGTTCAAGTCCCCGACATGAGCAACCCACTGGGGCTAGTAACCAGGGGAGAGACGCGCACATATGCTGAATCATGGGTCCTAGATGGCTTGACGCGGGATCGGTTCGACTGGAAGGACGTGCCCGCGCCGCTAGACCACGTCCCTAATGCAAGGTACGAACTGATACTCGTGCCAGAGGGAGAGAGCGGGCCGCGGGTAGGATACGAGGGCTTGTTTCGGGTCGTTGAAGTAGACGACTCCGATGAGACGGATGGCGGTTCATCCGGAGGAGACTCGCCGGGAGGGGACCCTGGGTCGGACTCAGAACCGGATAGCCACGATAACGATGATAAGCACAGCATCGCCATTGGAACGGGCGTGGCTTGGGATTAGGCCTGCCGCTTGTAATAGGGGCAGCGTGGTGGCTCAGAAGGAGGAGAAAGGGCAGGATGGGAAGAAAGAAGAAAGAGGCAGAAGAGTGACTTGGATATGTCACTGTAAACCGCTGATTTTACCCGACAGAAAGTCAACATGAAAGGCATGAACCGGCTACGATATCAAACGAGTCTTACGTCAAACCACATCATGAAACGCAAGTGCTAGTGCAATAGTGCTTTGATTAAGCCTATCTTTATCATAATGTACATCCTCGCCATCCATTCGTTCCGCATTTTAGGGTATCAAATCAACATTATCGCCTGCGAGTCGCCTCGAGGGCTTTCTAGCACTGCCGCACGACATTCCTTTCCCGAATGCTTTACTGTTTGCGCTCAGCCTCAGCCTGGCTCTGAAGGTCAGTCTCCACGCCACGCTGCTTCGTCTTGCCCTCGTCATGGAGCGAGTTGTAGTGAGCCTGGCCTTCCTTGTCGCCTGTGAGTCCGGCAACGGCACTGCCGACAGTGCCCTGGACACGGTTGCCGATGCCAGAGCCAAGGTCGCTGAGCTGGCCACGGGCTTCCTGCTGCTGACCCTCGAGGTTCTGCTGACGGCCAGAGTTCTTAAGTGACTGAATGTCTGTTAGTATCTGGATGGCTCGAGTTGACAGGATTCAACGTACCTGGTTGCCGATGAGGCCACCAACAGTCTCCTTCGCGGCACCCATGGTCTGGTTCCAGGAGCCCTCGGTGCGGTTGGGGTCGTCGCGGGCAACGCCAGAGGTCGAGACGGTGCCGCCGGGGACCTTGACGGCCGCGTGAGAGGCTTCGTTCTCAAGCTCGGCCTTGTCTTTGCGGGCCTCGCCTTCAGTCTTGTCGCCGGAGCTGCCAGTGACGCTGCCGAGGGCGCTCTGGATGGTGCCGGTGGCGGAGTCGACGTACGACTGGAGGGTCGAGGTGTTGTTGTTGGGGGCAGACATGATGGATGATTTGGGGTGAAGGTATGAACTTTGAGACAAGTCGGAAGTGTTTTGTGAGGTGGTGTGTGGTTTTCAGGTCTTGATGCTTTTGATGGTGTTGTGTTGAGGAAAGGATTTGGTGTAGAACGGGGAACAGGCAACTTTATACCTATGGCGGAGGTATTCTTGACGAGGCAAGAGCGTGCAACATCCCAGTGACGAACAATGGTTCTAGCACCAGGCGGCAGCTGTCAAAAGCCAAATGATGTCATGATGTTCATCAAGATCCATCAAGAGGCTCCATGGAAACGGCTGTGACTTACACCGTGGTGGGGTGTGGCGTAATGGCGAGCTGGGTTAATGACGTCAACCAATTCGTCCACGTTCTCACACCCGCTATTGCACACTCAGGCGCAACGTGCTCAACGTCACTCGAGTCTCAGATGTGCTCGTAGTTTGTACAGTAGTGGCCGGCAATTAGGACTGTAGTGGAGAAGGCAACGTAATATGATACAATCGCCTTGATTGTTGCGCATATGTCCCCATACGTGATGGAAGTTTCCATCCTTGTGAGCCGCGCAACACTTGCTTGCTCGGCTGCTCGGCAGTTTATGCAAGGAATCATGGAGGAGCACATGTACTAGGTGCTACTAAAGACGTGGTCATAATGCGACACAGTGAATGGTCATGCTTCATTCTGTCAAGTGCCGTCCATGGTGGACACTGGCTGGACTGTCATCCACGACCTGTGGATGAACAACGTCCCAAGTGCTAGCTGCGTAGATATGGAGGAGATTCTCGTGTTAATCCGAACTGAGCCCAGGTCCCGTGCATTGGAATTCCATCCTTTGACCATGACTCCCACATCATCCCCACAGCCCAAGAGAAAGAGAGGTATCTTGTTGTTACAGTGCTGTACAGACACAACTGGGCCGCCCCACAGTCGGTCGACCTCCGCTGATAATTCCCAACTCCATTTTCCCCGGGAAAATGACCGTCCCGCGGGAGCCTCACACACCGCACAGTTGGATTCTGCTTTTTAGTGCTGGCTCCACTGGATGGTGTTCAGGTCGATACCCTCCTGCACCAACTCCCACAAGGGGCTGAGCTCTCGCAGGAAGGTGACGCGCTCTTGCACAGCCTTCAGGACGTAATCAATCTCAGCCTCGGTGGTGAAACGGCCGATACCGAAGCGGATGCTGCTGTGAGCGCTCTCGTCGCTGTTTCCAAGGGCTCGGAGGACGTAACTGGGCTCCAGCGAGGCCGAAGTACAGGCACTGCCAGACGACAGCGCAATATCTTTGAGGGCCATCAGGAGGGACTCGCCCTCAACGTAGGCAAACGACACGTTGACGCAGCCGGGGTAGAAGGAGTTGGCCGCACCGTTCTGGGTGGTGTGCTCCATGGCAAGAAGGCCGTTGAGCAGACGGTCCGAGAGGTACTTGACACGCTTGGTATCATACTATCACACCGTTAGTTATTCTGCTAAAAAAAGGGCTGGGTAGAGTAAGGGAATTTCTACATACATCCATCTCCTGCTTGGCGATGCGGCAAGCCTCGCCGAAGCCAGCAACCAGCGGCGGGGCAAGGGTTCCGCTTCGGAGACCTCGCTCCTGACCACCACCAGTGATGAGGGGGTCGAGTCTGACCCTAGGCCGTCTTCGGACATAGCAGGCACCAATACCCTTGGGGCCATAAATCTTGTGCGAGGAAATCGACATGAGATCAATGTTCATGGCGTTGACGTCGAGGGGAATCTTGCCCACAGCCTGGGCAGCATCGGTGTGGAAGAAGATCTTCTTCTTGCGGCACAGCTTGCCGATCTCCGAGATAGGCTGGATGACACCGATCTCGTTGTTGACGGCCATGACACTGACGAGAGCAGTCTCGGGTCGAATAGCCGCCTCAAGGTCTTCCATCCGGATGAGGCCGTTGTTCTGCACAGGGAGGTAGGTGATCTCGAAGCCCTCATCCTGAAGATGGCGACAGCTGTCGAGAACGCACTTGTGCTCGGTCTGAGTGGTGATGATGTGCTTCTTCTTGCCCGAACGGCCGAAGAAGCGGGCGACGCCCTTGATGCTCATGTTGTTGCTCTCGGTGGCACCGCTGGTGAAGATGATTTCCTTGGGGTCGGCGCCGATAAGAGCGGCAATGTGCTCGCGGGCCTCCTCGACGGCCTTTTCACTCTCCCAGCCGTAGGCGTGTGTTCGAGAATGGGGGTTGCCGTATATGCTGACGTAGAAGGGCATCATGGTATCGAGGACTCGAGGATCGACGGGAGTGGTGGCCTGCATGTCGAGGTAGATTGGTCGTTGGCCCTCTTCCATGACAGCGGCCTGCTTCAACACCTCTGCGTTGAATGGGTTAGCTAAAGCTGGCTCAAAAATGATATAGGGCTAGCTAGAGGCCCCAAGGAGCGGATTTCACTCACCAGCCATCGGGCTGACCTTGGCATTGGAGGGAGCGTCCATGGATGGAGGGGGGATGTCGATGAAGTCCTTCTTGTCGAGCTTGATGGCCGTCTCGACCTGGGCGTTGTCCCTCTTGGACTCGGAGACATATCCGCGGCCCTGCTGGCGACTGGCGATGATGGCGGCGCGAGACAGGCCGCGCAGGGGAGCGGCAGTAACGCGCGGGTTGGAGCCCAGGCGGCCTGCCGACCTTAAGGCGCACGATGCGATGCTGCTGGCCATGGTGTTGAGCGAGCTGACGGTTACACGGACAGACCCAACGGAGAGCGGAGAGGAGACATTTAGGTAGTCGAGCTCGATGTCGAGAATTTGTCATTCACCGTCGGGCTCGGTCACTCGGTGATAAGAATCCGGCAGATCCGGTGCCGCTATTGGCTGAAAGCCCGGCACTGGCAACCGGACCTCCATGAAAAATGACGAAGTGCATTCTGGGGTTGTCGAGCAGCGAGCCGGAGGGGAAAATGTGTGCGGAGGTAACGGGGAATTAATTCAGCGACTCGCCTTTCCCATGTCTACTGTGTAAGAAAGGCGTGTCGGATATGCAAATGCACGATCCCGAGAGGAGGGTTTCTTTTTATCGCCTGGTGTCCCTGTCGGCGAGGGGCAGGCTTGCTGCAGCAGGCAACTGGTTAAGAGACTGGTTCGACTGGTCAAGCCGAAGCCCTGTCGCAACCGAGCAGGTGGTGCTGTAGGCAGCATTTATTATCCCCAGTGTCTTTTCCTGGTGCCTGTTCCTTGTACGAGGAATCGGTTGCGCGGCGCGGGAATCGGTTCTTACCGTGTAGGCGCTGACGGCTGGGAAGCACCGCGATTCAGTGCGAGGGGGACGACGCGGTACGTACTGTGCCTCCCTAACCCAGACCAGACATTTTCCCCAGTCTCACATCCCTACGGCGAATCCTGGGCCCTGTAACGTAGCGAGCAGTGACGCAACCGGGCCGTGTGGTGGCTCCAGGTGCGGCTTGGCTTTGTGGTGACGCAGTGTGTTGATGTTTGCCAGTCGCGGAGTCTTCCTAGAAGCCGGATGCGAAAAAACAGGGCCTGCGCCACAATCTCGGCGCGGGCAGCAGTGCACAGCGGGCAGTCAGCACAGCCACGGCCAAGTCGTCACCGGTCGACATGTGCCTTAATTAAGGTTGATGCCCTCGTCCAACTTGGCGGCCTCGCGATTTGCGATTCCCGGCGACACTTCTGTCTCTCACTTGCTCGCTCCCTATCGACAACCCCAACACCGCGTCTGCGCATACTTACGGGCGCTCTCCCGCTCCTTTCTTCCCCTCGTCCTCTCGCCCAAAATGAGCTTCAAGGGCTTTCAGAAAAGCGTCATCCGGGTAAGCCGTGCTGTGCCCCTCACCTGGCTGGTTGGCCGTGGTGGAGGTGGAGTGGCAGAGCGCGCAAAACCGCGCCTTGTGTTTCTGCGCCTGGTGACGAGCTACAGATGATCGGATGGAATACTGATGCATTCTGTTCTCCTTCTAGGCACCGCAACAAATCAAGGCCAAATTCAACATCGGCGAACACACCAAAGACGCTGTGTACATCGACTCCGAGCGCCGCTTCCAGGAACTCGAGACCGAAACAAAGAAGCTCCACGATGAGTCCAAAAAGTACTTTGAGGCCATCAATGGCATGCTCTCTCACCAGATCGAGTTCAGCAAGGCCATGACCGAAATATACAAGCCCATCTCTGGTCGCGTATCCGATCCAGACTCGCTCGAGGTCCAGGGCAACCCCGAAGGCATCCGCGCCTGCGAGGAATACGAGGCCGTCGTCAAGGAGTTGCAGGAAACGCTGTCTCCAGAGCTGGAGATGATAGAGACTAGGGTTATTCGCCCAGCTACCGAGCTGCTCGATGTCATCAAAGTGATACGTAAGACGGCCCTCAAGCGAGAACACAAGAAGGTCGACTTTGATCGCCACCGCACCAACCTCAAAAAGCTGCAGGACAAGAAGGAACGCAGTGCAAAGGATGAGAAGGCCATGTGGAAGGCTGAAGGCGACGTCGAGCAGGCCACCCAGGACTTCAACTACTTCAACGACTTGCTGAAGGATGAGCTTCCTAAGCTGTTTGAGCTTGAGCGTCAGTTCATCCAACCCCTCTTCCAGTCATTCTACTATATGCAGCTCAACATCTTCTACACACTACACGAGAAGATGCAGCATTGCGACATTGGCTACTTCGACCTGACACTAGATATTGAGGATGCCTTCAACGAAAAGCGTGGCGACATCCAAGAGCAAGCAGAAGCCTTATCAATCGTCCGCTTCAAGACGACAGGTCAACGGAGACCCGTCAAGTACCAGCCCCGTCCGACTCTCGAGGGCCCCAAGACCCAAGCGCTTCTCACCCAAGGTGAGGACGAGAAGGCCAGCATCTCCCCAAGCGCCCCCAGTCCGAGCCTCAAAGTGGGCACCTTCCAGAGGCAAT
Organism: Ilyonectria mors-panacis; assembly: GCA_002991585.1. Lineage (NCBI taxonomy): Eukaryota > Fungi > Ascomycota > Sordariomycetes > Hypocreales > Nectriaceae > Ilyonectria > Ilyonectria mors-panacis. The sequence continues at coordinate 439,411 of PPHJ01000085.1, read as the reverse complement.
CCGAGACGGCTGAGCCGAGCCCTCCGCCGCCGTATTCGCCTCCTACTGGAGGTAAAGCCAGTTTGGCTGCTGCCATCGCCGCTAAGAAGTCGAAGCCGCCACCACCAAAGCCAAAGCCGAAGCCGAACCGCCTTATCGCGGCCCGGCCACCCGAGACTGTCACAGCCCTTTACGACTACGCGGCGCAAGCGGAGGGCGATTTGAGCTTCCGGGCGGGCGACGTGATTGAGATTGTGCAACGAACGCAGAATGACAATGAGTGGTGGACGGGAAAGCTACAAGGCAGAGAAGGCCAATTCCCAGGTATGTGATAGTGATAGGGCATGCGCTATTTTGATCTGCGAAACTAATCAGTCTTTGCAGGCAATTATGTGCAACTAAGCGGATGAAGAAAGGGAGACTTGGAGTCAACGAAACTGCATCTGGCTCGAGTACCGCCCTATACCTCGATAGTGGCACGAAATCAACAACCGACCAATTCATCGCGTCTATGGTAAATACTCATAGACGCAAGGAACCTCGTCGTTAGAATGGTTCTGGCAGAGGTCGGCGTGCTTTGAGAAGAAAGGAGACAAAGAAGCCACGAGGTGATGGATGTAGCGGGAATTGTTTGAGCATTATTTCTGGAGACAGGCCGGTTGTGGACGGGGTAAGGCATACCTGGCGTTGTGTGGCAGGCTCCTCTAAAGGCATATAATACCAGAGGCATTTTTGGAAATCTCGGACCGTGTGTCATTCCCTCCCCAGACCGTATCGTTCCCTCCTCGGACCGTGTCGTTCCCCGCGTGCATTATGCAGTTCTAGCATGTGGGTGAGGTCTCACGATGCCCCGGCCTCGGCTTTCCAGAACTCGTATACCACTCGCCGTCGGCATACTCCTCCGGGAGCACATGGGGCTTTGCACTTTTCTCACGAGCCATGGAATTCGAAGAAGTGCATTAAAGTGCCTCATACTCATGTAAGATGAGCTGTCAAGGCCGACGCCCATGTAGATGGAGGGTGTCGTGCAGATCGAGATGTTGCCTCGCAGATCTGCATGCCGATGCTTTCTCGAATGTGTATTCCTTCCCTGGCGAGTTGTCTCGCTTGTGGGATATGATATTCTCTCTTGCCGCCCTGCTTTGGTGATGGCTTGCATTGAGGGGTAAGTTAGTTGTCTCGTCATGGAGGCTCGCAGTCGTTTCCTGATGGAGGTTTAACATGTACAACAATGTAAATGGAAAATATTTTGCTAGACTAGAGGTGCAGCACATATGCAGTGGACCTAGCCGAGATTCTCTAATGCTTTCTATGGTACGTATGATGCTTGTTGTAGGGATGGTGTCTGTTTAGTGGTTTAGTGTGCCCGTCAGCCTGCGGTTGCCTTACACGGACGGGCGAACCATCTCGACATGCCATCCCGAGGCTTGATTTTTTTGTAAATTATCTCCCCCCCCGCTTACCAACTGGGAAATAATACCAGGTTACACCAAATCTAGACCGTCGTCAATCAAGGCTAGATCCCCTCCTCTCCTATCCCCCACATGTGCCATTTCATATACTCTGGCTGCATTGCCAGGTCATCAACTTGTCAGCTGGTCTCCCACGGTATCAGGAAAGACTAAGGCGGTTTTGCATAAGGCCCAATGGTAGCGGCGGCTTAGAATTGTCGATGTGCCCGATTAAGCCGAGTCCACGTGTTCACGAGGGGGCCTCAGTGTTTGTCGGATGGTCTTGCAGGGTATGGCATCATCTTGAGGAATAAGAGGGGAAGGACGAGTCAGTAGGACAAGTCGAAACCGCACGGCGATGTTTCGGTCTTGGGCATGCTCATGTAAAGAGCCTGATATGTCTTGGCCCATGGCTGAGGCGTTGGCGTTGGCGTTACATTGGGCGCCGTGAGATCTTTCTGGCACTCGGTATCTGAGGTAGCCAGGGCGGAAGATACGCCAGACACGCCATGGGGGTTTACGGAGCCCGCCGGAGTCTCTGGTATAATGTGAACATGCTCTGCCGCCGGGTGGGGTCCATTGGACGGCGGGATATTCGATCCATCTGTATCTGCAGAGCCGAGCTGCAGCTTTGGGTAGCCAGGGAACCGAATCGCGGAATCAAAAGATATGAGGACTAGCGGCCTGGGCCGGCCTCTAACCGCGTACCCTGGCGCATAGATTAGAGTCCGGTCGTCCATGGCCCAGTCAACTTCGCCCAGCGGCATCTGGGGATAGAGGATATTGTGAAGTTGGGCTAGCTCCGGGTTGGGCCGTGAAGACTGATCCGGTGGCCAGAACTTGACCCGTGATGCAATCCCTTGCGTCCTTTCTTGGAAGTGTTAAGTTGTGTCTTTGATGATTGGCCCGGCCGCGTATCATCTGCAGTCCCGTGAGCGGGATCAAGCTTTGGTCGAACCCGCAGGCGCAGGCGCTGGGACTCGTCAATCAAATCGACAAAGGTCTCGCACGACGAGTTATAAAATCGGACGAAGCATTCTCCTATTGTGAACATAGAGCCTATGGCTCCGTTGTCACCGACATGTACATTTTCCGGGAGCCGAGTCTCAATGTGAGTCTCACTGTCCCATGCGTTGGGATCGTGGCCCTCGTCGTCCGGTGACGATTGCGCTATGGGGAGAGTATCCCTCAGGATATCGGACATCGGATGGCGAACCGGGTCGACGTTTTCGTCGTCTTTATCGAAGCGAATCTCCTTTTTATAGCAGCTGCGTTGGCTCTGGGCGTTTGTCGGAAGGCATTCTCGACGAGAATCGAAAATAAATAGCTTTCCCGTGCTTTCATCTCTTGTAAGTTGAAGCGCGTCCCAACGTTGATCGACCGGGCCCTCGGCCGCATGCCGTCGCCAAAGATTTCGCATTGGCGGCGACTCGCAGCTCTCGCGGGTTGCCTCGCAAAGAGGGAACCGCACGACGTGGTAGTAAGAGTTCCATTTCCCGTGTTCCGGATGGAGTTTGTTTTTATTGGAGAGGCAGTAAAAGTAATCGCCAAAGATCTCAAAACAGATGTCCTGGCCCAGATTTGAGCCGGCGAAGTTCCACAGAGTCAGATCTGAGGGCGTCCACTCTTTAGTCTGAAGATTGAGCCGCTGAAGAGCCCATCGCTTAAAGCCATCGAATGCTAGCTGGGATTTCGTGCCGTAGACGAGGTAATCCGCATTATTGCGAACAAACAGCTTGTTTGTTGAACGCAGGTTGTAAAAGGCGAGGATTTTAAGGTCTTCGGTGCGGAAGACGACTAGCCAGCTCACCGTGATGCCCTCGCAATCCTGGTGGCTATATAACGACGATACGATGCCGTGCGAGTAGTGCACGGGGCGGAAGTTGTAGAGACTTGACCACTGAAACCCGGGCATCAAGGAATGCAGCAACCGAGGGATGCTCACAACCAGCTCTTCCTGAGCTGATCGGTGCACATCAAGAATACGGAGATTCTCGCGGTCAGCGGTATAGCACAGGACACCGTTTGTGTAGATGAAGCTTTCGGCCATGGCCACGACGGCGACCAAGTATGGCTCTGCATATCGAACTGCATTCCGCCTCTTGACAAGCCTCCGCAGGCCCCTCGCGTAAGCATGTGCCGTCTGCGCCTCGATGGTCTCAGGTGAGAACTTGACCCTCTAGGTATGAATCTCGTCAGCCAGGTGGTCAGCGGGCAATGGGAAGCAAAGAACCCGCTCACCTGAAGAGCTACTCGACAGATGCTCTCGTTGAGTAGGATGTAGTGGAAATGGCGGCACGTCTGTCCAAAGTCGAAGAGGTCGTCAATATGAAGAAGCTCAGCAATGAGAGAAATTATCTCAATGGGAAGCTTAAGAAGGCTCATGACTATTGCACCCTGAAGGCTCTCGCGCCGCCGTAGAAGGACCTCCCAAAGACGAATTGACGATGGCAAGGCATGTGTTGTAACTCTACAGTAGAAGGCGCGACAGCACAGCTCGATTTAGAGAGGACCGCGACATTATTATATTTGGCGAGAACAAAGGGCAGTGAAGAGAGGATAGTATTCATACCACTCACCACAGCCTGATTTACGTCCCTGACAAAAGCCAGGGGCGGGCTCATGCCCCCGACAGCTCGAGGTACTGGCAGCAGAGCCGCATGACCCATGGCCCATGGCCTGGGTTCCAATCGGTCGGCTCGGCCTGTGTTATGTGGACAGTAGCCTCTAAACGCATCACATCGCTATTCGAGGTTCTGTGTCACGTCGTTCGGGCGCACAGACGCGGCTGTTCATTCCACCGGAATGGAGCAGACGCCTCCATCGCATACTTCTCCTGCGCCCTCCTGTGATGAGGTTAGGCTCGGATGCTGGAAGTCGAGGTTGCGAATCATCACACTAAGGAGCACATGAAGGGGGGGCCCTCATTCCGGTGGCATCGACTGCTACTATGCGCACGCAGGTGCAGCGCAACACCGTGGGAAGGATTCTTGATTGTGTGCAATGTGCGGTCATGAGAGTGAAGGGAGAGAGCATCGGCTTCGAACGCGACTCTGCCTGCACAGTGCCTAAACCTTGTCTACAGGGGCCCAGGTCCGGAGGAAGCTCCAATCGACTCTAGTGGACAGAGGAGAGTTTTCTTCTCTTGACGAGGGGCATCCACCCATGGCACTTTGAAGTCCCATTGACTCCATACACCAATGCCCTTTTCGGGAGAGCGCGGGGGTCGAGAACCATAGGAGACTCCTGGAGTATCATTTCCGGCTGCACAAGCTGAGACTACGGGAGCTGCGGGCGCCGGCTACGATGGAACTAATGTGGCTATGCAAAAACGGAACCCCCAAGGTCCCCGATGGGCCGCCAATGGGAGAAGAATACTGACGCAAATCTCTTCCGTTGAGGCTCTGCTCTGCTCCGCTACCTCCTGCGACAGCTATTTGCCGGTGGGCCACCGAATTAGCAGCAAAGCCCCGAGGCAGCTTTGAGGCTCTGCAGGGGATCAGGTACCTCACGATCCCAGCATTAGCACCGTCAGCCGAGACTATCACCTGTTGCTCTCCTGATCACGCAAAAAGGCCTCGAGTCGGGCTTGGGGATCCAGGCCGATCGGCTAGGTCTCTGCTGCGCTAATTGGATGCCTTCTGCCATTTGAGTTGGCTGATTGCTGGTTCAACACGGTCGGTAGTGTCACTCATGCAGAATTCGCTGGTCCTGGTCGCGTTGAGCAGACCAACCGCATTGGAAAAAAATATGCTGCGTTGGCAAGCTGCCCGCACCCATCGTGCGTGGTGTTTGATGTATAAGCTGCCGAAGCTTCCCTGAATGGGATACACTGCATGTCGGTGTCATCGCCGCATGGCTAGCTGCACCATGAACCGCGGCGTGCATCCCAATGAGAGACATGGAGGGCTTGAGGCTCAACTGGGTCCCTCAGCAAGATCCTGCTCTCTCAAGCCCGCAGCCTGATCTTGTTTCCTCTTCCCCCTATACTTGAAGCCCCTGGCTGAGCTCGGTAGATGGGATGTCCCAGCTACCCAAAACCTCGTGTTTACTGCATTCTGCAACGTTCTTCAGCACTATTCACACCACCACCCACCACGCCACCACGCCTCTACGTCCACACCTCCACCACCACGCCCATCCATCACACTCATACATCTGCAGAGCCTCAAACTTGAGCCTCATCGCACACACGGCTTAGTGGCTCAACAGGCGGGGTAGATAATGCACAATCTATTGTACCCAACTGAATTGTACGCGGCCATCCACACCACTTCCTCATCCATCATGGCTCCGCCGCGCCACGGATTAGGGCCGGCTGAAGAATACTAGACCTGTTCCCTGTTTCAAGAGACACATGACACAAGTAGCATGCCAGGTACATTTTGCGGCCGCCCAATAAGCTAGATCTCGATGGAAATCAAGCCGATGCCTCTGCTGACGCAGGACAACATGGCCGTTTCCTTCTCCTCCGGCTGAAGAGCTGAGCCCCTGTGGTCGACGCGGCCACTCTTGAGCGTGGTTTTACACGTTCCGCAGTTTCCCACTTCGCAACTTGATGGAACGTCTCCGAACTCCCGTCGGAGCACCTCGAGGAGGCCCTCCTCCTCTCCCACCTTGACCACTCTGTCACCTCGGTTGACTACTTTCGCCTCGAAAGGGTCGCCCGAGATGTCAGCCGCAAACGCCTCAAAGTGAACCTCATTGGGCGGAATGCAGCTTTCTTTGACGGCCTCCTGGGCAGCCTCCATCATTCTGTTGGGTCCACAGACGTAGAGATGGCTATTCCATGGTAGTGTCTTTACGATGTTCTTGATGTCCATCCTCTCACCCTTGGATTTGTCGTATATGGTAACACTCTCGCGCATGGGCTCCAAGCGATCTAGGAATGCCGCCTCCTCAGCCGAGCGCACGGCGTAGTGGAGATCGCAGGCCAAATGGATGGAATGGTACCGCTTGAGCAAGGCCAAGAAGGCCGTGATTCCTATCCCACCCGCAATGAAGACTTGTACGCTCGCAGATGCCGCATGGGCCACATCCGTCGTGATCCTGCCCACCTGTATAATGTCGCCGACCTTGGCAGATTCATGTAGGTATCGAGATCCTCCACGGCTGTGGTCGGCGAGAGCGATGCCGAGTTCAAACATGTTGCCAATGTTATCTTTGTCGCTCTTTTCCGCCGTAGAGACCATCGAGTAGGTCCTAAGCAACCCGTTTGGAAGCTTCAACTTCACGTGTGACCCTGGAAGATACTTGTCGGCCTCCAGGTCCGGCTTTACCGCCTTAAAAATCAGGGACACGATGCTCAGGGTCTCCATCTTGCGATCGATGATCCTAAAGTCCTTCCACGCGTCTTCTTTCTGGCTTTTCCGCTTCGCCTTGGCCACTCTCTTTCTGAACTGCCCTCTGCTCTCCTCGCCGAGTGCTTCCACAGCCGCAAGCTCCTCGTTCATGGCGAGATTCCCCGTGTCGCGATGGAGGTACTCTTGCACCCGCTCAACTGTCCACCTGGGCCACTTCCGCTCCACGAGCCTCAGCTCGTCTCCCACATTGACGCTGCCTTCTCGTATCACTCGGTAGTACCAACCTGTGCGGCTCGTCTGGTAGGTTTGGGGTGCAAAGTTTTTGAGAGAGAACCGGTGGTTTAGTTTGAAGCATGGCTGGCGAGGGAGGGACACCTGGAGGAGAACCTCAGGGCCGACTGAGATGATGTCGCCGATGCACACGTTGCGCTCGTTCATGGAAGCTGTGACGAAGTTCTCTCCGAAGCCACCTGGGACAAACCGGTCTACTCGCTCTGGGTAAGAGGCTTGCCAGTCGCGGTAATGGGATGAGCAGTCTTATATATTTGTTACCACGTGCGCGCTTGACGAACTTGAGCCGTACTCACAACCCAAAATTGCCTTGTCGGGTCCTCCGTGAAATGTCGGATCGTGCTCGTCTCCTTCAAGGCCCAGCTTTGTGAGTTTCATTGGGCCGCGGCAAATCTTTTTGTCGATTCCCGATGTGATTTCCAACCCAGGCATTTTTTTCATCCTCGAGGTCCGTATTTCCAGCAGCCTGTCTACCCCAAATGGGCTGCACAGGTCAACAGTACGAGAGACGCCCATCTTGATGAGGTGGATCGATGAGATGGTGGCGACGCCGGGAATATTGGGAGGAGTTTCGTGAGAATTAAGGACGAAGTTATTACACCACAGTCGGGAAATTTATTTCCGAGGATTTTGCTTTCCTAATCGAAGCCAATTCGTCGAAGCTGATAGGACAATTGTAAGCCGCTCTTCGTAGTCCGGCCGGAATTATTACCGTACCTGCTTACATGCCCATGCTCTTAAATAATTGATGCGAATATTGTTAGGGTTAATTCAAATCAGCAAAGAACCCAGTTTATACAGGATCTTGGCTTGATCTGAGTCACATGCAAGATGGTTCGGATTTGGCGCATGGCTGGTAGCAAAGAGCGGCTAACAAGACACCAATTGTACAGTACATGGCGACGCTAAAGTTACAAATATCCCTAAACTGACACCTCCTTCGACATGACTTCGAGTTCACGACTCTGCGTCTGGTCTTTGCTAACCACCTCTGACGCATTGATCGCCTTTTTTCGCATGCCAAAACGACCACCGCCAGGTTTTTGGCCGGTCCACAACGCAACCGGCACAACAGCAAACAAGCAGCATCCCGCTAGCGAATACATGGCAGCACTCCAGCCATACTCGAACTTGAGAAACGAAGGAGAGCCTGCACTCGCCGTCACAGACCCCAGCGAAAACACCGTCATGAACAAGCCATACGCCAATCCGTAGCCACCTGAGTTCCGGCGAAGCGAGGGATACCGATCCTGCTTGCCCATCAGAGCGTAGACAATTTCAGCCATGACTGGCGTGTTGGCAAAAGACAGCGAAATGCCTGCACAAGCCATCAGAACCCAGATGATCGGAGGGGCGTCCTCATCAGAAAACATCTCCACGGTGGTCAAGCCGAGAAATGATGGGATGCAGCCCAGAAACCCGCCGATTGCGAGCCATTTTCCCCCATGCCGGTCTGCAAGTCTCCCGGTGAGGATGCAGAGCAGGGATGGGCCGTAGAAGGTAAAGAGTAATAGGCCAACTCTCAAAGGACCCCATCCGTACCTTTCCTCACAAAAGACTGGAACCACGACATCGATTGAGATTCTGAATACAATTAGCACATGCGGTAGGGTGTTAGGAAGGTTGCTTGCAAGATGTGAGCCACGGCCCAGGTTCCAATAAGTGCACCGAGTATCCTCCAAGACTTGAAGAGCACGGAAGCGTATTCCCAATAGCTAGAATCTTCGTCTTTCTCTTCGAGCTCTTCTGAGCTGCCGACCTCACCCTCCGATGGGTTCTGTCGGCCAACTCCGGAGGCAGGCTCAAACTTCTCTGCGACCCTCCGTTCGACGAGGAAAAGCCGCATAAAAACATCCAAGACAATCAAGCTTAGAACCAAGGCGTAGACTGCATCCTTGCCATATTTCTTGAGGACAGACCCGGATATCGGAGGGGCGGAGGCGAGGCCGAAGCAGAGGGAGATGTCGGCATGAGCTAGTACTTCACCGACCTCGTCGTATCCAACCGTGTCCGCAATTAGAGCCAGTCCAATGCTCCATACGAAACCAGCGCTGATGCCTTGTAGAAAACGACCAAAGAGAAGGACAGCGATGCCGGATGCAGCCCAGAGGCAGATACAGCCGGCGAGTAAGAACAACAGACCCAAAAGGAGTGGTCCTCGGCGATTTTGTGCTTTGTCGGCGAGAAATCCTGCAATTGGACTGCTAATCAGGGAGGCCAGGCTGTAAGTGAGCATCGAGTAGCCGGTCCATTTTCCAATCTCATCATGGTCGACACCTGCTTGGCTTTCGAGAACGAAGGGGAGGACGACAACAGTGCTGCCGTAGAGAAAAATGTCGACGTATATTCCTAGAACCACTGTGGCGATGATGACGAACTTTGAAGACCTCCATTTCAAGAATCTGGGCTTCCTTTCCGGCTGATCATCTTTGCCATAGCCGACAATAAAGCGTTTCAAGGAATTGCTGGCGGACTGGCCGAGCGCTGACATTTCAAGGGTAATAAAGACTGAATAAAGGCGAGATATTCCATTGGTGTTGAACGAAGGCGATAAGGCAGGGGAATGAGAAGAGTACTGAGGGGTGGCTGTTGGAGGGTTTTTTTGGGGGGCAAGGCAAATGTTATTCTATTTGTAGTGAGGTCATAATTTACGAAGAAAATACAAATATCATGGGGAGTATGAACCTTGAAAAATGCGTTTAAACGCTCTGCCTACATATGAGAGAAGTCAATACTATGGCCGTGGTTGGATGGGTTAGCCTTGACAACCTGCGGCACGAAGTTTGGAGAGGCGCGGAAGGTTATTATCGGGGATGTTATGCTTCAGACCTGCAGCAATCCCAAGGAAATAGTTCCATTGAATTTATAGCTTGGAAATCTTATGAAACATGCCCATTTACAGGAGCTGTAAAAAGCGGCGAGGACATGGAAGCATTAATACTGTTGGATATACAGTGCGAATATGGCACCGATAAGGTCGTGTAATTACTGTGGGACCAGACTTTTTTTCTCTTATCGCTCACCTCTCCGAATCTTTTTTCCGAGTTCCTGATCAAACTCGACATCTTCCATTTAGCTCTCTCCACGACATTCTGCCCTACGTGCAGTTGGCTGGGGATATTTAATCATGGCGCCTATCGAAGAAACCAGCGACCAGTTCGCGGTCCTCCCCATAAAAATCCCTGGGACGTCGTCATACCCAGAGACGGCCATCCACGAAGTTCGCGTGCGACGCAATGCGCCCAAGATCCCGACTGCAAACGACTCCCGAAGCTTGTTCTTGAAGAATATTCCAGCAGACAGCACTGAGCCTCACTTCCGCGGCGTGTTTACCGAGCTTGTCGGGGCTGGACGATTCGAATCCATTACCTTCGAGGACGAGACAAAGACATCCCTGCCGATTGATCCTGCGCAAGCCACGAAACTCACTGCACTCGCGCGCAAGAGGAAGCGCGGAGAAGTAGAGGCAGAGGAGCAAAAACGCGAGGAGGAGGCTGTGCAGCTGCCGCAGATCTGGTCGCGACGCCTGCAGAGGAGCAGCAGCACAGCCGTCGTTCTACTGGCCGACGAGAAGAGCGTGCAGCAGGTCCTCAAAGCCATTACCAAGGTTCACAAGTCGAAGAAATATCCCTCATGGGGCAGTAACCTAGCCGACGAGGTGCCGACTCTTGGATCGGCATGGATTGCATCACACCTGCAGCTCTCACGCGTCGACAAGCAAGCCACCCAGAAGGCTGTCCATGCCTTCTTCAATGCCTTCAACCGCAAGGAGAAGGAAGCCGCCGAAATTTCTAAGCGACTGCGCAACGAGCCTGATGACGATGGCTTCGTGACCGTTGTCCGCGGAGGAAGAGTGGCGCCAGCCAGCCGCAACGAGGCCGAGGAGGCGAAGCGGAAGATGACCGAGAGGGACACGAAGAAGAAGTCCGAGACGCAGGACTTCTACAGGTTCCAGCTCAGAGAGAAGCGAAAGGCAGAGCAGGCTGCACTACTGAGGAGATTCGAGGAGGACAGGCGGAAGGTCAACGCCATGCGCGAGAAGCGGGGAAAATTTAGGCCGGAGACATGAAGTTAATATTTGCCGAAAAGCAAACATTGCTGTAAGTTCCATCACCCTCTCCATTTCTCTGTCCAAGGATGACGTCGCGGGGCCATCGAAACACGACGGGAGGCCTGAGTCTACTCAGGTCTTCCTGGTTGGATGCCGAAAAAAACCGCGTTACCAAACTCTTCTCAAATTTGTCTGAATAATTGACTTTACCTCAACTCTTGTGCTGCGATTACTGGTTGGAATGGATGCTAACCGCGACAACATAGTGCCTGGATATGCGAGGAGCAACCTTCACTTCAACTTTCAAGTTACCGGCGCATTCATCAGAGTCAAACTGCTACGAGGAATCTTGGTGAAGATGTAGAACCCTCACTATGGCCTGGGTCGAGAAGGACATCTGGGCGGGGCAATGGCTCGTCAGTTTGACAAGCTGAACAAGGTGAAGCAGACGACACCTGGCACCCCTGGCAAGACATGCAGTCGCATTATCGACTCCCACATGGATGGCGGTTGATGGGATGCTGGGGTGCCTCAGGTGAAGATGTCCAGCCGCGTCTTCCCTACGTAATGCCGATGGTTTACCAGGATGATCCAGGTTCACCACGAAGTGGTCCCGATCGTTTTCAACGCCTCTTATAGAACAAAATGCTCTTTATTGGCGCTTGCACGTGGAATACTACAAGAAACTATTGGCTGGTATCGAATTGGATGCCGGATGAAAGGTTACCTGTGGATTATACCCCCATACCGTGCACGTTTGCTACCGCAAATAGGAATACAATACCCATGAATCGATCAAACACTGTCCCACATTTTCGTGATAGATCGGGTTGATTGCAAAAACAAACGAGATTCGGCAGTCAACTGGATGACTTGTCGGTTTGCACAGTCTGCGACGACATGCCCGGTCCCTGCTGTTGACCCGTGATCATCTTTGCGGTTGCTCGGCATTCGCGCAGCCCACTCTGGGACACTGAATGGGGTTAGGTATTGAAGTTTCTGCAAAGTAGTATCCATGACAGGGGAATATTTCTTTTTGGCTTAAAGGGATGCTGTATTATCGGGGCTTGCGTGAGAGAATTTGACGGCGGGGTGGAGGTTACGATATCAGCAAAGTTATTCATCGAATTCAGTTCTTCGACTACGCATCTGGAATGGAACGACATGGGTCAATTCGGCTTAAATGACTTAGTGCCCGTCCAGACATGTAATTAAGCCCAGGCCAAGACCCTGGAGACGCAGGTCAAGACCCAGGCCCCCACAGAGGCCTTTTTCTCGACTTGTTCTGAGCATGGCTTCAGGGCCCAAGGCTCGAAGTGCGGAGTTGATGCAGGTGTAGTGCTGTCGACCTGTCAACCAAAGCGAAGGCCCAAAAAAAGCCCAAACATGGCCAGCCATTGCTTCTCCTCGTACAGCGCATGGGGTCCCGCAGCCTTAGGAGCACCGTCGGATGATGCGTTTCTGCTGCAATGCCAGTTGGCGAGACATGTCTTGTCGAAGCAATGCTGGTCGCCCGCTTTCGCCCTTGCTCGCCGGGCGTTGGGCATGGGTTGGGGACGGGTTGGGGACGAGCGGTCGGGACGCCGGCCGCCTTAGTCATCCCACAGCGGCTTGTTTACTTTCCCCCACATAGCAACCAACCCAAACAAAGTCGCAGCGCCGCCATCTATATGCGCCATCCACACCACCATCAGCTGGCTCTTCGAAAAATCCAACCGCGAGCTCTCGATGACGTGAATGTTCATGCTCTATTTGGGTTTTGAATCTCCAGCCCAGCATGATCGACACCGAAAACCTGCGTACAGCGTCCCTGTACATCAACAACCAGCTGCTCTCCAGAGGCCTTCTGCGCGATGGCCAGAGCATTGACTTCGCCAGTCCGGCGATGAACCATGGCGAGGATGCGGCCACAATGGGGCGCATCGTGAGCGTTCTCAACGACCTGATCATCCGACGCGATGTGAGTCTCGTTTCTTGGCATCGCTGTGACGCCGCTAACTCGAACAGCGGGATGCGGAGCACCGCGAGTCGCTCTCAGCGACGATGCGGAGCCTTCGAGCCGAGAACCTCAAGCACGCAAACGACATTTCACGATTAACCGAAAAAAACATTGAATCGAAGAGGAAAGTTGAGATTGCCGAGGCCTCTGAGACTGCCCTGAAGACGCAGATGAAGTCGGCTGACGCAGCAATCCGCAGTCTGAAAGAGGAGGTTGCCCGCACGAAAGGATTGGTGGCACAGGCTCGTGCAACATGTGCGACCGACGTGCGCCGACGCGATCGTCAGATTGACACGCTCAAGAAGCAGCTCGGAGAAGCTGGACGAGCGCGTGGATCTCGCGGAAGCTCCGCCGTCATGTCCATCACCGTCACCGGAGATATTGGTGGAGAGAAGGGCTCTCCCATCCGGGGAGGGAGCACGACCACGGATGACTACGAACTACGAAACGAAACAAACTCTTTCCTGGCGAAGCTGGCTCAGGACCTGAGCGAGGAAAACGCGGCTATCCTAAACGTGATGCGCCGGACGGTGCAACAACTACGAGAAATGAGTGGCTGGAACAATGACCAAGCCAGTCTGGCGATTAAGGAGGAGAGCTGGGAGGATATGGGGGCCGAGCTAGACTCCGTGCTCCACCACATGCGGACAATCTTGACGAACCCATCCTTCGTGCCAATTGAGGAGGTTGTGGTTCGCGAAGAGGAGATTGCCCACCTCAAGGATGGCTGGGTCAAGATGGAAAGTCGCTGGACTGAGGCTGTTCACCTTATTGATGGCTGGCGTAAGCGAATGGCTGCCAGCGGAAGGCCAGTCAACGACGAGGAGTTGCAGATGGGGTTGCGACTCAGTCCCGTGCGTGTCAAGAATGTGGAGGAGACCAGGCAAGCCGCCGCACCACGACTGTCCGCCGTGGCAGAAGAGCTTGAGGAGGATTTCGAAGACGACTTCGAGGCGTTGCAGTCATCACCATGCCCCTCGGCCCATGTCTCTCCAAGCTTACGATTGGTTGACGATTTCGACCAAGAAGAGAGCGATGCGGAGTCTGAATTTGACGACCATGTGCCGGTGGAGGAATACGACGTTGACGAGCCCAACGTTCAGATTCTCCAACAGTCAACAGCAGCACCGCTCTTCCAATCCAGCTTAGGCTCGTCGCCCTTGCCGGAGCCACCCAAGTTGAGTCCCTTGAAGGATTCAGCATCCGCGGGCAACCGGGGTCCCCTGCGGCTCGGCAAACCTCTTCAGCGACCTGGAGACTTTACCACAATTGTTGAGGAAAATACCTGGGACCTGGCAGTTGAGGCTGGCAAGGCCGTCGCCAACGCGACTATGGGCAACGATGTCGGCCGAGATCGCGCCTCGTCGACGTCTTCCCTCGACGAAATACTCCTTGTCAAGTCACCTTTGGAACCAGCACCTAAAGTCCAGCCCATGTCTCCAAGGCCAACTTCTCGCCACCAGAGCCCTGCGCGTAGTTCTACCGATTCGGGTAGACTCTCTGGGCCTCTAGGATCTCCCAGCCGGTCCCCGCGTCGCAACAACGCCTCGCGCCTCCCTCTACCACGCAACGCAGAGCCAGCGCCCCAACAGAGCCCTCTCACCATGGCAACCATTGCCGCGAAATTGGCGGCGTCCGAGCGGGAAGCCGACGCCGCACGAGTTCGCGCCAAGCTACGCGCCGCCCGCGGACCTCGTGGTGTCAAGAAGCCCACCATCGCACCCTCCCAACCAGAACCTCAAGAGCCTCAAGCCTCCCAACCAATAGCTCAGGAGAAGGAGACCAAGAGCACAGGGAGGGGACACGTGGATCCTATCAAGCGCGACCGTGGCGCAGTGGCAGTGGATGATCAGCTGAAGCCGGAGAAGAGGCGGCGGGATCGGAGGACAAGCAAGACTGCGTCGCGGCGGAGGAGTACATTGAGTCCGTGGGAACTCGAGAGCCTGATTACGGGCAACGTGCAATGATCATGTGAAATTAGGCGGCATGTTGTAGATATTGGATGGGAAGCTTGCATGTAAAGCGAGGAGCTGGTTTTGGCGTTTTGGGGTATTGGAGAGGCTAAAGCAAGGTCTCAATGGTCTAAGGCAGCAAGTTCTAAAGCACGGCCTATGTTATGTACGAAGTCTTCCTAATTCACACGAGAACATTATGATCGACTATGAATGAGTGTTTTGATGTGATGTTGCGTGCCACCAATATGGCGTCTTGGCTCGGACACATTCGAAACCACCAACTAACCCATTAAATAACACACGTC
Organism: Ilyonectria mors-panacis; assembly: GCA_002991585.1. Lineage (NCBI taxonomy): Eukaryota > Fungi > Ascomycota > Sordariomycetes > Hypocreales > Nectriaceae > Ilyonectria > Ilyonectria mors-panacis. The sequence continues at coordinate 424,077 of PPHJ01000085.1, read as the reverse complement.
CTGTCCACTTCAGACTGACAATAAAGATAGCGCAAACAATGACACACATTATCTTTACCTTTCACGAAGAAAATTGAGTAGCGACAAAAAGAAAGATCGTGCGTAACATGTGTGTACGACAAAAAGAAGAACACGTCTTGCAATGCCCCGTACTGGAATCGAACCAGTGATCTTGTCATTACTAGTGACACGCTATACCACTTAGCCAACGGGGCTTGTTTTGCTTGGCGAAATGGGACACTAATGCGATATTTAGACCTAGCCTGTCTTTCTGCTTGAATCCCTGCTTGACTGAACCGCTTCAAACAGTCATAATCCACCGCCAGCATTCATGAGCCCATCAACATTTGTGAGGATAGTGCAAGTGAGAGAAATAAATTGAAAGAATTATTGAAATTGGTAGGGGAATAATTGTTTCCATCTTTCTTAATAGTGCGCTTACGGTGACACACGTTCGAGGGACGAGAAACACGATTCTGTTTAGCTAGGATCAGGCTGCCGACAAAACGGCACTTAAAGATGGTTTTTAAACAAATGACAACTGGCAAGTAATCCACTGACATGACATTTTTCTTAAATATGCGATAATTAAATCAAGCCTCTGGCTGTCGGGAAAATGCACAGTAACTTTTTATCGATGCGCAAGGCTTTCTGATTTCAGGATGAGCCCAGGGCCTGGTCCTTGATGGTTGGCATGCTTGTCTTGTTGATCACCTTGCACCATGGCTCTCCGTTTGAAAGAAATCGACATAACCAACAGCAATCTCTTTGGCATTACCCGCTATAGCCGCATCTTTCCTTGGGCCGTCTGGTATCTCTCCCAATGTCAGGCGTCTCCAATACTTTTTTGAAAGTCAGTTTACTTATCATTCCCAACGAGCTTTTGCGCCCCCGCTGCCACCATGTCTGCCGATTCTGCCTCCGTGCCTCCGGCCGCTCCTCCGACGCGGCCCCGCTTACCGGCCGACGATCAAGACCATATCCGCGCGATGGGGCTCGAGGTTTCCGATGCGGACGCATTGCGGGAATCTCTGGCGGACCGGGCCCGGGCCTTAACGATTCCGGAGATGGGGCAGTGGTCCGAGAAGAAGTACCAGGACGAGCGGGCCAGCCTGACCTATTTGACCAAGTCGACCGACAAAGAGCCCTCTGAGTGCGCTGTGAGAGAGCGCTTGGCTGCGTAGGAGAGTACCCACATGCGAAGGTGGGAAGAAAGCTGGAGGGCTGGTGAGAGTCAAGATTTTCCCAGTAGTCAATTGGAGGAGGAAGGAGTTAGCACCTCTGTACGGGCACCTCAATATCTGTCACTTGTCATTCTGAAATAGTGGGTACGAGACAACTGCATCCATTTAGACATTCTGGTGCAGCTTTATGTGTTATGTGCCAAGAGTGTAACTATTCACTACATTTCCTATTTATTTACGATGATCCCCTCCGTTTTGCCTTATATCTCCCCCTCTCGTACTTCTTTCTTATCCTAGAGACCAAGGATATATACCTTCCCCTCGGTCCGGCCCTACCAACCGAAATATTGACTGTAAACAATGCACTTCAGCCAGGCATCGAAGCCCGCCCGTATAAGTATCGCCGAATATATTTTCTAACGGTAACATCGGCAAGAAATTTGAGCCAGGTGGGAAACGTGGCTGGTCCTTGGGGCGCGCTATAGTCAGTGTTATTCCAAGCTGAACGAATTCGTACAGCGCTATGGTAAACCTGCCCAGACTATGGGGTGCCCAAGACCGTTGCCAGAATATCAGTCGAGAATGAATAATGATGACAAGCAGATGCTGGGATGTGCCTCGTCACGACCCCTAATTTGCCGATAAATAGTCAAAGCAAGATGAGACGCTCGAACTTTTGCTCAGTGTCACCGAATAATTAGTCGCGGTGACTGAGATTTGGACAAAGATATCAGACACATACATCGATATTTAGAAGGCTCGAGTTTCCAACCAACCTAGAGAAAGGGGTGATGTATCTAGCAACGAGCTTCAGAGTTCAGCTGCACATTGACGGACGGTGTCAGATATATCTGAACATGCTGGACTGAAAAGGACCAAAACAATGCAGTGGTGGTAGCGCGCAGCGAGAATATAGAACCAAGCAGCATGCCCAAAGTTGGATGATGCATTAACTAAGGGCCATATGGTTGACATGTCTTAACCCTCACCTCAACTCTCCTTACTAGACGTCTGAGTTCATGACTCCAATCTTGCGATCCGCCAAGTTCAAATGACGTCTCGATTCTCCTTCATACTGATTACACACGGAGATAGCACTCCTGTACGGACACCTCAACATGTGTCACTCGTTATTCTGACATAGTGGGTACATGGGATCCCAGGACGGCCAATTCATGATGCACCTTCCAAATTAGGGACTCTTCAGGTCCCAGTCCTTGATGTGGGTCACCCGGCCTATTAAGTGGGCCTCTCCGGAGCTCCGGGTCCGAGTGCAGCATGTCCCGGATGACACTTCGACATCACCTAGTTGGATGGGTGAGTGAGAAAAATGGTGACAAGAAAATTCGAATAATATTTTATACTTTTGTGGCTCTGGCAGTTTATGTTATAATAAACTTGAACGTCCCACCTTGATATCGGCATTGGACTTTGGGAGTTAGAAGCCACAATGATGGTAATTAACAACTTTATCGAAGACAAACCGAGGGTGATCTTGAAAGTCACATAGAATCTTGCTTCTAAAAATTGGTGTTAGTATACTCTCAACTAAAAGAAGAGAATATTTCTCGAGGCATCGATCCCAAAGGACGCCTTAGTGTTTGGTCTTTATTTTATACATGAGTCCTGAGGGAAATATTATAAACAGCTAAATCATAATACCTAATCCCCCTAAATAAATGATGCTTTGTGATATGTCTACAGAAAACCATCACACGCGGTGGTCAAGTCCAGGTGGGTGAAACCTCGAACTGGGCTTACATGGCCATGACCGGTTTTGCCCAAAATAAGTCAAGACTTAAGAGGATACACTAAAACAACTCAACAGAGGGGGCCCTGGCTGTGAGCTTATGGTGACAATTGGCCTGAAAGTACTGCAATGATCGAGGTATTCGCATATAATTACTGCATTGTCATCCACATCACAATACGCAGACTGCGTACGCCCTCTCTCTCTGGGCCAGGAAAGAGGATCCGCACCATGGTCTGTTGGGATGTAACGACTGGAGTTTAACAATGATTGTACGTTGGTAATTTACAATAGTCACCGAGATAGTTAATTGAGCTTGTTTGTTTAATATCCGTCAGTAGATATGTCGTCGCTGACCCCAACCCCGAGGTGAGGTGGGTTGGGACGAGGTGTTGGTAATACGCGGGGAGAGATAACCCCAATCATTTATACTGAATATTTCTGTCTCAAGACGCGACAGGTCACTTTTACAATCATATGTGGTTACAAATGGAATACAATTCAGTAATAATTAGTTCGTCATAAGTCAGTGATCGTGTTAAATTACTGGGTCTCGTTGGACCAGTGCCATGCTATCTATGAAATAGACTATCCCATACCCTCACGCCGGAAACCATGTGAACGAACCCCTTAGGATTGACTAAATCTTTTACAAAACGCTTAAGACAAAGAGAACTGAAGGAGAACCTTGGTGACACGGTATGGGTCGGCGTTGGAGGCGGGTCGTCGATCCTCGAAGTATCCGTAGCCCTTGGCGGCGCACTCCCGGGGAATTCGGATGCTGCTGCCACGGTTGGCAACACCCCAGGTGAACTGTTCGATAGAGCCAGTCTCGTGTCGGCCAGTGAGACGGAGCTCGTTGTCCTCGCCGTACTCGGCAATGCACTCGGCGTGGTGGGGGGCGAGCTTCTTGAGGGCCTCCTCAATGTGCTTCATGCCACCCTCCTCACGCATGGCCTTGGTGGAGAAGTTACTGCACGGATGTTAGTTTTTCTCCGCTAAAAAGGCTCCAATTGCACTCGCCTGTGTAAACCGGCACCATTCCAATCTCCGGGGACCGGCTTGGGGTGAACTGAGACCTTAGCACCGAAGTCCTCAGCAATGCGGGCGAGGAAGAATCGCGCGACCCATAGATGGTCTCCCACTGCAGTTTTTTGGTGGTTAGCGACCGCTTTTTTTTTGGGGGTACAATTGCGGGGTAAAAACGGCTTACTCTCAATGCCCAGGCACGGGCCAACCTGGTACTCCCACTGGGCGGGCATGACCTCGGCGTTGGTGCCAGAGATCTTGATTCCGGCGTCTGGAAGATGTCAGCGACTTGACTCACAGCAATGCGATTTGGGCGCCATTGCGACCACGCCTGATATCAGGAACACAACCCCAAGCTTGGTAATTGGCCTGTCCAGGCTATGGCAACATAATTTAGCACTGATTGGGTCGGGGAAAACGTACACAAGCAAGCCTTGTAGTGGGCCTCGACGATGTCACGCTGGACAACCTTGCCGGTTCCAACACCGCAGTAGTACTCGCCCTGGCTTTAAGGGAGTTAGTTCAAATTCGATAATCCGATGGAAGACAGGCAAGAATCGACTTACGGAGCGGGGAAACCGCCAACGGGCCAGCCATAGGGGCGGCCATCACCACCGAGGAGGGTGTACTCCTGCTCGAGACCGAACCAAGGGTCCTGGTCGGCGAAGGTGTCCATAACCTTCACGCAGTCATGTCGGTAGTTGTACTTGTTGGGGGTACCATCGGCGTTCCAGCACTCGGAGAGAACGATGATGTTGGGGGAGCCACGGAAGGGATCGGGGAAGACGGCGCAAGGGCGGAGGTAGACATCGGAGTTGTCGCCGGGGGCCTGGTTGGTGGAAGAGCCATCAAAGTTCCAGACGGGGAGGTCCTCGGGCTTGTACTCCTTCTCAGGGAGAGTCTAGAGAGTCATTGTCAGTCTGGGCGTTCAGAGCGATCAGATGCACGGAATGTGTCATTGGCGCTGCTCCGGCCGGTTCGGGCACCGCCGGCTCTACCACGCCGATGGCTCGGGGTCCACCCAGTACCCCACATTTGGTGGGGTGCGGTACGGCTATTTTTGGATCCCATTGGCCATAGCCCTCCGGAGGCGCGACACCGGAGCCGGCGACAGCAGACTCAGCCTCGGAGGACCCTGGGAGCGATGACGCTGAGACCGGCGGTGGCGAACAATGGGTCGGAGCAGGAACCGGTTGACGGTTGACGGTTGACGGAAAGGGGGAAGGGAAAGAGAGACTCACTCGGGACTTGGATCGAGTCTCACCGTCGGCGTCGATCCAGACGTACTCAGCGATGATCTGGCCCTTCTGATCAAGGGCGAGATACTTGGCGAGCTGTATAAAGAGTCAGCATCGTGTGAATTGGCAGTAGTTTGCCGCGGGGGAAGGGCATCGCGTCGCGTACGGTCTCAGTCCTCGAGATGACGGGGGCGCCAGTGGCCTGCGATAACATGTTAGTGGGCTGCTGATAGAGGATAGAGGGGTACACGCTGGGCGCATGACGACTCACCATTTTTTGCGGTTTGGTTGTGGAGGAGGAGGGGAGGAAGAAGGGCGAACTCAGGCGAGATCTAGGTGCAGAAACGGTGAATTGATGCAACGATCAAAAGATCTGACGGGATTGTGTAGGTTGACCAAAGCAGAGCGATTACAAGCTCGGGGCGGGTGAGGGTTTTATGTTGTCGGCTTCGAGCCGTCTGAAAGGCGCTGGAGTCTCGCGCCCACCAGAGATAAGACTTCTGTGGCCGGATGCAGGGGTGTGGCTGCTACCGGTTGCGATTCTGGTGGGAGGCCAGTGGGGTACAGCCCAGCGAGGCGTGCGATTGGCGTTGGGGGGGTCACCAAGTAGCCAAGTACAGTAACGAAGGGGGGGGGGGGCGTTAATTGAGTCTTCTCGCACGCGGTTGTGCGCTCATTGGCACCCACACAAGGTACGTCGCGGAGTACGGAGTACGGAGTACTGGATGTACAAGGTCTACAAGGTCTGCAAGGTCTGCAGAGGACCTGGAGTCAGTTGCCTTCGCCCTCGCCGTCCCTCTCGTACGCTCTCGCCACACCGGGGGCGGCCCCTCCCCCCATGGTCCATCACAGGCTATCCCAGACAGGTCTTGCATCCCACGATGCCCACGGCTTCCCACCGCGGGCGGCGTGGGCATCCGGTCCAGCGGGGTTCCGCCCACTTCCAGCGCCCGTCCAGAGCGGGCTGCTATCACGGATCGATGCCATGATTCCCAGCAACGCAGTGCCAGTGCCCGCCTCGTGATGCGCTGGGGGCCCAGAGCAGGGGGGACAGTCAGCGGCTCCATAGCCCTTCAAATGACATAAACGGCGGGCGGCCTCGGCGGAGCCCTTTGCTCACGGGGGGCGTGTGGTGCGGTTGTGCGCCGGCCGTACCCAGCAGCCAGCGCCCAAGTACCCTCCGTTCGACACAGCCGCTCGGCGGAGATCGCCCACGGCATCTGATGCTTTGCGGTGCCACTCCCCAGCCACCACCGGCCCGGGTTGGCTGAGCGACCTGGGCGCGGTGAGGACGGTCCAGAGTTGAAGCTTCTGAAGCTTCCGAGCAACTCCCCACGACCCCTCGCCGTCGAGATGTCGTCGACCTTCCACTTGGACGGGATCGCGCCCCCGGCCATGGATAGGAACTGCAAGCCAACGCCCAACCGCCCCATTCGGAGAGCCGTGGCTAGGTCCTTATCGCCAGTGTGCGCCGCGAGGCCACAAGGGGGAAGGTGGGGTGAAGAATCAAGAGAGTCTTCCCGTCAACTGGACCAACCCGGCCACTCGGCGTGTGTGCCAATTACTGTTCCTCCAGACCGAGCCCGTGGCCATCGCGGGCGGTCGTCCGCAAAGGCGATGCGGCTTGACAGATTGCGATTACACTTCATTCGAGTCATTAGATAGAGCCAGGGCTGGACTCAAGCTGGCAATCTTTTACCCCCCGGTTCCCCCATCATCCAGTCCCCCCAACCATCCCACTGACGTCGAGACTATCCAATGGTGCCCGGTTCCGTGGTGAGGACTCCGGGGTTTAGGCCCTCAACTAAGACAAGCACAGGACATGAGCAATTGATCCACCTTTCCGAGCTCAGGACGAAGAGTACTGCGTACGTAAGTAGGTATTTTCGCAAAGCCAGTTCCGTCCGTCCTTGGCTCAAGTTAGCGACGGCGGTTGCGAATAACACCCGACCCTGGGCTAGATATAGCACGTCGGCCTCGGTGTGGGCGAGTCCGACAAAAACGTGGGGCCTCGAAGTGGCAGCCAGCCAGCGTGGGACCGAGTGCGGGTGATGGTTATTCCCCCTGGGCGGGACAGGACTAGTACTACGGAGCACTACTTACAACCAGAGCTCGCATGGCGTGTGCGTCAGAGGGGAAAAACAAGCGACGCGCGTGAGAAAAAGGAGAATTGCGAAGAATGCACTCGACTGGACCAGCCAAAGTACGAAAGTTGTGGCCCAGAGTGGATGTGATGTGATATTCCGGCCCTGGATACTATGCCGTCGCGGACGCGCCCTTGACCTTCCATTGCCTTGCCCCTCCCCCCGGAAGCGTCCCCTGTATTGTACATGTACTGCGTCATGTACTATACTGTACCGAAGAGGCCCCCGGCATGCTGCCAGGGGCGCGCAAACGCAAGGCCGAGACAGGGCACTCCAGGGCCAGCCAGCGAACCCTCCGCCGTGCATCCAGAACGGATCGCCCACCCCAGGACTTTGAAAATTTGCATCCCGGCGCAGCTATTTCGAGGCCTCTCCCAGGCCGTGACTCTTGGGTCCAGCGACGGGGGCTCCGGTTTAACCCTTGGCTGTTACCAAATCGTTTGGTGATGCCGAGCACGGCTTAACTCGTTCGGGTAAGAGGACCCTCTACTCTGTTTGACCTGCGCCGCAGGACGGCCCTTCCAGAGTACATGGCGCTGTACATTGTACAGTACGTAGTACCTAGGCCGACACCCAGCTTCCGCCGCCGGGTTTGCGCAGCGCAGCGCAGGGCGCATCCGCATCCGCAGGACGACTGACGACGAGTCGGTGTCGCCCCAAGACGCCACCCCAAGAGGCCTGGCACGGCATTGGGCGCATCTCTCCAGCCTCTAGAGGGAATCTTATCGTAGGCCCGCCATTGGCTGCGCACGATGTTCTGCATAATGCTGTTTATCCCACCGTGGAGCTTCAGACGTCGAGAGCCAGTGTCGAGTCGTTGCGACGGGAGTCCTGGTTGGTAAATCGCTCAGGCGGTGCCATTGCCATGCGCAAATCTGAGTTTGAAACTGTCTTGTTCCATTTCCCCAGACCGACTTGCTAATTACTGCGTAACTACTTCGTACCTCTCCAGCCAGCTCCAACTTCAGCCCTCGGAATGGGTTCTTTTTATTCATTCCCGAACTAAACGCGCCCTCCCTCCCTCAACAAACAAAGATATCTCCATTCCGTCACCGCCTGTAGGCTAGTACTCGTTCTTCCTCTCCGCCGCGCTGACCTGCTATTTCCAGATTTCCCGGCCTGGCAGTTGTTCCCGAACTGGAAACTGGAAACTGGAAACTGGACTCTGTCTCTGACTGAACTTGTTGGTATGCAACGAACGGTTCATCTAGGCTCGCTGAATATGTGGGCACAGGGCCCCCAGGTACAGGCCCAGGTTCAGGCACACGCGACCAGCATATTCTGCGGCCCCGGTTAAACCAGGGTGTGTGATGTGATCCCGTCCAGTGACTTGCTGGCTCGCACAATTCGTGTTTGTGCGTGACCCGGAAATGAGGTGCTGGGCTGCGGGCAGAGATAAGAAAAGTCAGCCGACGATAGGTGCAAACCCCAGGGAATGGCGCAGAACAACGACGATGCCCTCACAGGCTCGGGAATCGGCCAGAACCGCGGCTGTAAACGTAACTTGAGTCAACAAGCTCGTGTAGACGCCTCGATGCGATGACTCGGCAGCAAAAGCACGGAGCACTGGAGCAGCCCTTCGCCCCAGGCCCAGGTCCCTCGTCACGGGCACCAGGGCGATCTGCGGCTCCCCGCAATCTGTTGCGACCCTCGCTGAGCCCGGTCCAGCAGCCAGTAGTCGGCACGCTCTTTAGCATGCCCCCCCAAAATACCCAGCTGTGACACCGCGAAATGATCAATGGAAACTCGCAGGCCCGCTCCTCTTACCCCAGGTTTCTGCTGATATCAGCCTATCTCTCATTTGCCGCTGGGCCACCGACCGCGATCAGTAAAACCTTTTGGTTTATTGGACTTTCGGCAAAGACATCGTGATGAAGCGTCGAGCACTGCCGTGCCGACTGCGGAGGGGTCGTTTTCGGTCGTTTTCGTGGCATGCCCCGTGCGCCCGGGGAAGGGCGACCTGACAGATAAGTTGGGGGTCATTCGATCATCAAAGAGCATCCCCGGAATCTGGTCGCGAATGAGCTCGGGGCAGTTTTCGGCGTCATAGTCCGCCGCTTGGAAATGGCAATCCACTGGCGGCGCATTGGGTCCCGTCCGCAACACTTATCAGCACTTATCAGGATTTATCCGCACTTATCGACCATGCCGATATGCTTGCAAAGGCCTCTCCTTCCTCCGGCCTTGGTGCGTCGGCGCCGGCATGTTTCCCGACGGCCACACCCGACGGCTTCGGCTGGCGTCCTCCGTCACGGCGAGAATCGGGTGTCGCCCTATTCGGACGGAAGCCCACCATGTCCATCATTCGGGGCGTGTTCGCTAGTTTTGGCTACTTCGAGGAAAATCACCCGTGTAAGCAATTCATGCACAATGGACCCTCCTCGCCTTGGCGCCCAAGAACGAGTTTTGGACTAAGACATGCACGAGAGCATCATATGAAGTCATTATTTTCCCTGCTTCTAAACACCCATGACGCTCTGGATCGGGACGCCCCAGTACCAGCTTGCTACTGCCATGCCTCCAACGCTCATCATGACCGCCATCAGGAAGTTGACATCATTGTTGTCGAGCAGATCCCAACCGCTCTCCACCACCCGAGATGGGCGCTCGTTGCCGAAGCTGGGCTTGCGGTGCTTGTCCTTGGGATCGTAGACATCCGTCTCGGCCTCGTCGTCGACGATGGCAGACCCACTCATCTTCTCAGCGGCTCCCGCGCCTTCACCACGCAAAATAGCCGCCTTGATGGCAGCTCGCTTCTTCGAGTGCGCCGCAACCTGATCAGCAGATTCCGCGACAAGGACGCGGTTGCCTCCCTCGCCTTCCACAATCTTGCCAGACCGGACGTCCTTGACTGATCTCTGAAACAGGCCACCCAGGAAGCTGTCTAATAAGCTACCCAGCGCACCCCAGATGACCATGAAACCCATAAACTGTCGTCGCTCAAGGGTGGACCACGGTAGACCACCCCCAGGCAGGCCCGCCGACTCAGGATTGCACGACGGCAAGAAGATCATGGATGAACTGACGATAATCATCGAGCCCAACAACCCCGCACCAAGGCCCATGAGTGTGACTCCTCCATTCGTTCCGCGGGGAACCTTGCGCAAAGTCAAGGATGTGATGAGACGGGGCTCGCTCTTGGAGAGAATCCCAAGCTCCGAGCTGAAGGTGTCAGCCGCCACGGCGGCATAGTTTGCAATGATTCCGACGACAAGGAGGTCGCCGGCCCAAGAATAGCAAAGTGTACCTTCGGGGTCCGGAACGTCGGGATTCGTGAGGGCGGTAGCTCGAGAGCGTAATTGGATCGCGTGGAGGATCGTGAGAATAGAGGCCATCAGAGAGTTCGCGAGGACTTGCGCACGTTAGTCACATATCGCCAGCTTTGTTCGTAGATGCACACCTTGGACATGCGATCTAGGTCCTTCTCCGCCGGAAGTCCCTTTAGAGCCAACCGTCAAGTGCGATTTGACGTCTTCCTTGATCTAGTAGTCGCCATGTCAGCACTTCCCCGGAAACACGATGGCAACGGGCGCAAAGACTTACGTGCGTCACGCGTGTCCCAGCCAGAAAGAAGACGCATAGTAGGGCGAATGGGAGATTCCAGGGGTGGTACGCGTGGGCGACCGCAGTCAAGGCCGCAACGACGATGCCCGCGGGGGTCAGCGAATTCCGGCTCCAAGCCCGGTAGACAAGCGCGCAAGTCGCGGGGACGGCAATGAGTGGCCTCATGGTGAGTTGTGCGATGTGTCGACGGCACGGAGGAGCCTCGTGTCAGCGCGCAAGAGGATAATGAAGGCGCAGCAGAGCGTGGTGAAACTCAAACGTTGAGCTGTCTTGAAGTTGCTGGCCTGACCACCCACCCATGTCCAAATATTGGTGTTGAGCTTGGAAAAGATCAGCTGACGTCAGCGGTTGGGCAGCTCCACTGCACCGCCACATGCTGGTCTTCACGTCTTCACCCACAGCCGCCCGGGACATGGAATCACACGCCAAGCACAGGGTGCTAAGCTTAAAAATGAAGTACAGTATACGAGGGGAAATATATCCTCAAAGCTTAAATAGTACTATGTAACGCTCCAAATAGACCGCGAAATGGCGGTGGGGAAAGTTAACTTGTTCGGACATCCGAAATGCCGAAACCCCCCGCGGTGTAAGTGCTTGGGTACAACCCTGAGCCAAGAGAAGTCGGTACACACGACCACAAAATTACGTTAGAACTTTTAGCCTATTATCAATGTTAATTTCGGTCTTCTATAGGATATGTTGGATTAACCGGCTGAGCCAAAAGTATAAGGTACCCTAAGTATTACCATAGCCAGTGTTAATCAGGTCCATAATCCAACAGGATATTAAGTTTTCCAATGTGATAGACCAGGTTGTTGCACTGCATTAGACCAACTCGGACGGAACTTGTTTCTCAGCTCATGTTAATCATTAAGGATATCTCTATAGGCAATTTGTTCTAAAAAAGGGAAAAAAAGGAAACTCCAACATATCCAAACCGAAGTCAACCAAAATACCAAAGGAAATGAGTATCAACTCAATCTATGAAATAGCACAATCCAACGCTATGCTTAGCAATCTCACCGTCCCCCTAAATCTCCTTCATCCTCCTCCACAAGTCGCCCAAGAAGTTCGCATCCACTGCGGGGCACTTGTCTTCGGCGTTGGGAATCAAAGTCTCCAAAAGGTCCATCGTCCGCCTGTTGTCCAGGCTGAACATGACATATCCAGTGGTGAGGTACTGCTTCAAGACCTCGTTCCTGACAGTCTCTCCCGCAGAATCCTCTCCCCCAGCTGGCTCCATAGCCTTCATCCATTCCTCGAGAGTGACGATTTCCGCTTTTTGATGATCCGATCGAAGGTCCGCGATGACTTGCGGAAGATCCTTGAGCATGAGCGGGCGAGGGTTGGTGATGTGGTAGATTTGAGGCATCGTGTACAGCTCGGGGGGGGTGATGGCCGAGAGAGCCGCCTTCTCCGAAGTGAGAGTGAAGAAGTTGGAAGCAAGCCAATCGACCGGGATCACATCGACAGCGAAGCTAGGTTGTTCAGGAGTGCCAATTTGAGGGACCATGCCGGACTCAATCATGCTCAGGATGACCCGCATCGTAAACTCATCGCCGGCGTCGAGCGTACCATTGCCCCGAGATGCCGCAGTCAGTGCTGAAGCACGGGTGATGGTGACGGGGAATCCGCGCTCGGCGGCCTTGACAAGGATGTTCTCTGCCACCCATCGAGTCTTGAAGTAGCCTGCCTCATCTTCAGTCGGGGGAGAGAAGTGTCGGCTATCTTCCTCCGCGGTGACATAGTCTTCTCGGGATCGCTTCGAGGCGGTCCAGGTCTGCAGGTGGGCAACCGACCAGGTCGAAAGGTAGTGGATGTCGGAGAGGTAGGATCCAATGCCAGACAGTCGAATGATGTCGAAGATTGGTGTAACATTGACCGGCTTCAAGGAGGTGTAGGTCTTCAAGAGAGAGACATGGCCGCCGAGATGGTAGATGGCCTGGACCTTCTCGCCAAGCTCTCGGAACGCCGACTTGGACAGGCCAAAGTTGGTTTGACTGAGCGTTCCTGGAACACACTGGACTTGGGAATGGATCATGGATGCGGAAAGCTTGCTGTTGAGGAGGCCATACTTCTCAAGCAGGTCGACAATGAGCGGGACTTCGAGCTTCTCCATCGAGCCAAGCACATAGACGGTCGCCTCGGGCTTTGAGAGAAGGATTTCAGACAGCAGGTGTAGGCCAATGAAAGAATCGCCTCCGGTCAGGAGGAAAGTGTGCAACTCATCGCGATCAACACGAGGGGTGCCGTAGCGAGGGATGTACTGGCTGGTGTTGGGCAGGTTCGTCTCCACGTTCCAGCTGAGGACGTTCTCGAATCCGCGCTTCTTTCCAGGGCTGCCGCCCTTTGAGCGCCTAATGAAGGCGCATACAGCAGCCGCAGTGGGCTCCCGGATCAAGGCAGGAAGAGGAGGGGCAATCTTGAACTGCTTCTTGACCTTTGCCTGAAGTCTCACGAGGAGGATGCTGTTCCCACCCTTTTCGAAGAAAGAGTCGTCCAGGCCAATGTCAGCCCCGAGAGTAGTCCGGAACAAGGCAAGAATGGAAGTCTCAAGTTCGTTTCCATCTCCGTTTGCCAGGGTTTTGTTGGCCTTGTTTGCGATCACTGTAGAGCCGGGATGAAAGAGGTCCAGGGATCGACTGAGGAGGTTGCGTCGGTCAACCTTTCCGCCGATAGTGACAGGCAGCTTTTCGAGGAATTCATATCCGCTAGGCAGCATGTAGTCATTGAGGAAAGCCTTGACTCGTCGGTGAAGCTGAGACACAATCGTGGCCTTGTCATCTCGGCTGACTCGAGTCTTGGGAACCAAGTAGGCAACCAGCTTCTGCTCATCGGAATCCACAGTTCGGGCCACGACAGCAATGTCAATTAGCCCCCAGCCTTTCTTCAGAGACTGAGACTCCTTGAAAATGGCCTGCTCGACCTCTCCAAGATCGACGCGGAATCCTCGAAGCTTGATCTGCTTGTCGCCGGCAATTCGGCCGTGAAACTCGAGCTGGCCATCAGGGCGGAATCGACCGCGGTCTCCAGTCTTGAACATTCTGGTCCATCCACTCTTGCGATCTTCCTCGGAAGCAAAGGGGTTCTCGACAAAGGATTTGGCGTTGACACTCGGGCGGTTGCGGTAACCGGCACCGACCTGAGCACCACCAACCACAAGCTCACCAATCATACCAGTAGGGACAGGATTTCCTTTGGTGTCGAGCAGGTAATGGCGGCAGTTGTCCATGGGATAACCGATGGGCAGGCTGACGATGTTGTCATCTGGGCAGTCAATCTTGGCAATGGAAGTCTGGACAACCAATTCGGAGGGAGACCAGGTGTTGTAAAGGGTAGCTGGCGTTCCAAGATCGTAGAAGGCCTTGGCGACTCGAACTGGGAGACGCTCGCCCGCAGAGTATGCAACTCGGTAGTTGTTGCACTTCTTCAGGGCGTCAGTGTTGAGCTCCATGAGCAAGGAAAACTGAGTGGGTGTGAAGTATGTGACGGAGACACCCTCATTCATCATGAAGTTGGCGAGTTCGGCCGGGTCCCTGCGAATCTCCCACGACGCAATCGAAACAGTTGCGCCAGCGGTAAGGGCAGAGAAGATCTGAACGATGGAAAGGTCAAATGACATGGAAGACTGATGGAGGAAGTTGTCGTTGGAGGTGAAAGCGTAGTCCTTGTTCAGCGTACTGAGCATAGCTTGCGTGTTGGCCTCGGTCAGGACCACTCCCTTAGGAGTACCGGTACTGCCCTAAAGAATTGTAAGAAGCTGGGATATGAAAGTAACGCCATGGAGTGTTTTCAACTTACCGAAGTGTAGATCATGTAGAAGGGGTCATTCATTTGTCGTGTGCGTTGCTGGGTAATTGATCGACCGGCGGCGGCAGCATCCTCAATCATAATGACCCGCGGAGGAGTAATGGCCCGGGCAGCCAAGTCAGAGGCGAGAGAATACTGGCCTGGACCAGCGAGGATGACCCTGGCAGATGCGTCCGAAATCATAAAGGAGAGTCGGTCGGGTGCGAAGTCGGTATCCAGGGCGACATAGCAAGATCCTGTCATCAACGCGCCGAGCATGCCGGTGACGGCTTCAATGCCGGGAAGCGCGAGCAGTGCGATGCGGTCACGGGGCTTTACCCCGGACTTGACAAGGATAGAGGCAACGCTTCTCAGAGTTCTCGATCAGTTGTCTGTAGCTGATGCTTTGGCAGTCAGAGGTTTTAATCGCCAGGGCTTGGGGGTGTTGGCTTGCCATCTGAGCAACCCTGTCAAGAACGTTCTGTCCTTGCCAGTGGTTCTCCTTGGTCTCGGTGTTCCAGTAGGACTTCTTCAGAGTCTCAATCTCCAGAGGTCCGCACATGTTGATCTCTTCCACAGGCTGGCGGTGGTCCTTGATGCAGCTCGTGAGGAAGGCGAGGAAGTTCTCGATGAACCGGTCCATGTCGGACTGGTTGTAAAGTGCGGTGGAGTACTCAATCTTGAGATCAAGGCTGTGCTCGGAGGTCTCCAGGGCCTCGAGTTGCATATCGGCAGCGGTGGGAATGTCATCCGACTCAATGCTCTCGACAACGAAGTCGGAGGTCTGGTAGGTAGGAACGGGGCCGTGAATCTGGTAGTTGACGGCAATCTGACCGACAGGCATGTGGCGACTGGTCTTCTTGACGTTCATGATATCCACGATGGTATCGAAAGGCACACCACTGTGGGCCATGGCGTCTAGTGCCCGGGTCTTGGTCGACTGGAAGAGCTGGTCAAATGGAACCTCGCAGTCATCTAGGTCAAAGAGTCAATCTTGCTTTCCAAAGAAGGGGATGTGATTCGTCAAGGAGAGTCTTACCATTGCAGCGAACCGGGGCCAGGTTGACAAAGAAGCCCATCAGGGCATCCGTATCGGGGTGAGGTCGGTTGCCGTCCACCATGAGCAGAACGACATCCTTCTCCTCAGTATATCGGTAGATGAAGGCACGGAATGCAGCCAGGATGAAGTGGAAAGGGGTACCGTTCGACTGAGCAGCAACTCGCTTCATGCGGCTAAACAACTTGGCGTCGAGGTTGGCGTAGACCTTCTCGCGACGGGGATCGCTCCTCACGGGTCGGTCGCATTTGGCAAATGGAAGCACCTTGCTGCAAGTAGGCAACTCCTTCAGGGTAGATCGCCACCAGTCCAAGTCAGGCTTCATAAGGTCCGAAGAGAGACGGGCGTTGTGCCAGAGAGTAAAGTCGACATAGTCGAACTCAGGCGCCGAGACCGTGGTGAGGTCCTTGCCGGTGCGGAAGGCGTCGTAGAGCCCAATGAATTGGGACATCATGGGGAACAAACTGGCTCGGTCGATGGAGATGTGATGGGTCATTCCAACGACAGCCCAATCCTCCTCTCCTAGCTTGGCTAAGGAGTATGTGGCGACCTCTCCCTCCTCAACGTTCATCTCGATGTTGCGGTTATACTTGATGAGTTCCTGGAGTGAGTTCTCGGCGTTTGCCTCAGAGCTCAGATCACGGTAGTCGAGACTGAGGTCAAAGTCCTCCAGAGGCTGCTGGACTGCGAAGTCGTCGCCCTCGTAGTAGGCGGTGCGCAGAGCAGGGTTGCGAACGGCCATCTCTTGAATGGTCTTCTGCATGGCGGGGAAATCTGGCTTTCCCTTGATGCGAAGGATGATGGGAAGGTTGAGGAACGACTTGTCCTCAAGGAAGCTGTGGACAAACCAAAGACGAGACTGGAAGGTCGACAGGGGGACACTGCCCGTTGAATCGGACTTGGTCAACTGGCCCGAAGCCATGACAGAGGACTGACCGTCACTCTTGGTGTTTTCAACCTCAACATCGGTCTTCTTGGCTGACTTATCGGTGTCTTCCTTCTTGGCAGCTGCGCTCGAGGTGACCATCTTGGCAGTCTTGACCACCAAGGCCATGATAGAGGCAGCACCAAGAATGTCAAAGAGGGCGATGTCAACCTGGATCTCCTTTCGGAACCACTTTCGGAACTCAACTGCGACGATAGAGTCAAGACCATAGGCGGAAAGGGGGTTGCTGGGAAGAATGGACTCCAGCGGTGTCGCAAGAACGTTGGCAATCTTCTCCAAGAAGCCATCGAGGAGAATCTGTGTCTTCTTTTCGATATCCTGCTCCTCGCGAAGGGCTGCAAGAATGTTCTTGGCTTGCTGGTCGTTGTTGCCGGCCTCGAAGTCGTGGTTGGAGTAAAGGTTTCTCATGATAGGCTTGCTTGCCCAGTAAACGTCTGGCTTGATGAGGCCAACACCGCTGATGATTTGGTGCGCTGTGCAACCTCGGGAGGACATCGAATTCGTGGACTTATCAACCGAAACCGCCTCTTCAAGCTGGTAGAGCAGTTCCTCCTCGTTGATGGTATCCATGCCCATTCTGAGCATGATCTTCTGAAGCTCTTCATTTTCGGCAACAACACCAACACCGGTGACTGCTCCTACATTCATGGTCGCACCATTGAGGCCCATCTCACGACGCTTCCTCATGAGGGCATCGAGGAAGCAGTTGGCGGCTGAGTAGTTGGCCTGGGCCTTCGAGCCAACAATGGCCGCGACCGACGAGAAGCAGACGAAGAAGTCCAGGTCCATGTCGAGGGTGGCCTCATGGAGGTTCTGAGCTCCTTGGACCTTTGGCTGGCAGCATCGCTGCCACTGGGCAAAGCTCATCGTTTCAAGAGGTACATCCTGAAGAACCATGGCTGCCTGGAACAGGCCACCGAGGGAGGCGCCGATGCTGTCAACGCACTCCTTGACATCGGAATACTTGGAGACATCGCCACGGTACACCTGGGTGTCAACACCGCGCTGCTCAAGCCATTCGACAGTCGCCTTGGCTTCAGGCTTGTCGGCTCCAGATCGAGAAAGGAAGGCCAGCTTCATGGCTCCCTTTCGCACCATCCACTGTGAGAGTGTTCGGCCTAGACCTCCCAGACCACCAACAAGAAGATACGTCTTGGAGGGACTGAAGAGCTTGGTGTTGCGGTATCCGCTTCGCATGACAGGAACAAGATCATTGGCGTGAGGCACAAGGACGACCTAAAAACAATCGTTAGGTAAATTGTTGACAATAGGAGGAGAGGGGAGAGGTGCGAGGGGAATATGTGATGATTTGTGAGGTCATACCTTGCCAGTGTGCTTGCCCATCTGCAAAAGTCGGAAGCCCTTGACAACGTCGGCGTAAGAGACTTCCTTAACGGTGGCTGGAACTCGGATCTCTCCGTTCGCAATGAGTGAGAAGCACTCCTTGAAGAGTCGCTCTCCCAGGGCTTCGTTCTTCTCAAACATGGTCTAAAAACTATCAATATCTTGTTATAGAGGGATGTTATGTGACTTGACTTACCACAAGATCAATGGAGGCGAAAAGAACGTTCTTGCGGAATGGGTCCATTCCAATCTTGCTGTTTTCGTGAATGTCGCGCTTTCCAATCTCCAAGAAGCGACCGAAAGGTGCGACACAGCTCCAAGAGGCGTGTAGAAGAGGACCAGCCAAGCTGTTCAGGACGATGTCGACTCCCTTTCCATTGGTGGCAGCCATCACGCCCTTGGCGAATGAGGCATCGCGGGAAGAGAACATCTGATCTTCAGTAAGGCCATACTGCTCCTTCAAAAGCTGTCGCTTGGCGGGAGAGCCGACAGTGGCGAGGACATGAGCTCCAGCACGCTGTGCGATCTGGACGGCCATTTGGCCAACACCACCGGCAGCGGCGTGGATAAGGACGCTCTCGCCCTTTCGAATTCGAGCAATATCCGACAGAGCATACCACGCAGTTCCGAGGATGAGAGGCATGGCAGCAGCATCAGAAAAGGACATGCTATCCGGGAGCTTGTAGCACCAAGAAGCTGGGTTTCGGACCAAGGTACGATGAGCACCTTGACCAGGGCGCAAGGCCACAATTCGGTCACCGACCTTGAAGCCAGTGACGGCAGATCCTACATTAGTGACGATACCAGCACACTCATCTCCGAGCTTGAAATCCTCAATGATTCCCATGCTGGCAGCAACATCTCCTATAAGATGGTTAGATCGCGAATCCCCTGCTGTGGTACACTGTTCCATAGAAGACACTTACTGAAGTTAATGGAGGAGGCCTTCGTCTCGACCTCGACCTCGTTCTCATTGAGGTCGGTATCCATTATCTCTTCATCCTCGCCGAAGTACAACGTCTCCAGCAGACCTACCTTTCCGATCTTCAGTGCAAGGGGCGACCTCTTGCCAAGCTCGCCGAAGGCCTCGAGATGAGGCTCCTGGTTAGGGCCATTTCTGAGCTTGCAGTTGCGGTCATCATCTGCCTCGACACGGGGGATGTAGATGACACCATCACGCTCTGTGAGCTCGTCTTCTTCGATATTTTGACCGAGCATGCCGATGACGTGTGAGGCAACAAGGTCGGCGGCGGAGTCGCAGCCAAAGTCAAAGGTGACGGCCCGAATGGTGTCATTCTCAGAGCGAGCAGCTCGCACAAGTCCAATGAACATGGCAGACTCTGGTCGTGCAGCCTCAAGCGTGGCACCCTCAATCAACCAGATAATGTTCTTTTGTAGAGAAATGAGCAAGCTCTGAGTTCCCTTGAAGGTGGTCTCGTCAGAGATTGGCTCATCCAATCCAGCAAGAACAACAACATTCTCGGAGAGCAAAGAAGCACCGTCCTCGGCAACTTCGGAGAATGTGGTCAGGTTCATCTTAGCACCAACCGTCGACTCCAAGGCGCCGAGAATGGCGAGAGTCCGGGGTGAAGCATCGCCAGTCGGCATGATGATTGAGATCTCATCAATTGCTTCAGATGAACTGGAAACCTTGCGGAACGCGCTGAACTTGGGTGAAGCAAATATCTCCTCAAGATCAGCGGGGACCAGTTCCTTGTGACCATCGAACAGGATGCGACCACTGTCCTTCAAGAAAGCAGAAGCATCAGCTCCAGCCTCACTAACAATGACGAGATCATATGAGCTTGGCTCAGGCTCTGCGTAGTGGACCAAGCCGTTTGAAGAGTTGACCAAGCTGGTGTAAGCTTCTTCGGGAATGCTGCCGCTCGGGACCAAAGGTCCAGTTGGTTGAAGCGGCGGCGCTCGCCCTTTGCAGCTCCAAGAGTGTGAAGCACCTGGGTTGTGCGTTCAACGTCCGCTGCAAGGTGAAGAATCTTGGTGTCAGGGAACTGGTGGGCGAAGATGTCGACAATCTCTGAGATGCTCTTTTCCTCCGCATTGGAAATCATCTCGAAGCATGGCTGCCATCGCTGGCGGTAGAACAGAGTGCGAGGTCCCTGTCCCTCCGGAGCTTCTCGGCCAAGAGCAGTGACCTCGAGTCCGTTGATCTCCATCATGAGATCTCCGTCCCGATTCCTCATGAGCAGATCATTGATAGCGACACGAGGAGAAGGAAGCTTGGTGAAAGAGGCAACCAGGAAATCCTTGACATCCGTGGATGATCGCCAATCAACGAAGTTGCCTGCGATTCTCAAAGTCTTCAGGAACGTTGGCACATAGGGCTCATCAAGGGGTCGGCCAAGCCGCTGCTCAACAGCATGGAAGATGACATGGAAGAACGAGTCCAACAGCGTGGGATGCATAATAGTCTCGTCACCAGGAGCCGAGGGCAAAGCCGAAGGGTCGTAAATCAGGTCTGAGACGGCGAAGCCAAGGCCACTCTCAATGTTTCCCTTGAGAAGACGGAATTTCTCTCCGTATCCCAAGCCAAGATCTGCCATGTTCTTGTAGAAAGTTCCGGCAGGCATAGATCGGTTTGTCTTGGTGCGGAGATCGGAGAGCATGGACTGAGTGCTTGAAGAAGCCGAGTATTCAAGGGGCCCGGAGTTTCCTCTCTCCAGGCTAATGGTACCATGACAGTGGCTGGTGCAGTTGTTGTTCTCGTCGTAGGAAAAGACGTTGAACTCGTACCAGGTCTCAGAGTGGCTCTTGGCAGACAGAGTTACCGGCTTGAGCTCAAGTAGAACCTCAATACCCTCATCAGTGTTCGGGATGAGAAGGGCATTCTTGACGACGATGTCCTTCATGTTGATCATCTTGATTTCATCAACTGAATCAGTCCTGTATACGGCTTCGATGGCCATGGTCATGTAGCCTGCGCCTGGGAAGACAATCTTCCCTTCCACAACATGCTCGTTCAGCCAAGGCAATTCGCTGATACGGAGGTAGTTTCGGAAGAGAGGGTGCTTGTTGACTGATCCAGGGACTCTGTGTCCAAGAACTGAGTGGCGGAATGGACGTTGGCGATGGTCTCTGATCACACGGGTCTCCGACCAGTAACGCCGATGATCCCAGCTGTAAGTAGGAAGTCCACTCAGCTTGGCTCCAGTGGATGAAGCAATCAGCGAGCCATCGGTGTCCCGGCTAAGGTTCTGGTTGGCCGCAACAAGGTCAACAGGATAGCCCAGGCTGAAGAGAGTTCCAGCCATGCTCAGCAGACCCTCGAAATCGGGAACACCACGGGTCAGAGAAGCAACATAAGGGAGATCGAGCTTCAAGGCCTTTGTGGTCTGTCGAGATGGTCCCTTCAGAGCTGGGTGGGGACCGATCTCAACCAGGATATCCACATTCTGATCATCTTGCTCGTCCAAAAGGATTCCCGTGAGAGCATCAGAAAAGCGAACAGCCTGGACCATGTTTGACGCCCAGTACGAAGCTTTCATGTTCTCCGGGTCGGCGAGACGAGCCGTCACACTCGAGAACATTCTGCACTTCGCCTCCTGGGTCTTGAAGCCCTTGTTGGCTTTTAAGGCCTTCTCGTAGGCCGGAGCCAAGGGGAACATGTGGTGCGAGTGGAACGCCTGCTTGACGATGAGCTGGCGGACGAAGACCTTTCTCTCAGTCAACTTGTCCTTGAGTTCGAGGATAGCGTCCTCGTCACCAGACACGGTCATAGTAGAAGGGCTGTTCACAGCAGCGATATTTAGGCGCCCAGCGTATGGCTTCAGCTCCTCGAGACACTCGCTCTCGAGGAGGCCAACTGCCATCATGCCTCCAGGGACACCGTCTTCATTGCTCTCAGACATGTATCGACCACGGTAGTAAGCCGCAATGAGGGCATTCTCGAAGGACAGGATGCCTGCTGCGTAGGAAGCACCCATCTCGCCGGAGGAGTGGCCGACAACAGCGTCAGCCTTGATACCCCAACACTCAAGCAAATCAATGATTGCAAGCTGGAGAGCAGTGCAAATTGTCTGAGAGTAGAGTGTCTCTCCGAGCAGAGTAGTCTCCTTGGTCTTCTGGAGCTCTGCAAGGATGGACCATTCCGGTGCGTCGGGAAGCGCCTTCAAAACAGAGTCACATCGCTGGATGCTCTGTCTGAAATGAGGGCACTGCTCGAGGAGCTGTCGGCCCATGGCGTGCCACTGCGCTCCCTGGCCGGTGAAGATGAAGCCAAGTCGGGGTGTGGACTTCTGAGTAGGAGTCCAAGGTGCAGCAGGGCGAGGCGTTGACAGCTGCTCGACCAGAGCAGCAGAGTCCTCGGCCACAACGAAGGAGCGCTGCGAATGCATGGTACGCCTTGTAGAGAGGCTGTAAGCCAGGTCCTCGATGTTGGAGCCATTGCCGTCTTCGATGTATGTGGCAAGAGTCTCCTCGGCAAGCTCTCCAGCCTTAGCCGAGTGAGAAGTCAAAGGAACGAGGTAGGGTCTCGAGTGCACGCCATTGGCAATTGGCTCAATGATCTTGACTTGCGGAGTCGTCTGAGCAAACTCCTCGAGGATGATGTGCGCATTGGTACCTCCGTAGCCGAAGGAGTTGATGCTAGCACGTCGGGGAACACCCTCAGGGACCTTCCATTCCACAAGGCTTGTGGGGACAGCGATCTTCCAGTTCTCAAAGTCGATGTTGGGGTTGGGGTTCTTGAAGTGCATGTTTGGCGGGATCATTCCGTTCTCAAGAGCCATGGTGGTCTTGATGATACCAGCCAAACCAGAGGCACCTTCAAGATGGCCAATGTTGGTCTTGACTGAGCCAACGTAGAGGGGATCCTCGCGGCCTGGAGCAAAGACAGCCCCAATCGCGCGGGTCTCGATAGGATCACCAGCAGCAGTGCCAGTGCCGTGAGCCTCGAAGTACTGAGTGTCTCGAGGGTCAAGGCCAGCGTTCTTGTAGGTCGTTCGGATGAGGTCCTCCTGAGCGACAGAGTTGGGGAGGGTGATTCCGTTCTTCCTGCCATCGTGGTTCGAGCCAGTGGCGCGAACAACGGCTCGAATGTTGTCACCATGGGCGATAGCATCGCTCTTGCGCTTGAGAATGGCGCAAGTGATACCCTCGCCTCGGACATAACCACTTCCAGATGCATCAAAGGCCGCGCAGCGACCATTGGTGGAGAGCATACCAAGATCAGTCATCGTGACGAACACGTTGCTGTCATAGTGCAGCGCCGAGCCGACAATGATGGAGATCTCGGACTCCCGGTTCTGGAGGGTCTGGTTGCCCAAATGGAAGCAAACGAGAGAGGAAGAGCAAGCGGTGTCAATGGTCACGCTTGTTCCATGGAGGTTGTAGAAGTACGAGATACGGTTGCTGAGAATCGCATCGCCAGTGCCAGTGACCTGCAAGAATTAGAAAATTGTTCTTAGTGTCGACAGTGCCATGCATGTTGTCAAAACAAGACTTACAGTGTACTTGGGATAGTATTCCAAGTCCTTGGTCAACATGGCGTTGTAGTCATTGGTGAAACTACCGCAGAAGACAGAGGCGCCAGACCCGCTAACCTCCTGGAGGGTGATTCCAGCATTCTCCAGAGCCTCGTAGACGACTTCGAGGAGGAGACGCTGCTGAGGGTCCATCGCCTCTGCCTCCTTTCCGGAGATACCAAAGAAACTCGCGTCGAAGTTTCCGATATCCTGGTCAAGGAAGTATCCAAAACGAGCGTTGGTCTTAATGTTTAGATTAGCGCATGTCATGCCCGTAACATTGAACGACTTACAGTTCCCTTGTGGGAAGACTCTGGGTGGTAGAAGCTGTCAATCTTCAACCGATCCTCTGGCATCTTTCGCTGAACATCCCGCTGTTCGGAGATGTTCTGCCAGAGCTTGCTTGGAGTGCTAGCGCCCGGAACTCGACAAGCGAGACCGACGATGACACTAGGGTCTTGGACTTGATCCTCGACTCGAGCCATCTTGACGATTGATATGGTCTAACAGCGTAAAAAATCAAGTAATTTTGTTGATAGTTTAGAGCTGAAGATAATCAAGGTGAATCCGTAGGTTCAGTTTTGGTTGTTGGTTTGTTCTGAAGGGTGTCTCGGATTGGAAATCCGAAGTCGTTAATTATCGAAGAGTGGAAATCCAAGGTCTGAGATCGTGGTATCTAGAAGAGTTCTATCCGAGTTGTCTGAGATGCTGCCTAAGAAAGAGCTGAGAAAGGCCAGTAGGAGATAACAAATAGGAGAGAGCTGAGAGAGCTGAGAGAGTTGAGAGAGCTGAGATCAGAGAGCTGAGATGAGAGAGAACAAAGAACGATGCGATGAGGTGAGAAAAAGATTCGTTTCTTGGAGGCGATGGGATGTATTTGATTAAAACATTGTGAATAGCTTTTCGTAGACTTGACGCCCATCTACACGAGAGGGCTGCCACTATGCGTTGTCGTACATGGTAAGAAGAGCTCCGGCATACCACGGAAAGGCACTGCCAGCCGTGGCCGAACGGCCTCGGAGCCTCATCCACGGCTAAGCCGGCACCCTGTATCCCAAGATAGGGGCAATTCGGCCGTGAGCCGGGCATTCAGGCAAAGTCGGAAAACAAGCTTTGTGGCTGCGCTGAAGGGCCTTCTCATCGTGGAGTATACCGTCAAGCAGGTCGAGGTGGTGAGCGGCTACTCCGCCACCAGCCCCCATGCTCACCAGGGGCTCCCCCATATGGGTGAGTGCCGCGGATGGCAATGCAGAAGCCATCTACGAACGGTACTTTGGATTGGAAAATCTACGTATCGCTTGTGTACCTGTACCTTCTGGTGGGGACAGACACAAGTGCCCGAGCTTGTGATTGAGATATTAGATAGATCGGCCACTCATTGGATCACTAGGTGGTAGTGGCCTTGTAGGGACGGAAAGGAGGACATAGCCTCCACGGCGGGATCTGCCCCGTGTAAGCACATAC
Organism: Ilyonectria mors-panacis; assembly: GCA_002991585.1. Lineage (NCBI taxonomy): Eukaryota > Fungi > Ascomycota > Sordariomycetes > Hypocreales > Nectriaceae > Ilyonectria > Ilyonectria mors-panacis. The sequence goes on along the minus strand of PPHJ01000085.1, from coordinate 399,088 downwards.
CCGTAGCTCTTAGGTCATGAAAGCCGATCTTACAATACGATCTGACTGAGCGCCGTTAGTCCGGGATAATACACCGAGCTGTGTGTTTACATCCGTGTCGGTCCGACCTTCTTGATTCACTATATCGCCTTCTTTCACCGTTTGCCATCATCATCATCATCATCATCATCATCAATCAAGGAAGGCAGAGAGCAGGAAAGTCGGTGACTGACTAGGCACGTCGGTCGGCAACACATCCAGCGAGGCCGCATTAGGTGCGGATCGCTGTGCATCGCTTACCCTTGCCGTATCACAAATTATCTGGGGAGCCACTATTCCTGGGTCAAATTAGCAACATTAACGCTGAGGCGTGGCTAGACCTGCGTTGTATGCACTGTAACTTTGGCCAGGACAATGCAGTGAGCAAGGCTGAGCTTGGAAAGGAATGGCGAATGGAGATCTCTTGAGAGGACGTGGCTGAGGCGATGGAGATGTGGGGCGTCGATCTGGGATTCCTGATCCATGCATACGTTTAGTCGAACTAGGAATGAGACGAATCTATTGTGCAAAACGATGACTATTCTGCCAATGCATGTCTAAGTGAGTCTATTCAGAGCGGCAGCCCGTTTCTAAAATTCGAGCTCAGTGACGGCAAACATAGATCTCCATCCCTGGTCCCTTAAGTTGCGTCATTCTATATTTAGTTGCCTTTTCGGTCCCAAAAAATTACAAAATTAGGTATGGCTTGTTTCCTAGTTGCATGATTGACATCAACTAACTTGCGAAGAGAGAATTCTACATTCCGCAAGAAAAAGGCCTTTCGCTTGTGCCTAGCAAGGCATTTTTTGGATACCTGCATAGACGATTCCCAATTCAGCAGCGAACCCGCACCCAGACGGAAGAATCGTCACGATACGACGAAAACGACCAACGCCCGCTGTCCGTTTATCCGAAACCAGAAGGCGAGCACAGCCACCAGTGCTCGTAGATTCAACCAAACAATCGATTCCTTTTCATGTTGGTCTGCATAGAAGAAGTGGGTCATCACGGAGTAATTGCACCGTAATCCGGGGTTCCTTGCAGGCGACTTACACTCGATCTGGACCTACCCTAGAGCACCGATGAAACTTTTGGGAGGATGCCGGCCATGTTGCAATGATGACCCGGTCACTTTTTTTCTTCTCGAAATTTTGAAGTGTATTAAAATTCAGTCTGGTGAATAGAACATTGCAGTTGATGTGATAATACTGGAAATGAGTAACCAATTAGTGAAGATAGGAAACGGCATCATGTTGGGCATATTGGAAGCATGGTATTTTGCTTGAGACAGACACTCGACAATAGGGACTACGGAGGAATGGGTTGAGCAGAGCGTACTGTTCCCAACCTCCTCACAGTTCTCATCTAGGACTTTGGCTTTCCCTCAATCAACGGATACCGGATAACCAGTCCCAACACGAAAGGGCGCTACGGCGCTATTATTGACCCACCTTATCTCTACTCGAATCAACTGCAGAATCTAGAATCGCGTCAAGCCCGTCCGCGCGGCTGTGCTTGCCCCCGTCAGCCGCGTCTTTCGGCGGCGCTTCACCTCTGACACGAGACAGGTCAGCCGCAGGCGATGCCCGCAAATCAGAATCCTCTCCACGGCCTCCACAAGGACGAAACATCGGTGGGGGGAACGCAGCTGGGGTAAGGTCCGGGTCGGTGGCGGACGCCATGGCCAGGAATATGCCGGACAGCGCATCCGCCGGACTGGGCGAGACAGGCCGGCCGAGTCTGACAGGGATGGATTCACTGAGGCCCCATGTAGCTTGTACGCGGTACGTGGTCCCGGTGCTACCTCTGGGGATAAGCTCTGCCGGTGTGAAGTTGACACGTTCTTGGCGCCAAATTGAAGCCATTCCGCTTGACCTGGCTGGCGCAGCTCGCGTCAGCGTAGGGTGACGGTAGCGCGGTGCTTCGCTCAGAGGACTATTTCGGAGGCGCCTCTTTCGTGGTAGACATCATCGTCCTGAGCTGTCCATGCCACGTCGAGAAGAGAGAGAGAGAGAGATACATGGCGGTGGAGAGTTGGTGTGCCATCCCCCCTTGTCAGACCCCGGCACCTCTGATGTATCGGGCTGTTCTTGGAGATCGGCATTGCTGACCCCCGCTACTGACTGCCGGTATTACTCAGTGCAGAGCCAACCGCCATAAGCCATTGTGCTGCTGGCCATGTTGCAGACGCTCAGGGTGCGGTAAGCCCGACTGTTATCGAGAGAGGAGTCGTGTGGTGTCCAAACCATTGCCAAGATGTCTGGGATCAGCCGCTGCTGGAGCACAACCCTGAGCTCAAGATAGCCCAAGGTATCCCGGACCCATGATCCCAGGCGATGGGAAGGCAAGGACACCGGGCATCAGCGATTCGACGACGGACTTGCCATTGGTCATCTTGTCATCGTCCATGCTTCAACAGCAGAAGGGAAGGTTTTTACAGATTTCTCCAAATTGCTCCATGGTGACGTCTGGGTAACACGGTGTATCACCATCACCAAAATCGGGCTGAAAGACACAGTATTAAGAGCGTTACTCCTCGCATCTGCCCAATTATGACCAACAGTTCTGAGTATTATCGCAATCGCCCCGTGTGGACCACCGCACAGTTATTGGCCCGGCGAAGGTGTTTGCTTATTCTTCGCCGCTCACCGTGTCACAACTTGCTAGACTTCTCTCCCTTCAAGGTCTTATTTTGTGCCCAGTCGCAAAGTGAGGGGTCAAAACCGGGCGCTGTTTACGCCATGGTTGATGCGCAAGCCGAGGTGGTGGCGCGGGACAAAAATACCAACGGCCGCCTTGGGGCTTGAGGCTTCGCCTCTTTTGGCTCGGTATATCCCGGTCCCATAGCACTGGTGCACGCTCGAGATTGGATAGCTGACCTTTGGGCGGCTTGAGGGCTTGAGGGATTGAGGGCTTGAGAGCTTGAGGGCTTGCGGGCCTCCCTGTGTAAGGTGGTGTGCGGTTGAGACATTTACGTAGACTTGCATGTGGGCCTGGGCCGTTTCGATGTTACAGGATCTGCTCCCTTGGCCTGGAGAGTGGAGGGTATTCCCTTTCACTGCCCGGAGTGCGGAGTGTGTTATCGCGGAGGGATCAGAGATCCACAGTGAGTTGGTCCGACGACATCGCGGCGGCATCATGGATCCATCTCCCCGACTCCCACGACCACAGTCGCGTACCTGCGGTAGGTACAATGAACCAACCTCCACCAGCTACCCTCTGTTCATTGTTTGCAAGTTGATGGACAAGTCACTCAAGGCATCCGGCGGGGTGGGTCCAGCTGAGGGGTTCTAAGACACGCGGGATGATGGCACTCGTGAGTCGTGATTCGTCATCTAATTCTAGCCATTGAAAGCCGATACTGCTCAGCCCGACATCAACACCACCGCCAAAACCCAATCGCACTGCACCCCCAAATGGGGCTCCTTTCTTCTTTGACCCACCCGACCACCGTTTGCAAGCCCAGGAAAAGGGAAAGGGATGGCGCCATAGGGGAAGAATGACATATCTACCGTAACGACAGTAGGCGTATGCAGGGAAGCCCTCATCGCCACCGACCAAGCAAGTAGCTAGAACACCGTAGCCAGCCAGTGCGCCTCCACACAACTTGCCGTACAGTGCAACCTCCACACAGTGTACATATCCCCTGAGGTTGATCGGGGGGTTGTTGGCGGTGGTTGCCTGCCCTGCAAGCCTCACCCAGAATCCGCCTGGTCCAACGACCAAAAGAAACCATGGCCAATATCAAACGCCAGCAATTCAAACACCATCGCTCAAAGACACCAAAGAAATTTCGCCACCATCTTTGTGGATATGCATGTTGACAAGGGCCTACACGGGCCGCTTGCCGTTTGGTCGATCGAAATAGTAGTAGACCGAATCCATGTCCGGACCACCGGTAGCTCCATCAGCATTCGCATCCGCCCAGTCCCACTGCCCACATGGAACAGGGATGGGTCCCCCCATGTCGAAGTCCATCATTGTAGGCATCTGAGGGCACCATGAATTCTGGAAATCCACCAAATCGGCTATGCTCATGTGTTCTGCAGGTGCAGTACCTAGAGCGTTCACATCCAGAACATCGTGAAAGAGGGCGTCTGAGGGCTGCCATTCAGGCTTGCTCACATCTTCAAAGGGCGTGAACGAGTTGGTAGAGGCTCCAGAGGAGGATCTTGATGATGACGGCATAGATGACGGCATGGTGGAGGTGTCTCCGACACAGCCATAGGGCGATGCGGAATCGATTGCAATCCTGGGGATAGCTGACAGGCGGCCTGGATCAGAAGCCGGGAAGCCTCGGGGACTTCGGTGTGGGGAGTCAGGGATAGAGGCCATTCGAGCGTTATCAGGAGACGGTGCTCCAGAGGAGTTTGTGGCTGATGAGCAAAACATTCGCACACATGTCTTCAAATTCTTCCGTACTAGTCGGATTGATGCCCCCTGGTTGAGGAAATCGTTCTGGCTCATATCATAGAGGCGTCGAGTAAGCACCTGAAGCCTGCCCTCATAGACCTGGATCAGGGATGCGTCGTTAGGATTGAACCTTGCATGGATGGATTTCAAGGCCCGGGCGCAGGTGTCGAGGGACATGCAGAAGACGTCGGGGAATGAGCCACGGAGGGATGGTGTGAGGCCAAAGAGATCCTGTGGTTGGTCCGAGATGGATCCAAATAGCTGAAGGATGTCCTCCGACGAGGAGCAAAATCGCTCCACAACATCTCCTGTGACTGGCTCTTCGAGTTGCATTGGTTGTGCCTCCGGAAATAGGAAGTGTATCGCCATGGCATGGTAGACAACAAGCACGAGGCTTCGTGAAGACGCTTCTGTGACTTGGCGGTTGAGGATATGGATGCTCTCCATTAGAACCCGGTTGATCTCTCGGCAAACGCTTCCAATATCCTTCGAGGGCTTTCCTTGCTGTATTCTCTGTAGGGCGAGTAGTGGAGCCTCTTGCCAGAACCCTGTTGTGGGCGATTCGGATGTGTCTGAGTCTTGTGGGTACAGGGCGAAGATGTAGGCGACGACACTAGCAATGTGCGCCAGCGGCCACATCTCCCTGATGACGCTCTTTTGTTTTTGTAAAGTGCTGAAGTTCTCGGAGACGAGATCTAGCTGGATCATGACAGATGAGGCCTCTGTCACAGGGAGGAAGATGGAACTTAATGAAGTCGGTAATAGTGCTGAGAAGTGCCCGTTGCCCATTTGGATAAAGGCCCACAGGCTAAGAGAATATGTTGTCCAGTAGAGATAGGCGATGATTTCCTTTTCGACATCAAACACATCAATACCATTGATGCGGCTAGATGTCATGGGGGCAGACGTATTCGATATCTGGTCCTTGATCTCCGAAGCCATCCTGCCGGCGAGTCCGATGTAGCAGATGGCCCGGCGCAGCTGGAAAGAGCAAAGGGCATTCCATGCCAGCAACATGAGAGCTTGCGCCGTGGAGATACCACTATATATTCTTGTCGATATTCCAGAGGACATGCCGCCACCGGTGGAAGAGCTTTGGGTTGGCCGAAGGGGCCTCGAGTGGAGTTGGGAAATGGCCCATCGGAGGAGAACATGGCCTCGGGCGATGGAAACCTCGTCCCCGATGCTGAAGTTTGCATCAGCCAGCATGGTGGCCAGCAAGATCTCGTCATGGGTGCCGTCGCGAAGTTCTCGTAGAAGTAGGGTCTTGGAGACAAGGAACGACAAGGGGTGGACCGAATACCAGACGTCGATGAGTTGCGTTTGCTGCCGTTGGCCATACTCGGATAGGGGGTTGCTGCCAAGCGGAGGGTTGTCGAACATGGTTTGGGTATCGTCACTGGCCAAGCCAGACAGGAAGAAACGGGCACCGCCTTCCTCGACGTGATGACAGCCCAAGGAACCAAACTGATCTGTGACGAGACCGACCAGGTCGTGTGTTAACAGGGAGAGGATCCCGGTGTACCTAACGTTCTTGGGGCTGAACTTGGTGGCCGCGCTCTCGGGTCGGTCACGGAGACTAGTCTGAAGCGTGCGGTGGTACGCTGCGATGCGTTCTTGCCACGGACTGCTCCTTGGCCCATCGGCATCTTGGGAGAAGTTTTCAAAAAACCTCTGCTCAAGGGCCATGGCAACGCTCTCGCCGACGTCGTCCTGGGGCCCGACCTCCTCCATGACAGTGCTTGGCGGAGTGGAATTTGGGGAGCCAACAGAGATGGACCGCTGGCGAGTGTGGCCTATGGGGGCGTCTCCATTGCGGAAAACCGACAGGGTCGACTTGGTGCTGTCCTGGCTTAGATTCCTCGTCTTGGGGCGCGAGGGCTCGAAGTCGTAGATGCAGTCGGCACCCTGCCTTCGACAGGCCTCGCAGATGGTCTCGTTTGAGCACTTGATCTTCCTCGCCCGGCAGAAGGCACATGACCGCCTCAGGGGGTGCTTCGACGACATGATATCAGACAAGTGGTGGTGGCAGGCGGTGTGGGAGCATATAGGTGGTCGTCGACTGGTGAAGGTGAAGGCTGATGACGGAAGGTGGAGCCAGCCGGAATGCGAGAATCAGGATATAAAGTCCCTATAAGTAAAAGACGGTTGTCAAAGCAAGCCACAGCCTGGGCTTTATCTGGTCTTTGTAGAATGGGATGGAGCTTGTTGCCTGGGACTGCATGGCGGGAGGCGGGAGTAATGTAGCCGCGAGAATAGATGGCGGTTCCCACACTGTACGGGACATGGGCCTAAGGTTTTGGTCTGGAAGTCGCCCAGCCAATCCTACTGGGCAATAATCTTAGAATCCGAAAAGCCCCTCAAGCCCGCTCCTCCGTGGAACTTCGTATGCCTGCCCAGTTTAGGGCTGAGGGCTAGACAGTGGCGGTGTTGGGAGGGCGGTACCGGGTACTCCGTCAAATGATGGGGAGCGACTTGTGAGGTCACTGCGGGAGGAGTCCTGGAGTGAGTCCTGGCGGGGGGACTTCCGGCGCTCCTGGGGCTTTCGGGGAGGTGCTGGGGGGTGCTGGGAGCCCTGGAGCCCTGGAGCCACGGGGCATGCATGCGCTGGATCCCGCCGGCACTCTTCTGGCCGGCTAGAGTAGTATCCCGTGGGGAGTGCGGAGTGCAGTACCGGTAATCTACGTGCCGCAAGGCTGTGTCGCATTGCCGGAGACGGATATTTCGAGGACGGCGCAGGGCACTCTGAGGTTGTAGATCTCCAAGCTTGGGGCCGCTCTGACATGGAGAACCGGAGGTCTGCTGGCTGGGGCCATGCAAGGCACGCGCTAACACCACCGCTAGCCAGCGAGCAGAGGTTGCAGCAACGGCCGCTTCTATTATTGCGACTTAGGTTCTTTGATAAGATGAGTGATTTACTATTATGAGGTCCGTCTATTTACCAAACTTACGTAGTTCACCCCCCATAGGATCTTTGGAGTCGGGCTTGAGTCGGGTTCGAGTCGGGTTCGAGTCGGGTCATGCAAAGCTCAAAGTGGCAATCGAGTTGAAGCTAGTTTGATGGTTGCTATCCGTTTCAAATTCGCACCAATAATATCTAGGAAATCATCTATCGATGCTATTTCGGGCGTTTCTATCACCGGGCTCTATCTAGAAGTCGTTTGCGACTGAACTATCCTGTCGCTTTTACTTCTGCGTGTCTGAGAAAGCAAGGAAACGAGAAACACGATCCGGTCTCCGCCGCAAAAAGGAAAAAAAAACAAACATGTATCCAATCTAAAACAGTCGCAAATCAGAGCATAGAACCTTTATCCCCCTTTCGCTTCATGATAGCGCCGGCCTCGATAAAGGGCTGGTAGCCATACAGCCACTTCAGGTAGCTAATCCAGAACCACGTGGGCACCAGCGTGTACAGCAGCCAGCGCAAAAAGGGGCCCAAGCCATAAGGCATTCGGGCCGTGTGCAGCATGGCGAAGTTGTCACTAAACTTCGACAACCTCTGGACTCTTCCCTCTCGCGCCGCAGCATACGCGGCGAGGATACGAGCCGGGTTCTCGAGATCCCGCGAGTTCACGGCGAGCAGGTTGCCTAGCACTGCGGCGTCCTCGATAGCTTGACAGCCACCCCTAGAAAATTGTGAGCTCCTATCGGTCACTGCGAAGGCTATGTCGACTTACTGTCCGAAAAAGCTAGTCATGCTGTGAGCAGCTAAGAGTCGGCCCGAGTTAGGCCGTTTAAACGAGGGGAACGAAGGGGATACACTCACCGTCACCGAGCAGCGCAACTCGGCCTTGGACCATCGATGGGAATTCGACTTCCTGAAAGACATTGCTGGCGATGACTCGCTCCGACTTGTCAATTACTATCCGCCACATGTCAGCTCAATCTCTCGTATGCATTCCTGAAGAGTCAGCAAGGGACGCACTCTGCCCGAATTCGCCGTTCTCGGCAAACGGATGGTAAGCCTTCCCATAGATCTTCTTGATGTCACCCGGCGTTGTCGAGCCCCACACGGATCGGTTCGAATCCACATCTCCGTCCGCTTTCTAAAAGGGGGTCAGCAAAATCTAGCGTAGGTATCTGACCGGGAGGCAGTGCCAACCTTGACTCCGATGTACCACTGGCGGTTCTCAGGGCACGGCCAGGTCGTCAGAATGGCCTGGTCGTATAGCATCCAGTTCGCAACGCCCAGCTCACTGGCCCCGCAGTTCTCGAGAGGAGAGGGTCATCCCAGAGAAGTGCACGCGGCCCGTGAATTTGATCGTGTTTGCCTCCTTCATACCGGCTTGTCGGGCGAGGGAGCGTCGAATGGCGGATCTGATGCCATCGCGCCAACAACAATCTTGCCGCGGAATTTCTTCCCGCCCTCGAGCTCGACACAGACCGGCTCACCCGGGGAATCAATCACATCAACCACCTTGCAGCCCAATACCACCGTCTCCTCGGCCCCCGCGGCGTCATACAGCAGGCGGTGGAAATGGTGACGCTCGACTGACATAAGAGGATAGTTGAATGTGCTCTCGAAGTTTGCCAGATCCAACGTGTTCCATCGCTGATTGTTTCGCCAAATCTGGATCTTCTTGAGTTTCTGGCCCGACTCCAGCAGCTGGTCGTAGATGCCGAGCTGGTCCAGAAGCTTCAATGCGTTGGGGGCGAGAGAGAGATTCCCGCTCCCACGGGCTGAAGAACATCCGTACGCTCTAGAACCTTGCAAGAGATGTCTAACTGCTTGCAGATCGCTGCGAGCGTCAGGCCTCCGATGCCCGCTCCGACGATGATGACTTCGGCATCGATAGAGTCCATAGTGGATTTGATGAGTCGCTGGCTGGTATAGTGTGAGAAAAGAGAGGCGGTAATTGCAATGGGGCAAAAGTTCGTGTAATTGATGGCTTGCGTTCTGACTGAGGTGATCCGCTAAGGATTCAACGGCGGCTGGGCAAGCCTTTTAAGGGACTTTGTACGAGAAATTCGTTCAACTTCGGTCGTGTTTCTTCGGATTGACGAATCCGAAGGGGAACGGAGCGCCGGAGGTGGATGCGTGATCGCCGGCTCGGAGCAGGCCGCTCACCGGGGCTCCTAACGGAGAAGGAATGTTGGAGGAGTCGCAAGCCACATTATGTGGCCATATCCTTTCTTAGGCGACCGTGCATACTGATAAGCCGCCACGGGGGTAAGCTCCGGCACCTCACTCCCGGCATTTCGCGCTGATGGATGCGCCAGTAAGCGGCTCCGTCCATTCACAAGAGGCAATTTGGTATGTATTTAGATACTAGGCGCAACAGACTAGTTCATCTGTCCAGATTATGGTAGATCTATTTGGCCCTGCTGATTTAATCCCCGAGTGTCACCGCACTCCTTCGGATCACGGCTATCCATTATGCAGCGTGTAAGCAACTCTGCCGAGTTGGCCAGCAACAACACTAGTGAAAGGTGCCGCTACCGGTCTTAGCCTGGCGGTCCGTTGTGAGGATGGGCTGAGCCTTGCAGTGGCTTTTGATGTTATTGTCCATGGGGTTTTTGGTGGCCTGGGGGCACTTAGAATGAACAGGTTAATCATTGAAGGGTCATAGAGGAAGAGGATTTCACAGAAATTGTCTGTCGCGTGTTTAATCGCCTAAATTGACCCCATTTCGAACTCCGCTGTACGCACTATGAATTACCGAATCTGGTACTCAACCCCCGTTCTGATTGGACCAACGCCCGCTCCATTTCTTCGGTCCCAAAAAACCCCAGATAATGCCCTTCACTATTGACTAGGAATTACAACTAGGCTCTGATACGACATGAAATATTACACCTCCATTCCCTGTCCGTTGGCATAGCCTATCCCCCCACAGTCGAGCGCTGACTGGTTTCACCAAGCAATCTCACTAATCCCAACCCGCAACTTCTGAAAGTCGAAGATGATGTACTTGTCCTTGGCAAAAGTCTCACCAAAGTTGCCAATGCTACGGTGCCTTCTGTCAGCGATAGATTCTGTGTCAATTTTCGCCGCCACTTACAATTCATCATCGGTAGCCATCGTGCGGACATTTAAGACGCAAGTGTCTTCATCGATCTTCTCGACGTAGTTCTCCGGGGTGACAATCCACTCCTTTTGGTGACCTTGGAATGAGTACTTGATAGGCGGCAGGGCGGAGATCTCGGTACAGTTGACAGAGTAGAAGCCTTGCGCCCCATTGTTGGGCGGGAAGGGCAAATCTATGGGAACGGCATGTGCCAAATCAACCAAGCGATCGTAGGCGTTCGCAGTTAGTGGTGTTCCGCGACCGTAGCTGGCATGGTCGAAGATGGCAGCCTTGCCCGACTTCTTCGAGGTACGCTTAATTGGCTGGACCTCGTCTCCGATCTTCAAGCTTTCCAGCTCAATTCCCCAGTAGTTATAAATCGGAGGATCGTAGACGAAGTCAAGCTCGTTGACGTCCAGGAAAGTTTGGTGCTTGTACCACCAGATCTTGTTGTCTTTGATGAGGTCATTGCGGATGCCCCCAGGGATTGAAGTCCGTCGTTACCGTTGCACACATACTTCTTGGACTCATCGTAGCAGTATACGAACCCAATCAGTGGGCTCTTCCAAAGATCTTTGTTCCACTGCTGGTAGAATGGCGACTGGTAATCCTCTTCGATGGTGTCAGTTCCACACCTCATGAAACAGGCTTATTAGGAGACTCACTATCGTCGCCCTTATAGACTGGGGCCAGGCCGAACACTCCACCAAACGGAAAAGCGGCCCCATAGGTAGCAGAGGCATTAAATTCCAGGTCCGATACTTGAACAACGATTTCGCTGGTAACGGGGCCGATCTCGATGCGATCGGCGCCATACTCGGCATTAAGAGGATGTTGAAAGAAAAAGTGATTTGGCTTCCAGCCTCGGTCAGGGTACTTTGCAGTCAGATTCTTGAATGTGGGCGAGTTGCGCGGGTCCCAGAATGTCTGGCCGGGGCTCAGGCATGCATTTGCATCGTATTCCCCGAAGCACTTCGGGGACACGATGAACTGACTGATCCACGTCCAGTCGACGAAAACCGGCAGTTGGGTCTTTGGAGTTCCGAATTCGATGGTCGATAAGAATCCTCCTTGCCCCAGGTGAGAGGCATGTCGTATCTGCCCGCCTTGGCCATGCCCTTGGACACGTTGTAGCGTGGGACAAGGCCAGGCCCAGCGTGGGCTATGCCCAGCATGAAGGTAAATGCAAATAAGAAATTAGGTAGCATTATGATCTGTTGGATTATTTTAGCCCAAATCTGATGAAGGTCGTACAATATTCCTCGAGAGGCGACTTACTCGTCTATATTGTTTTGCTGATCCTGGGGCGGTTCAAGTTGAAGTGTAACAGAACGCTGTCTAATTTCCAAAATAAGTGCTTGTCGGTAACATTCGATGACTGGATTGAGCAGACGGAGGTCATCCGCGTCCCTTCTTGTATTCTTCTCCGTCTCCGCATTCGGGTTTCCATAGTATTGCCGTGACTCCCGAAACACTCTCCGCCTCCGCGGCCTCGCGGAGGGGCCGGAATACTGATGAGCTTATGGCGTCGGCAAACACAGCCGTGGCTATTTTCGTCCCACCGCCGCTCGGAGTATCTGACATCACTTCAAGCCAGTCATCTGCGGGCTAATTTCTAGAACTATACGCGAAATCGTATGGCGTTGGGCTTGCTGTAGCCATTATCGTTGAGTAACATTCACCACCACCTCCAAGAAAAGGAGCTTAGTACGCCTCATGTGGCTAAGAAAAATCACCTCCGCCTCATCTCTGTAGTTTTCCCGTAGTGTAAGGAGAACCTCCGCAGCTAAACTCAACGCTCCCGGCGTAAACAATCACCCCTTAGAAGAGCGCACATGGGCGCAGGAGGTACGGAGACTGAGATGTCTCTACCGGAGTTCACAGGCACTCGAATACTTGGACAAGAATGATTAGCTTCCTTACTGATGGCTTAATATATTCCCATAATCTTCAATTCCTTTCGGCAAGATTGCTCTGTCACGCTCAAGTTTCAGGGTCCAGTACTGGATATTGGCTTTCTTTTTCCTTTTCGTCCTCCCCTGCGTTGATCTTGATTCAAATCCTTAACAAATCCCATTACTTGTTTTACCAGAATCTACCTGTTTTGCATCGGGCAGCCGTTCTTTCAAAGCGCATCTGCACCATTCCCAGCGAGAGTCGCTTCAATACGCTAGAATCACATCACTTACACAAAGTATCTTCAACCCTTTCACAGCCAGCCTATTGCCACCTCAGGCGCCGGAGAAAAAAATATTAACTGGACTTGGCCAGGGTTATTCCGTGTTCATTCACTGGTGGGTTGCAAAGCTCATCGGACTCTCGCTATGGAGGTCATCACCCTCATTCAAGGCAATGAAGAGTCCAGCCTGACTCCTTTCTTTCTGGTCCATGCAATCTCTGGCATTGCACTCCCCTTTCTTCGTCTAGATTCCTTGGGGGAAAATGATCGTCCCGTTTACGGCATCACGAATCATATCCATTGCCCTGGCCATGAGCATTTGGAGCATCCTTCCAGTCTCTCCGAACTTGCTAAAAGATACCTCAGAGAAATCCAGAAGGTTCAACCTCATGGTCCATACCTATTGGGAGGTTGGTCTATGGGTGGCATGATCGCCATGTTCATGGCCCAGATCCTTGAATCTCGGGACCAAGAAGTTCTCAAAGTCATAATGATCGACTCTGCCAATCCAGAGGCATTCCCTAACTTCCTCAACAATGAGGAGCATAGAGCATTTTCCAAGGCCACTTACACCAAAATCAGCCAACAGCTCGATCCGAATAACCTTGACGACCCCACCACTGAATCACCGCTGGACGAAAGACATTCGATCGATTATCATACAACCTCCCGCCAAAGCGAATGGGATACAATGGATTCTGGAGACACACCTAGCTCTCGCGCCTCGAGTGTGTTTGACTTCAATACTCCTGACGAAAGGCCAGGGACACCCATATCTCTGCCCTGTAGCAGCGAGGGACCTTCTGCATTCTGCTCTGACGACGAGAGTGTATGTGGTGCACAAGACGAGGAATATTGGGACGAGTTTGACGAGCATTTTGAGATGGCACAGTTGAAGGACCTTCTGCTCAACATCAGCCTCCACGTCCATCACGGGTTGGGTCTCATTACATCTGTTGCACCTGGCGACCTCTTTCGACCGGGGACCAAGTCCGATTTCGATGTATTGCTCATCAAATGTCAACCCGAGACTCTCGAGGCGTACCAAACCCACCATGACGCTAAAGGAGCTGAGTTTCTTTGGTCGGTCATGCGGGAGAAGAGCATGCTGTGGAACTCCTCCCAATTTCGGAGCTTTGAGACCGTTCCTTTCAGTGGGGACCACGACGGCGCATTTGAGCCTCAGTTTGTCGGAGAATTAAGCATGATCCTTCGGGATAGTTTGGAAACTATCGGGTGAACGAGGTTGCGGTTTAGAATTGTTTTCTTTTTTCATTTGGTGCATCAAATATCATATTTCTCTCCTTGAAGGCGGTCGAGCAGTGCTCAAACGGCCCCTTGCATTGTTCAGTTTGGTTGCATATACACGGTTGCGATTAGTTTACTTCAATACCTATGCTCTGCGGTGGCAGATTTTTCGAGCTTAGCAAGTCATCATACTTTTTCATACTTCACCATTCCGACCGATTCATGCGATCCCATCCATAGTAGAATAGAGCTGTGTTGTCTTGGATATCAATGGCATTGATGCATGCGTGCGTGGCTGGCGAGGGTGAAAAGAATAGAGTGGGGCCTCCACGTAAACGAATGAGAACACCATCCGCTCTGGCGGAGCACTATGTTTAGGAAGAGACAAGGCGGCTGTAGGAGTGAGCTGGCAATGGAGGGCACCCAAACAGGGAACGTGTCCCATACAGATGCGCCAACCGTTCTGTGAGGAGTTGTCACTGAGGCGCAGAATGACCGTGGCGTTCCAACTTGTCCCGGCTTACTGCGGACGAATCTGTTCCGGTTGCGCCCCATTATGCATGGTCTCACCAGCTAAATTTGTCTGCCGACATACTCCTATACATTGTAGAGACCTGTCATCAAAAATTCCATGTCTGAGACAGGAAACTGCAGAATAGGGTCAGGTGTCACGGTTTATGGGGATTGCTGTTCACAGTGTCTTACGGTAGAAGCAACTCAAGATGGGCAGGGCGGGTGCAAATCTGAGTATTAGATCGAGGAATTCTAAAACATTTGTATTTAAATGCCGCCTATGACAACATTATGCGGCTTCTTCCGGACCTGTTGCTCTCCTATCTCCTGTAACGCTGACAGCTCCAATAAGAACAAAACCCGAGATCATGCTCGTCACACCTTCTTGACCATTATCCCCACATCTCCCTTCAACCAAGGCGACCCTATCTTACCGAAATCAAGAGCGGAGAAATCTGTGACGCGCAGCGCCTCAGGGTTTGCCCACTCTACGTCGTAGTCCCTCAGCAAAGATGCCAGCGTCTTTGACACCATGATATTGGCCATTTTCTCCCCAACACAGCGGTGACAGCCGGCTCCGAACGGGAGGAACTTTACGCCTGCTTCGGACCGGTTGTCTATCAGCACGAGATCCCCTGAGCCTGTAATCCAGCGCTCCGGGTCCCACTCTTCGGGGTTGGGGAAGTTGGCTGGATCGTGATGGGTCGAGTAAGGGCTAATCGAGACAACAGCGCCCTTTGGAACCGAGACCTTTGTTGTCGGGATAACCACTTCCTTCCTAGCAAGCCTCAACATCTGAAATCCCGAGTAGAGACGCGAACTCTCTTTGATGCAAGCCTGCAAAAGAATCGAGTCCTCATCGGGATTAGCCCGCAGCTCGGCGGTGACACGCTTCAACATCTCGGGGTGACGCAACAACTGCCATGCCGTTAGTAGAAGTTTTGACTGAGGCGGATGAAAGCTTACCGAAATCAGAGACCAACTGATGCTGGCAGCAGTACTGGTATGAGCGGCAAACATAAGCAGAGTGTGATGGCTCGGCATCAGATCACTGAGCGGAGCAGTCGACTTGTCTTCCATCGTGAATGCAATGTAGTCGGGCAGAGCCCTGGAAGCCTCGGTACTGGTAACTTCTCTTTGATGCAGGCGCTCCAAGAATATTTCTTTCACTCGCTGACGTGCCTGTTTCAATCGTGTGCTGGTGGATGGGGGACCCAATCCGGTAGGACAAAGGAGAACAAGCTCCCAATGTCGGCTTCCATGGCGTGCAACAGGTCTACCAGCTCCCGCATGTTGTTCTCGTAGAAGTCTTGGCCCATGAGTGTTCTCACAATGATCTTGTGAACAAGGAAAGAGACCGACTCGAATAGGGGGAGATCCGCTTGCATCTGCCATTTTGCAGCTGCCTTTTGCGTCTCCTCGATAGAAACAGTCCTTGTGTACTCTTGAGCAGCACCACGATTGACATATCTGCTGAGGGATGAAAGAAGTGTTTTGTAATGGTTCCAGTAGCCAGGATCAATGATTTTGTTGAGAAAGACCCCCTGTGGCTTCGTCAGTCGAGGGTGATGCTAGGTAGGACGAGGGGGAATACCATGCCGCCGGTGAAAGACCAAACATCTTCTCTTGTCTCCAGATACACCTTATTCAGGGCGTTTCCCCGAAGCCAGACGATGTAAACCGTCAAAACCTGGAGACTGAAGATGTTGCCACACTGGGCCGTGGCCTTCGTGATGAGGTCGACTGGTCGCATGGCATAGTCGAGAGCATCACCGAGAAAAGAAAAGGTGCTTTCGCCCTTGTATGAGGGGATCCTTTTCCGCCATGGATTTGCGACGTAGATGAGAAGAGCGCCCATCAGCAGGACTGCAGACTGAAGAGGCGACATGATGATGGTGGGTCAAGCCGCTACACTCGAGTGAGAAGAAACGAGAGCAATCTAAGCGCGAGGCTAGGGATGACTGTAAAGACCGGAAATATGTCAATTTGTAAATCTCCACTTGGTAGCTGGTACGTTTAATGTCGTGGGTTATCCGCCGATTAAGTATCGATTTCGTGGGTGGGTATGCTGCGTGCTACAAGCCTGACAAGCTCCCGCCCGTAATAGGCAACAAGACAGAAGAAATTCATCCCTAAATCTGCCAAGGCCTGGACTTTTTGGGCGATTATCTGTTGTCCGCTCGTCGTCGTGTGGCTGAGGCGGAGGTTCCGTCGTGGGTCGGAACGTGTCCGGGTGTGGGACATTAGCACACGGGGCTTGATGGAGTCTCTGTCATACTGTCTAATCACTCTAAATCCATTAGCCCTCGTCTTCATTATCGTATATTCCCTGTATCCTTACGGGGCTGATGTCTGTGTCTCCTAAAAAGCACCGAAAAGCCACACTTGGCGAAAAGTCCTGGCCAAAGGCGATGATGATGCCAAGATACTGGTCACACGTGGTAGCTGAGTTCCAGGCCAACGCGGTCCCCGGGCTAAGAATAATATCGACGTACCCACTAAACGCAAAAAGAACTGCGTTTCTGGTATGGGGAGACTCGAAAGTCCTGGCCCGCACGGCACTAAAATTGGGCGGTGGTATTTCCTAAGCGTCGCCGATGTGTATGATGCTGGGAGTGTCGCATTGCAAAAGACCTTGCCCTCCGCTTGAGGGTTTCAATGCAAGAGAGATAACTCTTTTCGATTTTTGCCTAACATTTTGTGCCCAGTCTGTTTCTGTTGTGTCCAGTGTACTCTTGTGTGTTAATCGATGCTGTAACCTTGATGGTTCCGGAACAAGGCCGTGGCGAGAACAGGAGAACAAGCCTCGGAGCAAGATGTTCGACAAGCATAAGAGATTACACCCGGTGTCCTTGGTGCTGCAATTCAAACTATGAGTCTACGAAAGTCTAGAGACCTAAGTTGTACTCGTTATATCTGTTGCAGCAAGACCAAGTCGTGAATACTCTGATGCTGGCCCTACCGTTGCCGTGACAGCCGCACCGATGCGTCGCCTCTTGCTTGATTCACCAGGCTTTTAGCATCAGTGCCCTATATACAGTACCGCTGCCACTTTCTCATTTGATTGCCTTGAGGCTTCCTCGCCTTGCCGTCAGGTGACTCCCAACTCCATCCTTGTTTATCGAACGCGTTCTTGAACACACAAACCACGAATCTGCATATCTCATCTCCGCCAACCTGGCTCCCTGCTAAACGATTTCCTTCCTTACAACCTTCGCTATACGACTTTCATCTCAATCATCACACTACACTAGCTTTACGGACCCGAACCCAGAGAATCGTCAGACTCACAGTCAGCTTTCGACGACACCTCCCACCATGGCGATGCAGGCGCCCGGTAGGCCTCGACTCCTGACTCATCCCGGGGATCCTTCTTCGCGGTCATCGCACAGCACCGATCTTGAGAACGACTTGACTCCTTACGCACACCATAACCACCCTCCGAATTGGATAGAGATGCTGAGCCCGCCGACTTCCACCTCCAACACCCCTGACCGACCCAAAGAGGACGATGAGCCTGTCGTTGAGGATGTCACGATCCCCGACGGAGGACTACGCGCCTGGTTTGTTGTTTTGGGAGGTTTTTTGAACTTCATCACAGCCTTCGGTATGTATCGTCTTGATTTCTCTCTTTTGTCCCGTCGCCATGACCTAGTCTCAAGGAAAGGCAGAGTGTGCTCACACATGCAGGTATCATGAACTCCTTTGGTGTTTTCCAGTGGTACTACAGAGAAACTGTTCTCAAAGATGAAGATGTGTTCGACAGTGGCTTGGATTGGTAGTGTTCAAGTATGATCCGTGAACTGGCCCCGAACTTAGCCAAAGATGCTGATATTGAAATAGCTCTTCTTGATGTTTATCGGTGGTCTCTTTGTTGGCCCAGCATTCGACAGATGGGGAGCACGACGCATCATGATTCCAGGTGCTATCATCTGTCTCATGTCCCACATCTGCACCAGCTTCTCCACCGAGTACTATCAGATTCTTCTGTCTCAAGGATTCCTCTTTGGCATTAGAAACGCCATGTTGTAAGTTCCCATCGCGTCATGGATCAAAGGATGTGTTGCTAACCGCACTCAAAGGTACTATCCTACCGCCGGCGCAATCACTGAATGGTTTAATAAACGACGAGCCCTCGCTCTTGGGTTGGCCATATCTGGCTCTTCCATTGGTGGTATCTTTTGGCCCCTCTTGATCTCGAAGCTTCTTTCTTCCGTCGGATTTTCCTGGACACATCGCATCCTCGCTTTTTCTTCGCTGCCGGCTCTCGCCATCGCCTGCTTCCTCGTCAAGGAACGAAAGGGTGCCGTGGGGCATGACATCCACGGGCACAGACTTCGATCACCTCCGAGGTTCTTCAAAGAGATCTTTCAGCGCCAATTCCTCGCTCTCTGCGCGTCTCTCTTCTTCGTCTTCATGGGGATGCTTGTGCCTTTCAACTACATAGGGCTTTACGCTGTTGCAGAACATCTATCCGACGATATGGGGAGCAGTCTCCTGGCAATTTGCTACGCCGGGTCCGTGATTGGAAGAATTCTAACAGGTTGGATTGCCGACAGGCTTGGCCGGTAAGATGCATGACTCCTTTTGGCTATTTTGTGCCATGCTAACCAATCACGCGAAGATTCAACGTCCTCATAGCGATATCGCTTGCGACCGGCGTGCTGATTTTCTGTTGGATCAGAATGACTAGCCTGGCTGGCCAGGTTATCTTTGCCCTCTTCTACGGATTTTTCTCTGGGGGACTTGTGCCCCTCGGATCTGCATGCGTTGCTCAAACGACCACCGACATAGGACACCTTGGTCTTCGCATCGGCGTCATGATGGCGTTGTGCTCACCGGGCACACTCACAGGAAATCCCATTGCCGGGGTACTTTTGGCTAAACTGTCAAAGTGGGAAGCTGTCCACATCTTCGCTGGCTCAACCGTTCTCTTGGGTACGATCCTCCTTCTCTAGGCGAGAATGCTTTGGGCTCGTAAGTGGAAGGTGATTGTGTGAAGAGCATCAGCATGTTGGCGACAACCAACAAAACTACCTTGTACGAGTACAGTAATGCATTAGTGTACATTAATAGTAGAAATTCTTTGTGAGAGTACATTTATGCTTAACGTATATTGCTGCATCCATCCTGCAGGAATTCGGGCCTGTTTGCTGGCGACCAGGAGGCTTAGACATGCCTGTTGGTTCTCCTGCAACCGGATCGCGGCAACACAGCTTCTATTTTAGATCATACAGCCCACAACCCGCCCGCCTCGCGAACGAAGAATATCTTGGCGATAGTTAAGCCCTTGGGATCCAGACCGCGGCGGTCTGCGGTGTGACGATGCCGCACTCCGGCGGAGATCGGGCTGGCCAACCGCTCGGTGACGGAGGTCAGCCCCGGCGTCAACGTCCGGCGGACTCCGATGAGTATGGCAAGGTTGAACTTGCATCACAACAACTCAGCACTCGGCAAGGGACGAACGCCAGGCTTGGAAATTTCAAATGGGTATTCAAAAACTAAAAAAATAATCTATGTTGTGTAATGAATGCACCCGACTGCCTGGGGCTGTTTTAGTCTACCCGAGAAAAGAGAGACCCGTCGGTGCCCACATGAAATAGAAGCACGATGAATTACAGAAGGGCTACACCGTTTGCTCGCCCGTGATAATTTACAGCAGACTTGAAAGCAAAACAAAAACTCCATAATATAACATGCCTCCCAAACTCAAGTTGTCTATCTCTTCCCACCCTTGGCGATGACGTGCTTTTGTACCCTTCTTGACAGCGTTGTTCTTGGTGAAGTCGGCGTCGCTGAGACACTCGGTGACAACAGGGTTGACAAACATGTGCTTCTGGAGGTGGCCGCCAAAGATGAGCTTCAGCATATCCACTCGCGAAGACAGAGACCATGAGTCGATGGGTGCGACACTATTCCCAAGGCGAAGCTTCAAGCGATAGCCGAACTCAACGACGCCATCATCGTTGGCGTCGGCAGTAGCAAGTCTGTTCCTCTTGTCTGGCGCAAAGCCAGCTGCAGAGTAACCAGGGCCAACACCCCGTTCAAGGGAGGTGACGACGCTGGTTAGGCTTTCTCGCAACCCTTTGCGATCCTTCTTCGAGACGGACTTTGAACTTTGCTTGGCCAACTCGGTCATGCGACCAGTCAACCTCTGTGGGTCGTACGGCAGCTGGAAGGGCTCGCCGGTTTCCATTTCATGATTCCGTGATGCTTCGAAAATGAGCGCAATGCAGGCGGCAGCATGGGACTGGACCCTCATGTCGGTGCTGTCGAGTTGGTCCACGAATGCGTCCAGAGCCAAGTCAGCGGTATCCGAAAGATCTTCCACATGACTAGCAACAAAGGCCCATCCTTGCAGGGCGCCGGCAACGATGAGGCCGTTATCGTGGGCCTCGACGCTCTCTCCGTCAGTCTGCACGATGTCGACAAGGTAATCAAGAAGTTCTTGTGCAGCATCTTCGGAACCTCCACCGTAGAGGACGGCGAAGCACAAAGCATAAATTGCGAAGACTTCGCAGTCCTCATCGTCGTCATCGTAGATGATCTGTCTCAGGGTATTCTGACCATGTTCGAAGACGTCGGCTTCTTCGGAGGTGGACACGGTCAGGATAAAGGCCTGGAGGCTAAGCATGCGTTCCCGGGCCGTCATTCCACGGTTTGCAGCCCGGAGGAAAAGCTCCCCAAGTTCGGTGGCGGCTTCGTCGAGCCACTCGTGGGTCTGGGGGCTGTAACGAGACCGCACAATCTTAATATAGAGTTCCAACAGCTGCTCTCGGGTGTCGCTGTTATTGTGCTTGCGGTCCTGGAGCTCTTCGATGAGCTGCTTTGCGTCGAAAGTGCTGATGCCCTCCTCCCCAACGTCGATCGATGAGGATCCCGAAGTGGTACTCATCGTCATCGCATCGAAGTCGTCGTCGTCGTCGCTAATATCGGAACCCACTCGGCTCGGGGCCGCGGAATGGGCAGGTGACGTCAGAAGCGAAGCCATGGGAGAGTCGCGAGGGGTCGTGCTAAGCGAGGCGCGGCCAGATTTGATGGCCTTTTTGGAGACGGTCTTGCCGTCGGCCTTGAGGGCCTTGACTCGTGCGTGGTTCATGGTGATCTGAGAAAAGGTGTGGTTGCTAGGTGGGAATGCGAACGTCCGATTGAGGATATGGATCAAATGGCGTGTGGTGTCGCAAAAGAGCTTGGAGCTATAGGGTCGAGTTGTAGATGACAACCCGAGGGTGACGAGAGTGTGACGAGGAAGACTTGCTCAGAGCGCAAAAACAAGATCAGTGAGATCTTGTCCGGCAGGCGATCCTCGTCGTGTTGGCGCAGTGGCTGGTCAGGTTGGTATGGTTTTTGGTTTGGGTCGATTGAGATGGGACGAGCAGGCGGCGATGTCTGTGATTTTAAAGGCGTGGCAGAACATAAAATCCATGGGGGAAATCGGAGATTGGTAAATGGAACAAGGGGTGGGTCAGAGAGGTTGTTGCAAAGAACAAGAGAGCAAAGGGTGAAGAAGGAGAAGGAAATGGATGGCGGATGAATAATAAATCGACCTGGACTGGGTTGTGGTGTGGCGTGGCGGAGGAACGTGAGGTGTGGACTGGGCCTCGGACCAACCAGCGACCCTCGTGGCCTAGAAATGACGACCCTTTCATGCTTTGCAGTGGCCGAACCCTTTTTTGTGTGTGCGAATTGCCAGGGCCAGCACTCAATACACTCCCTCCAATAGCCAACCGGGTTGCTTGCCAGGGTCGGGCATTGGATTAGCCGGCAATGATGAGCTCAATGACAGAGCTCCGGTGGCGAGCAAGTGACACTCTCGTCCCATGAAAGAGGCTGCTGAGGAGCTGCCCAAGCCACTACGTAGTGGAAATCCACCAGAAAGGTGACGGACAGTGCTAGAGAGACCCCCATCAGGCACTAACCAAGATGTCCCCGGGTCCCCCGCTGTCTCGTCCCACAGGCGACAGCCCGCTAAACGACTCCACCGTGGATCCTGGTCCAGGTGAGCGTCATAGATTCACTTTACGCGCTGGGCCGCGTCCCACGGCGGTCCTTATCGCTGACGATGCGATGGACCCCAGGTGCACAGAGCATCATCTACGCCGTTGCGGATCAAAAGGCCAAGTTGGACCCGGTCGCTCGCCATGCAAGCGAATGGGCTTAACGAAGAAACCCTTTGTACGAGGGAATAATCATCTCTCCAAAGTTCTTTCAGGCCGCTGAGCGCTGAGCACAGTCTGAAACCACGCCATGCACCGTCAGGCGGCACTGTATCTTCCGATCCTACGCCTCAGCCAGGTCAGCAGGACGCCCAGTTGCTCCCTTTGCCTATCGCCCATCCCTTTCTGAGGAGTCCCGTGAAGCCGCCCCCAGGTGCGCTGGCAGCCAACCCGACCCGAAGATGACCGAGCTTGTCTCAGGCCGAGACCAAATCACTTGTTTGCCACGGATATTCGAGCAAAGGCACCAGTAACTCGAGCGAGATCAAGCATAGACCCGGCGGCATGGAAGATTGGCGAGGCATAAACGTTGGCTGTGATTCGAAACGACGGTACCACCACGTAAGCATGTATCGGTACCGACCTTCGCACGGTTGAGACACAAGACTTTACACGTGCACGAGGTGTGACTCCGAGCCGAAAGGCTTTTGGCGGAAACTTGCGGGACATTAGGCAAGCCGTCCGTCAGGCAGTTCACCTATTATCCAGCGGGAAGCACGGAGTACGCAGGCAGGCTCGCGAAAGTGCAGATGAGCGCCTGACCGGGCGTCCCGTCTCCCCCTGGCTGAAATCTCCGCCCCGGGGTAGGTACAACGCTGCGTACTCGAAGAGGAGGAGGATTGCAGCACTTGTCATGAGATTGCGCAAATGGGCAGCCGATACGTGGGACTTGGTCGCCTCGAAACCGACGGCGGACGGTCCTCGGAGTGGGAGGCCAGCCTGGGCGGGCGATTGCGAACCAGGCGAGGAAAGCCCGGGTAAAGCGCCATCAATCAAAGTTGGCGGGGAGGGGACTGCACTCTTCAGCTAGTCTCGAACTTGGAGCAGGTGATATGGAATGACGAGAAGCGAGGTACAGGTGGCGCCAGAATGTGAGACGAGATACCAGCGCAGGCCCGGCGATAATCACGTCGCAAGTCCAGCTTAAACGATGTTACTCGGTGCACTACATCCCGCTCGTGAGTTGGCTTAGCGGCTCCCTCCCCCTCATCTGCCGCCTTGCCTATCGTTTGGGTCCCATCCCACCGTGAACTCTTCCATCCATCGTCCGCTGCTGGCGTTGGGGATCGCACGGCCGGTGCTGGTCCAGAGCTTGGTTGCTTGTTTACCTGTCATTTACTCTCCTTGAAGTGCACTTTCGAATGAGGTTTCCTGGCGTTTGCTTGCACGCCTTCGTCTTACCGTAATTTGGCACGTAGCTATTCTGGGGGCTTGGGGAGCGTATGAAGGGCGAACTGTGAATGGGAGGGTGCAGCGCCGAGTGGGACCTCCCGCAGGCCGAGCTCACTGAACTGTCGGCACTGTAAGAGCCTACTTACGTACCTCCCAACTGAAGCCTTCCATCTCGCCCTCCCGCGCAGTGAATAAACCCTCAAGTGATTTTCTACATCTCCTCCAAGCCTTTTCATCTCTGCATCTCTATTTCTTGCGCTTTTCGTCCTGGATAGCAGAGAGCGAGAGTCCTCCGGCCCATCAAGCAATCCCCTCCCCCTCCAACTGCTATCCAGACCTCCTCCGCCCCCACTAATTTTTAGTGGCCAAGATCCCAAAGGCAACTAAACGTCCCCGCCAAGGTCCGATAAGCGGGCTTATCGCTGCCTGCTCTCTGCCTGATACGGCAGCGACCTCATTCACAGTTGCCCCACCTCCGCCTTCACCTTCCAGGTCACCCAGCACCTCACCAACCGTACTTCCATCTCTCCCTCCTCTCCTTTGCATTTCTTTGCCCTTCTTCGCTTTCTTTCTTCCTCGACCTTTGGTTTCGTTTGATCTCCCTCGACATCCACCTCGACCTTTTTGTCCCAAACTCGACGCTGCAGAGCAACGCACCTTCCGGATCTCCCTGACGGCTTTGGCTCGCTGACGTCGCTGCCGCGGGTCCCAAAGGGTATATGTGAGACGACCGCACGCACAGCCGTACAACCCCTCACCTCGCCGGCAACCTTGAGAGCGGCGCCCTTTGGAGTTTCGCATCTATCCAGCACTGCCTCAACATTCGAATCAATATGGCCGTGCCTCAGTATCGCGACGAGGGTAAGTTTGCCGTCTTAGTCGTCGACGTCGCACGTTAACAAACACTGCTCTAGTTGTCGTCACCCTGACTAGCCTCGATGCTCCCTCCTCGTTTGCCTTCCCCGATCGCCGATTCTTTCTCACTAGAGAGAAACCTGTCATGGACATCGGACGCACGAGCAAACGGAACACCTCCTTCGAAGCGGCTAAGAATAATGCTTGGTTTGACTCACCCGTCATGTCTCGTGACCATGCACACTTGAAGTTGGATGCCGAGAAGCAGGTAAGCTTTCTGCTTTGACTTCTTCATCTTTGGGCACCTTGCTGACTCGAGCCTGTAGAAAGTGTATATCAAGGACATCGGTTCTCTTCACGGCACCTTCAAAAACGAACAACGTCTTTCCAAAAACGTCCCTTCTTCAGTAGGAACTGGTGACATAATCCGATTCGGAATATCCATCGACAGAGGCGCCGACAGATATCCGCCTTGCACCATGGAAGCACGCGTTAAGTTTGGGACCGCTAGGTAAGGCCCTATTGCCGTCCTCCTTCATGTCTCGGCAGCTAACCTCGTCAGCAGTCCCGAAGATCGACCCAAGGTCTTCCGAGTCCCCGACGACTCCGATGTCGAAGACTCGAGCAGCGATGATGACCAAAGCATCCGCAACAGCTCGGGTATTTTGCGCAACGCAAATATCCGACCCGCTGCATTCCCTTCTTCGTCGCCCAGTCCAGCCATCGAGGTCATTTCCATCGACCAATACCCCATCTCCAACGTCAGAGGAGACGACGACTACACCACCAACGCCCTTCCGCCTGTAGCTTCCGCTGCAAAGCCTGTTCAAGAAGTGGCATACGTCGATTTATCCTCATCTTCTCCAGAGCAGGTACCGCAATACAACGGTTTCTCTCCCATTTCACCAGAGGCCGGTTGGATGTTGGGCGCGGAGATGGAAGACTGCGATATTAACCTTTCAGAATCCACCGATATGGATACAGACAGCTCCCAAGAAGCAGATTCTTCACCCAGCCCGAGCCGAAGCCCAAGTCCTTCTCTCCATCCCAGCAACACTCCCAATGACTATGACAACCAAGATGATCTGGACATAGAGGAGGACGACTTTGGAGAGCACGATGAATTCGAGGACCGAGACTGTAAGCTTCCCCCAATCACCAATATCCCTAAAACAGCGCTAACACTACACAGATGGATCTGAACTAGAGGAGCCGGCCAGCCGAGAAGGTGACAATGTCCCAGACCAGGTTATCCCGGCCGAGCTGCCTGGTGATATCGGAGACGAGGTTTCCCAAGGCATCACCATCAGCATTCACGAAATGACTGACGCCTGTGCTATGAGCGTGGAACCCTCAGCATCTGAGAATGTGGAGCCAGGCATTCAGGAGAATGAAGGTCCCCCTCTGGGTGGCCTAGGCTACATGCACCTGCCGCCCCTCGAGCAACCGAAGGCGGTTTTGCCACCTTGGGTCCAGCCATGCTACACCCAGCCACTGAGACTTCCTTCCATCTCGGAAGCAATGCCTGCTTATACACCAAGCCAAAGCACATACACCAAAACGGGGGCTGAGTTGCTAGGGGCCAAGACAGGAAAGTACGAGTTCTTTGCGGCCAGGGCTGAGAATAAGATGCATGCCCTTCCTGGCGGCATGGCCGCCGGTGGCACTTCGATTCCAGCCATCCATCCAGGGCCCTTGGAGCAGACTGCTGTTTCAAACGTTGTGCCTCAGCGTGATACCGCAGCAGATTCATCAACTCCCGAGCAATCAGCAACAAAGCCTACCGAAGCCATGAAGACTCGGACTGATCCACCTGGCCGCCTCGCTCCTTCAGATTGGACCGCATCCGGTGTCCAATTCTTGAACTCTCCCCTTGAGGAGACACGAGAACCGCCCCAAGACGAAGCACCCGTGTTCGATGACACTTCGGCTTACCAATTCGAGCTGAGCAAGAAGGCTGCCATTAGCCCTACCGCCGAAGGCCAGACCATCGACACCCAGTTGCAGACCCTATCAGCCAAGAGAACTCACATGGAAATCAGCGATATTCTTGAAGCCTCAAGTGAGACCCGCGACCTACCAACGCCTTCTGATCGCCCATCGAAGAGGAAGGCCGAAGAAATATCCGAGCTCGCGCCAGAGGACCACGCCACTGAAAATGCTCCCCGTGTCGTCCAGAAACGAATCCGATCTTTGTCGTCCCAGAGGCGATTCCGCACTTTTATGAAGCCGACTCATCATGCTCCTGTCGCCAACATGGTTACCCCTACAGCATCAGAGTCTCCTGGCCAGCCACCAGCCAAGCGTCTCCGGCGTGTCGCAGAAATGGTCGGCATTGCGGCTCTTGGAGGAGTTGCCGTCATGTCAGCGCTAATCGTAACGGCTCCTACGCTTTAAGCGCACAATGCAGCCTTTCACATTGATCCTCCTGGAAAGTTGTGAAGAAACCCGCAGCAAAGGACCACTCAAAACCTTTTGCGGAATATATTCAGTTTGCTCATGTTTTGCTTGTCTTTTCATCCCGGCCGAGATGGGCCTACAACGGTCATGATTTGGCAACGGAGTTTACAGGTTTTTGGAATTTGACGATGTGGAATGAGCGAGCAGGGCAGATGATTCGCTATGTGCTGGCCTGCATTCGAGACATTCACAACCGCAATGGTCACAGAACCCCAATACAGACCACAACCATGTGGCTGCTTACAAAACACAAATTTTGCTGAGGGTGAAGGACAGGAAGGGGGGTTTCAGATGTCTCATTCGGGGGGTGGTTTAATAGGATGCTGAGTTTAGCTTAGTCTGCTTTCTTCTCCTCGTCTTTCTCTATTATTGTCGGTCTCTAGTTGGCTTGGTGCACGGTATCTCTGTCGATTAGGAATCTTAGGAATTGATGAATCAACGAACTCATTGGACTTGGCATAGAAGTGACGACCCCCCCTCCCCTTTCCCTTACGTAGCAGTTTTGGTAAAAGATAAGAAGCCATGATCACCTGCCACCGTTTCTCTTGACCTCCAACCGAGTGAATTCCGAGTGAAGGGCCTCAACCATGGGGAGTGATAAGAAAGGCAAGCCGGATAGGTGATGGAGTAATTCGGCCTCTCAGACGGATAGCGCTTTATGGACTAGGCCGGACTAGATCTTTCAAGATGTGGGCAAGGTTGACCTTGACCGGTGTCATCAGCGTATCTGATGGCGCCGCAACAAAGGCGATTTTCGTCGCATTGGTGTTGAGTCGCCAATGGGCCTCTGACAGCTGGACAAAGATGGATGTGACGATCCGCAATGAAGGATGGGACGATATCCGGTTGGCGGGCTTATCAATCATCAGCCGTGCAACGAGTCCAGGACGGTGTGCCATGTCCGTGTTCGAACAACCACCAGAGGCTGGCACACGCCTCCAACGTTCCAGGGTTTTGGCTACTTCATCTAAGATATGCGGACACAGTCTACACGCGAGCCCTCCCCCCACGGCTTAGCTGAGACCGGTCAGGACTCAAGAGGTTCGGCCCGCGAATAGCCTCTCCCGCAAATTCCGAGGCGGCGGCGCGGCGGTAGAGGCAGCTAGTCAGAATGCGCCGAGCAGGGCGGTGCCAACGCTGACCGGTGAGCCCTTCTCGGGCTAGGTCCGCAACGAATGCCGAAGGAGCAAGTGACACGGCGCGTGACTTGGGCCGCAGGTTGTGTAACACGCCTTGGGCCGGACGTAGGAAATCACAACGCCCGTCGATGCTGACTCTAATGGGGATTCCCGGGAGAGTCAGGTTATGACGCCATGTAACGACTAAGAGGTTGAGATTCGACGGGTTGGTGGTGGATGGGACGCACAGGAGAAGTCGTCCTTATCCTTGATTCGAGAATGAGGCTTCCCACCTAGATGGGGGATGGAGGTGAGGGTCCGGAAGGCTATGGGATGGAACCCCAAGGACACAAGAAAAACCGGGTTGTTGGTGTGTGATATCCATGCTGACCTAGCCTAAGAGCACTTGTTGGGGAGATGCAATAGGCTGTTGGAAATAGCACGGAAGATGGGCCGTAGCAGCCGAGACAGCACCCACTGTCACTGTGTTGGGTCTCTGTTTGATATCGCCATGTTCCAAAGCAGGCTGAACCGGCCAGACAGAGCCAGACATGCAAGGCAAGCTGAAGGCCGGTTGTCGTCTTTCGCACCGCGCCAGAAAGAGACACACATGCGCAAGGCTGGAGACTGGAAACTGGAGGCTGCCGCGCAGATCTCTGCATCCGACTTTCTCCTTCTCGTTTAAGCCCCAAGGGTCGCACAGAAAGTCGCCAATATCTCGCTGTAGGGATGCGGGTGATTTCAAAATGACGACAAAGGCTATTCCCCCAGCGTCCTGCAGCGTCCCTCTCGGTCTGCGCAGCGTGCGCCTCGCGGACCACGTCGTCGGTGCTCTGCTGGAGGGGTAACTGCGTCGAGGTTCTGACCGGTTGCCACGGTTGGCAAATGAGAAGAGCCAACTGGCCAAGCCCGGCGGGATGCCGCATGATCGCAAGGTTGTGTCTCCGGCGCGACCACCGAGTCCGAGAGTCCGCGGGAGCCAGCATGCATCGACGCCGTCAAAACGACGGGAGCAACTCGTGCTGAGAGCATGCGGCTTTGCGGTAGTCGGTGAAAAACGGCGGCCATTGCCAGAAACATCACCGGGGTTGGCTCTCAGAGGTGGAAGCCATGCAGCTCGCTTGCTGGCTGACGTCGGGGCACAAGAGCCCTGCAGCTCGAGTGTGGGCAATGGCCTTGGGCATTCTGGAACCGGGTTTTCAGCTGAGTCCCAGAGGAGCTTTGAGGAACGTTTTCAGCTTGGCGCATTCTTGGTTGGGCTGGAATGAGTATCACGGCCAGCTGGCGTGTGGGTTGAGCCCAAAGAAGGCAACCACGGATCCCTGGACCATGATGATCATCACAAGACCCCGGTGCAGCGGATGACATGAAGGCATCTAGCCTGAAAGTCGACCCGGCTTATAATCTTCCCGTTTCAAATTTACCCGCGCGAGGCGGTGAGGTTGGTGGTCGTGGTGGTTCTAGCGACAGCACCCTATCCACTCTCTCTGCTGGTTGTCATACTCGTTGGCGGTGGTGTGGTTGATATCGTCCGGTTCCAAGTATATAAGTTAGTGTATCCAGCTGCTCGCGGTCCTTCTCGACTCGAACAGACCAAACTCAAACAGACCTCCACACGCGCACAATCTCAAACAGTCCTCCCCAAACTGCATCTGAAACCACCCTCGAACCCGCCTTCGCCGCCATGAGCACTCCGATATCTGCCTACACCTTTGACGCCGAGGGAATGACTTGGATCACTTGTGATCTATGCAGCGGCTCCTTTCAACGTGGCTCGTAAGTCATCTTTCAAGTCCCCTCGACGGCCATGTGTTGAAAGAGAAGCCTCTAGTCAAATGTGTACTCTCTGTGGTGGCTCCAAGCTTCGCGGGTGTCGTACGACTACCTCGTCAAGGCAATAGGTCCGCCGAAAAACTCGAGTCAGCAGTCGATGCCTCCCAAGGGCAGCGATAGCAGCAGCAACCTTGGCAATGGCCGTGGACCGACCAATGGTAACAAAGTCTAGGACTGCCGGTCCTGACCGGCTACCGTGAGCATTCCGGTGTCGGTTCTGTAAATGTCTTCCAGTACATTCTCAAGAGGATTCAGCCATCCGTGGCTACAAGTGTGCGGCTTTAAACAACATTCCATTCTTTTCAATTCTTGATTCTTTGATTTCAGTATTTCGTGCCATAAACATGGTGCATGTGATGGTTGGTGCCGTGGTATCGTTTCCGGAACAGCCGTGG
This sequence comes from Ilyonectria mors-panacis, assembly GCA_002991585.1. Classification (NCBI taxonomy): domain Eukaryota; kingdom Fungi; phylum Ascomycota; class Sordariomycetes; order Hypocreales; family Nectriaceae; genus Ilyonectria; species Ilyonectria mors-panacis. The sequence continues at coordinate 368,659 of PPHJ01000085.1, read as the reverse complement.
AGGTGGTTCGCAAGGTCCACCCGTTCTGTCTGGGTCCCAATCGCTGCATCATGCTTGTTCCATTTCGGATAGTCATTCGTTCTATCAGAATATTTGATGATTTTCTTGAACCCTCATGCGTGTGATGTTCCCTATCGCTTGTGAACTCCGTGAATGGCTTATCACTTATCAATGACTTTGGTCGGCCCAACTCTGTGTGTGGTACTCTACAGTAAGAGTTCGAGCCCAGGAGCGGTCAATGCCCATTGTACCTTTCCTTTCACAATTGCAATGGAAATGAAAGGATACATAGATCGGCGGTGTTGATTTGTTCCCACGAGATCGCTTGATCTGAGAAGAGGTTCTAACAACTCAACCGATTGACTGCTGGGCAAGGGGCGTTGGCGAGAGCTGCAGTGCCTCGTAGGCAGAGACAAAACCAGAGCAGAATCATACAGCCTATGGCTACATCCGTGGGAGCATCATGGTAGCGTCCGGTAGCGTCCAGTAGCGTCGTGGTTGTCACGCCAAACTTGAGGGTTGTCATTCAAGTGCAGTGTTCAGTGCATTCAGTACAAGAATGCCGGTAGCCGTGTCATGCGACGAGCTTCTTGCCTTGTCCAATCGCTGCTGGTCCCATTGGGATGTTTCCACATGGCTAGGTGCTTAGTGTCAGTCGAGGGTGCTGATGGTTGGCTCCCACTCGCCCGTGCAGGGGTCCTAGATGGATTCCGCGGCAGATGGCATGTCTCTTAGATGATACCAGACGGAGAACCGCATAGACTGAGAAACAATACATGGCACCTGGGGTTAATCGACTTTGGTCGTACAGATGGCAAGCTTCCTAGCTCCATGTTGATGGGCTGGGACCAGGGCACTCGTAGGTACAAACCAGAGCTAGCTGGATAAGTGAAAACATGCCATAGCTTCCAGGAGATACTTTTCGAGCTTGTTGAACTGCATAGGCAGGTACCTACGTATCTCTGGTGCCGAGTCGTGTCGAGTCCCGGCCGCTAGTTGTTGTGTGTCCAGTTCCACGTCCGAGTGCAACAACCTAAGCTGAGGCCAGATGGCAGGCCACAGTTGTGAGCCATGCAATATCACCCACGAGTTTCAGTTTCAGTTTCAGTAGCCTAGTACTGTGGAAACTAGGAGACGGTGAGAGACGGTCAGACAGAAGACACAATGTCGCCAATCCTGATTTGTCGGTGTCCTGGGCTATCACCATGCAGTATGTGGCCGTGCGGGTCTAGAATCAACCAACAAGAAGCAAGCCATGTTCATTGTCATAACCAAGGGTCAAAATAACCAGTCCGTTTTATTGACTGAAAAGAAATGATACCACATGGGTTATTTGAAAGTGATTAAAATTTGTAACAAATTATTGAAGCAGTGAGAGAGTTGAAGCAAGTCCTCACCGACGAGGCCCGTGACAGAGGAAGCACGCCCCACTCCCCGGCTAGGTCCTCGATTTTAACATAACCTGCTTATATGCATCCCCGATACTGGCTTGTGGAGGCCGAATTTAGGAATGGGGAGCTCCCTCATTCACTCAGCCTTGCAGACTAACCATCGGGTCCGTTGAGGACCTCGCGACAATCTCCTTTACGCCCTCCACATCTCTCTACACTCTACCATGAGCTGAGGCCCCAGTGATTGAATTTCCGCCTTCACCATGTCTGTCATTCTCTGCACAGGTAAATTGCCTACACCACGATTCCCCCCGCGCTCCCCAAACTGACCCTCCTCGCAGCTGGATACGACCATACCATCAGGTTCGATGCGCCGCGCCCGCTGAGCTGAGGCCTCGCTGCTAACACTCTCGGTCGCAGGTTCTGGGAAGCCCTGTCCGGAATCTGCTCGCGCACCATCCAGCACCCGGATTCCCAGGTCAATCGCCTATGCATCTCCCCCGACAAGCGCTATCTCGCCGCGGCGGGGCACCACACCGTCAAGCTCTACGACATTAAGTCGACGAACCCAAAACCCGCTGCTGACTTTCGAGGGCCACACGGGCAACATCACCGGCGTTGCCTTCCACTGCGAGGGCAAGTGGATGGTTACAAGCTCCGAGGACGGCACCGTCAAGATCTGGGAGACGCGAACCGGAACGATCCAGCGCAGCTACAACCACGGCTGCCCGGCGAACGATGTCGTGATCCATCCCAACCAAGGCGAAATCATCAGCTGCGACAGATCAGGAAGCGTCAGAGTGTGGGACCTGGCAGAGAACAACTGCTCGCACGAGCTCATCCCCGAAGAAGACGTCTCGGTGTCAAGCGTGACGGTGGCGAGCGACGGCTCCCTGCTCTGCGCTGCAAACAACGCGGTATGACCTAGTTTGGCTAACAATCTTCCTCTCCAAAGCTAACCGATTTGTCTAGGGCAATGTCTTTGTGTGGAACCTTATCCAGAGCTTCGACCGCACCCAACTCGTCCCTGTGACGCACTTCAGCGCCCACAAGGAGTACATCACGCGGATCCTCCTCTCTCCGGACGTCAAGAAGCTTGCAACCTGCAGCGCGGACCACACGGCCAAGATCTGGGAGGTCAAGAACGTCGAGCCCGCCCCAGACGAGGAGCCGCGGCCGTATCCTCTCGAGGCAACCTTGACGGGCCACCAGCGCTGGGTTTGGGACTGCGCCTTCAGCGCTGACTCGGCGTACCTGGTGACAGCCTGCTCGGATCACTACGCGCGGCTGTGGGAGCTCCACAGCCAGCAGATCATCCGGCAGTACAACGGGCACCATCGTGGAGCAGTTTGCGTGGCGCTCAATGATTATTCGGAGACACGATAATTACATGAAGGACTGGTGTCAAATACCCGTGCTCCTGATATGAAGGACGTGGTGTGAAGGTGACGAACATGACGTGGCGTGGCGTTCGTTGGATCTGGATCAATTGCTTTAGGGACTGAACTTGGGATACGTTGCTCGGACGTCGAACTCGGCTCACGAATCGTAAACTGTATATATACTATTTTCACAATGAACTGCTGAAGCATCTAAATTTCGCGTTCAATTCAGGTGCTCTTCAAATAGAGTATCAATGCAATATGCATGTTTACACTATATTGTTCCACGAATAGTACCCGACACAGAGGCGGAAAGGCCACGGTGTGCCAAGTTTGTTATTCAACAATCAGGCACCCATATCTTCCAGGCGTTCTTTTGCAGACTCCTTCGCTTCATCAGATACGCTCGGGTTGGTAATAGCGCTGGCGTTTCATTAGCACGGCTCTCGTCATAGACCACGACAGGGAAGTGACATACGCCTTGAGGCCCCCAGCGACGTTACCGGGGTGTTTGCCATCTTTGTAGGGAACTGGATGGGTCGTCAGAAAAGGAGTTTGCCAGAAGAGAAGTGACGGGGTCTGTACCATCTTCGCCGAACTCCTCCTTGAGCACGTCCTTGGAGTGCACTTTAGACTCCACGGAAGTGTGGGGGTTGTTGAGGTTGGCCTTGTGGCCGGCGGCGACTCGAGTGCTGTCAGCCATGGTGATAATTGTTGGTAGGGTTTTAATTGATTCAGGGCTCGAATATGGGAGATGATTGGAATGGTTGTAAGGTGCTGCGAGTGATGGCGGTTGGAAGATGATGATGGGAATTTTATTCAAGAGCAATAGCATCGTTGTCCATTTGACCTATTCATTTCCTGTTGATGGTCGCCTGATGACGTCAAAGAGTCGCTTGACTGACCGCTTCGATCTGCCAAGCATCACTTCTCACTTGAGATGACGGAATGATAACAAAAATATCCCCAGATCCCCGCGCTTCGCCAGGGGAATAGTCAAGTGTTTGAGGCTATCGCGATCATCCTTGTGGCCAAGTGCCGAATAATCCCCGTCATGGGGTTGGATCTGCCATCTGTTCCCTTGACCTAATCACTAGATCGGGCAAAGAATCAAGGTTGGGCGCCGGCGCCGCAGAGCTAGGAAACGATTGAGAGCGAATCAGATGTGTAAAAAATGGCAATCACATCACGAATGACACTTGGTTTGAAATGAGGCGTCAGAGACACAATTGCTGGCCATCAATGACCTCATCCATAACTTGGTCAGAGCTTTGGTGGTTGGGGCTTCCCGGATGATCTGCGCCTCTGGTGTCACCTCGACATCAGCGCGGCATGAGAAATGATGAATTGGTTAATGCACAAAAAGCCATGTCGTCGATCAGTAAGATATGTATGCCTCTGGGACAAAAGGTCCTCACATTGACGAGAGGCGGCTGTCAAAAAGCAAAAACGTCGGACACCTAACTTGGAGCCGGGGGATGCGGGTTGGCTCGGGCCGCAAATCATATAAGTCCATGACATCAGGATGTCTGAATCGTGCGATGGGGCGCATCTCGTGATGTAGCCAAGGCTGACTTGGAAAGAAAAGAAATGAAGGAAAAAAAGAAGGGGGAGGGAGAAGAAGGCATGTACGAGTCCAAGTTTCGACAGTGATGGAGGTTGGACAGGTCAGGAGACGAAGGCCAGCTCGGCTCAAGTCAGCCTCGCGAGACAGAGTTTTATCCAAGCGAATGTCACCGGTCGTCTCCGGATCGAGACGATGTGACACAATGAAGGGAGAAACAAAACGTGGACCCAACCATGGTACGTTATATCGACCTCGTCGAGGCCTCACAGTCGCATCCTCACCCCGTTCTAGGAATAGGGTTGGGTCGAGAACACCGTCGAGAGGCTAGCTGGAGCTCCGTCAGACCAAACCAAAGGGTTGCGAAACAGCCGAAAATGCGAGTCAGGGCCCCAGGGTCGTCATCATCGTCATCATCAATTGAGTTGTCACCGCATGCGCGTCTCGGCGGGAGCGCAGCAAATCAGCAGCGCGCGCCGGGCTGTCTCGTCTCACAAACCGGCTCTTGGCGATGTGCGTCTACTGGCGCCCCCTAGTGCGAAGGTGCTCCACGACTTTGTTCCCGCCGCCGCGGCCCTCCGTCAACGTCGGAGGCCAACCGCAGAGGGCACGGCGGGGCGGCGGGCGGTGGTTGGCTGGCGGCCAGATGACGTCCAGATCGGGTAAAAGAAAAAGCCAAAATGTCGCAAACCCATGTCCAGCTGAGCAGGGGTCGTTTAAAGCCCCGACTGACACACGCTGGCGTCGGCCGGCGAGAGGTTGCGAGGGTTTCGTTGGTAGAGAGTGAGAGCCCCAAAAGACGGACAGCTTTGGGCGGGTGGAACCAGGCGGGATGCGGCTGCCATCGTGCACGCGCAACCTCCCACGCGGCGTGTGGGGAGCAAGGCTCTTGTCTTGCAGGTGGGTCTCCAGCAAGGCACTGACCAGCCACTGGCCCAAGCCCCTCCCCCCCATCCCCTGAAATAACACTCAGAGGCCCCCTAAAGCCGCTGGAAAAAAAGTCCCCTGCGAAGCCCGGACCCTCCTGTCCCACAGGCGCCCCGGCAGTCCAAGCCCCCTGACTATCGATTCCAGATGGCGGCTGAGGCTATGCCCACGCCCACGCCGCCTGCCACCATCTGCGCCTCACCTCCAATAATAGCACGACGTGAGGCATTGAGTCCATGGCGTCGGTTTCTTCCCTAAGCTCGAAACATCCACCACGACAAATCCACAGTCGACGACGATTCCCCATTCGCTCGCACATCCACACCGCACTCCCGCAAGTCCGCCGTCGGTATTCCATATTCCACCGTCCATTCCACAGACCCACGAATTGTCACGGGCCCTGCAGGGCTGTCCTGTCAGAACCAGGGGACTAGCACCCACGCACGAGCCGCCGGTTCTCCTCTTCCCAGCATTCCCGTTGTCCCAATTCACTCCTAAACCTGCTACCTACACGCTACACGCTGCAAGCTGCACACCCACCATCACCACCTCCACCACCATCATGGCCGCCGCCGACAAGCCCCCGGTCTTCAACTACGTCCTGAGCTTCATCCTCGTCGGCCTTGCGTGGGGCTTCACCACCCCCCTTCATCCGCCGGGCCGCCCGGTCGCACAACCCGCCCGCGCACCCGCTCCTCGATAGTCCCGCCGTCAAAGCCAGCTGGCTCCGGTCCAAAGTCTACGGCACCCTGTTCGCCGTCGTTGACCTGCTGAGGAACCCACGATACGCTATCCCTCTAGTCTTAAATCTTTCCGGCAGCATCTGGTTCTTCCTGCTCATTGGGCAGGCCGGTAAGTCCGTTTGCTTTTGGTCTCATGTTGCTAAACCCGCCTCGATACGAGGTTGCAGCCGTCCAATGGCTTGCATTTACAAGGCGTTTTGCTGACGGATGACCATCACGCCTCCGCAGAACTGAGTTTGACCGTGCCCATTGTCAACACCATGGCGTTTCTATTCACCGTTCTCGGCGAGTGGTTCGTCGAGGGTAAGGTCATCAGCAGAGGTAAGCACGTCCCTGTCCAGCTCATGTGCCATCCTCATTCTAAACGCCCCCATGTAGACACCGGTATTGGAATGGGTCTAATGTTGGCTGGTATTGCCTTGTGCGTCCAGAGTAAGGCTTGATAGTGTTAGTTTACCACATCCATGTAGCACAATAGATGATATGCATCAATGCCGACTTGGTTCCCTCGGATTGGCTCCCAGCTATTGCCCTCAAGACGCGCTTGTGACTCCACTTCTGACGGCTGGCCTGGATCCAGCAGACACCCTGCCGTGCCAAATCCCAGCAACAATACAGCCCTGTTGCTCGGGCCTTGAATCCGGATCTTCACCGTCACAGTCGAAAAAATAAGCTTGTTTGAAAAATTGTCTGCACTTGGCAGTTTGTTTGTATTAGATGGATTCCAGCTCCATGCTCACAAATCCCAGCCCCGACAAAATCCGGGGCAAAATCCTCCTCTATGTATGATACCCATGCCAGGGCCAATGCCGAGTCGCCCTTGGACTGGGGAATAATGCCGCCAAGTCGTACAAATGAAAATAGAGAAAAGGAAATAGAAGAAAAGAAATCCTTGCTTGTATTTTGCCAGTCACTGGAGGTGCGTTCCAAACTCCGTCCCATTCATTGTTTGCGGCCGTGGGCTTCATGTCGATTCGTAGACGTTCAAAGAAGAGTAAAAGTCGTCGCTGATTTCGTTGGTTCGCTTGTTTCGCTCGTTCCATCTCGCTCAGAGTTCACTTCGATCCTTCGAGAGGGTGGTTTCGGGTTCGTCGCTCCTCCTCCTTTACTGGCGTGCTCGCAGCCAGCGCAGCACGCTCCGAAGACTGGGATCCTCGGCCGTCCAGCGGCCCATGTTGATATCCGAGGTCTGAAGCTCGGTGTAGATGACGTCGTCAGTGATTGCTGCCAGTTCCTGGTGCAAAAGGTTAGCTTGGGAGGTCTCCTCGATGAATCCCTCAGAGTCGAGAGAGTGGCGGGGTCGTTCGTACTGTTCGGAGTTGGCGATCACACGCTCGCAGTTGGGACTCGGTCTTCGAGGCTGACCGGCCGGCGGCCAAGGCTTGCAGGCGGTACTCGACCCATCGCTGCGCTGCGGCTTGTCGAAGGTAGATCTTCTGTCCCTCGTGCCGTCTTGAGTAGGCGTCCAACAAGACCCTTTCCTCGCCGTTAGCCATCCATCCATCACGATTTAACCGGGGGTATCGAAAGCAGGGGCAGAACATACTGCTTGAGCTCGGCCTTTATCTGCTCCTCCTCGCCGCCAGCGGCGCTAGGCACGCTCGTGTCCGCCGCACACTCCAGAATGTGCTGTCCATCCAGTGAACATTGGCGTAGTGCAGCCCAGCCCTCGGTGTAGTACTCTGCGGTGTCCTGGGGGTCGACGGAGCCGCGGCGATGTAGCATTGCAGCGTTCGAAAGTCGAAGAAAACCTCAGCAACCCGTGCTGCGCGAAACTCGTTGTCTAAGGGGGGGAGGGCAGATGCGCGTTAGTCAGGGAGTTGCCAGCGGGGCTACCCGGACATTATGAAGACCCAGCCTGATCCCGCGGAGCCTTGTCTGGGGGTGGGAAGGAGGGGGGGCGTGGACAATACTTACAGCCGTCCATTGTTGAGTGAAGAGTGAAGAGTGAAGATAGAAGAAATTGGAAAGTTTGATTGTCGATCACCGTTGAGGGGCAGTAGTTATTCGTGGGTAAGGCGGCAAATATCGGGTGGATATATCTTGCAAATGCAAACCCGGAATGACGATGGTAGATGGGAGAGATGAGAAGCGTACAAAGGAATATGGGTTGGATTAGTCGAGACTGTAATAGTCGATCACTGGAGAAGCCTGTCTCTTGATGCTGATGTCGAAATGAAACTATTCGCGGCTGGGCATCCTTTTTGTATATCGTGATGGTCCTCGAAGGCCTCCCAATCCCCATCCCCATCCGTATCCCCATCGGCCAACGCCAACGACGCCGGTCCAACCCTATCAAAGGGACGAGTCTCAATGTGACAAACTCACCAACGACCATGCTCCCCACCGGCGGGAGCGAACGGCTACTAGGGGCAGCCCACCCACACGCACACACGACGCACACCAGTGACACCACCGGGTGCTCTGCGGTGCTGTGCGGAGCAGCGGTGCTGGGGCCCGCCGACAAGGCCGGCAATTGCAACGAGAGGCCGCAAGGCTCTGGGGCAGCTGCGACAGAGCGTTGGGCTGGGCGACCAACGAGAACGGGTGTGGAAGCCTCCACTCGCTCAGCAAGACCCTTTCCAAGCTGGAGCTCCAGACTGACACTACCCCGGGCGAGCTGTGGCGAAAGGCCCCGGCGTCGAACCGACATCCAGAGCCTTGCCCTCAGCCCTATCCCCTGGCCGCGGCTTGCAGGACCGGCACGTCATGGCATGGAGGTCGTGGGGCCTATCCCTGGCCGTGCCCCTCTCCTGAGGCTCGCTGAGGCTCCCTGGAACCTTTGATGGTGGTCTCGATGGCTAATTGAGGCGCTCCCGGGGCCTGCTGGAAGGGGGTTTTCCCTGGTCTGCCGGCATATGTCCCACCCAAAGCCGCAATTCGCCCTCCCAGTGGCCCAGCGGATGATGCAGAGGCGCCCAGACGCCGTGCTGCTTGTCTGAGCCGCGTGGGGTCGGCCATCTGCGAGAAGCCCCGGCCCTGGCTCCCCTTATCCTGGCTCCCCTTATCCTGGCAGTCTAACCCCCCGGTCGACTTGGGCGTGGCTGAATATGGAAGCCGAAGGTGATATCGAAGTCGTTCGACCGGTCAGGGGCGCGGATTGCAAGCCGCGCATGCCGCTGACAGATAGTGTGTAGGCGCGTAGTCAGTACCTGTGGTGGACATGCGGCGGGTGGAGACTGGAGAGTTGTGGCGCCGGCTCAGCTAAGGATGGGCAACCACTAGTCGCTCCCGAAGCGGAAAGGCCCTGGGGCTTGTATGCGGGATGGTCGGGGCGGCGGGACCAATAGGCGCGCGGATGTGGTTAAGAGCAACGGTTTGGGGCGAGCTGAGGGGACTCTCCTTCTGGAAGCAGATTGGCGGGCCGTGGTCGCATCGCCGCATCTGGTAAAGGCCGTCCGCGAGAATGAACCTGAAAGAAAGCACGAGCCTCACGACGCAACCCTAGGGAGACATTTAGGGACACATTGTTAGGGCAGAGATTTCGGACGCAGTGGGTTCTGGACACGATGCGCGATGCCCAAGCCCGAAAGTGTGTTGTCTCTGGAATGAGACTGTCGCCATTGTGTCTGCTGTGGCTAAGTTTAGGTAGCACAAACCAAGCCAGAGCTGGCCAAAAGCAAGCCCCATGCGAAATAGACCCAGAGGCCAATGCCAAGTGCCACTATTCACACGAGAGCCTTGTCTGGATACCTCCCCCCCGCCAAGTATGCCCACACTACACCCCCTTGTTCGCTCAGTGACAGCGGTCCACGGACCACAGCCGAATCTATTCCCCCTCCCGAGCACAAACCATGTCCATCTTCGTCTGACATCGATCAAATTCATCAATCGATCAATCAATTAATTAATCAATCCTCCGACCCGGCTGACGCACCCGCCCCCCCGCCTCCAGCTCTGCCAGGTCCAAGGCCAGCCAGCCCAAAACCGAGACGCAAGGCTGCGCCTGCGGGTCGTGAGGTGCAGTAACGTAGACGGTGTTTCTGGTGTGTCTGGTGGTGTGGCGTATACGTCATACCGTTTCTTGCTTGGTGTTTGAGGCCGCTCAATGTCTCCCGCCAACGGCGTAGGGCAATAGTCGGTGGCTAGACTGCGCTGCTATTCGTGGCCATCCGCGGCCGCTCAGTTTTTTTTTCGTTAGTTCTGCCAACCGTCACTTCACTACCCACTAACTATCGATGCCTTGTGTAGACGGTACATACCTAGTAGCCAGCAGACTTGAGCCTTTAGGGCAATCAGTCCGATCATGATTGCCCGCGATTCCATCAACATTATTGTGGCGCCGCTCAGAAGTTCAATACGGCGCTTACCCGGACTAAGCCAAACACACCCTGCCAGGATTCCCAGCCCCCCAGGCCCTTGCAGCAAGATCCGATCGTCTGGAAGCCATTTTCTGGGTCTCGCGCCCTCTCAAAGGTCAAACAGACACGTTGGCCTCCTCCGCGCCATCTCCGGTGCAGACTACGCAAGCCATCGTCCACGGCACGGACCCACCCGGACCCGGATCTGGGCTCTCTCGCTCTGGCACAAGGCATACTTCACCACGATTGGACCACCAGGCGCGTCAAATTCATTCCCGAAAACTGAGATGAAATCTATTGCATATGGTCAGGATGACTAGTGAGACATGGAACGGGACCCACGACCGCTTGCGGGATCTTGGTCTCGACCCCCTTCTCCCTCCCCTGCATGACCCACGTTCTTGGGAGCAGACCGTTCTCTTACAGTCCGCGAATCAAGGCTCTACAACCTCGCAACAAAACGCACCGACCCTTCGTCTACCGTTATTGTTGCACCTCCATATCTCCACTCAGTCCTTCTCCGCAATAGCTTGTAATCGGTCATCGATCTCCTCTTCGGTTAAAGTTCTGAAGCCTGGGTCGGTTCCCTCCTCACCGTCCGCTCGAGGACCACCGACAATGCCAATCTCAATCTCCCCCTTCTTGAAGTCCATGCTGAGGACGGTGCTCAGCGTCGTAATGGCCAGCTCAACCACATCCTCCCACGAACCCTCGGCATGATCCTTGTTCCGCAACTTCTTCTCCAGGTGGTTCAACGCCTCCTGTTGCTTCGGGCCTGCCGCGGTACCCTTGTAGCCAATGTAGTATCCTGCGGGATCACACTTGAACAGCTGGGGGCCGAATTCCGAATCGAGGGAGATCAGTGTGGTGGCAACGCCGTATGGTCGCATGTAAGCCTAGGGATGATGTCAGCACGTCCCCGCCTCCGACATTTCGTTTAACCTTTGCAGCTGAAATTTGCTTACCCGCTGAGTATAAACCTGGCTGATGTTGGCGAGTCGCTTCGCCAGAGCATCAGCTGGCATCTCATATCCAAATTTGTATCGGAATTCAGCTGCCTCGCCCTGGGCTCGTTGGGCGAACGCTCTGGCGTCGGCGATCGATCCCGTGATGACGCAGCCGACCGAGGGGGAGATCTGGAAGATGTGGGACACGGAAGCAGGGTCGATCAGCTTATCCTACGTTCCGAGTATCAGCATCTGGCAAAACAGGTCCTCCCTTCAGTCCCCAGAAACCAGCATGACCTACCGGAACCTTCTTCTGTGACAGGACAACTGCACAGTCCTTGCCCCTCACACCAACGGACATTATGTTGGCTGCGGTGATGGCCTTGAAGGCATACTCTATCCAGGCGGGTCAGTATTCGTGGGAGCCAAGAGGGCGGTTCAACGTCATCGGCTCAACGTCATTGTGGAGGGATGGTGTATCGTCGTCGGTCGTGGGGTGGGAAGGGTCGGGGAAGAAGCATACCAACTTGGTACAAACGACCATTGTCGGCAAAGATGGTAATGTGTCGGTCGTAGGCGCCGGCTGTGGAAGTCCAGGGTTAGCTCAAGCTGCAAGCAAGTGGCGGTTAGAGGTTGGCTATAGCCTGACGCACCCGACATCTTGGAGGACTAGCGATTCTGAGAGGTAGGGTGTCGATTAAGTGAGGGAGCGGTAGCTCTAGTACAGCTCGTGGTGTTCGAGTTGGGAACTTTCGGAGCAGGAATCGAGGTTGTGGTGGTTGAGGGTAGCTGTTGTATGGGGAGGTCGACGCGTTAGCACAAGCTTGCCTAGAGCACACGAGGCAACGGAAGCTCAATGGGAAGGCTGAGTTGATGCCTCGCGGGGATTACCTAAGCCTGAGGCAGGAACCAGCTTCATTCAGGGTGTCACAAATAATCGAACACTACGTCAACGCACATCGCAGGTGCACCCTGGTCTCTGGCTTGCTCTTTCAATGCCAAAATGAATCTAAAGCAGCCTTTGTTTATTTAAACGGCCATTTATCAATCTACCGACATACTCTAGCCAGATTTCGCATGTCGCAGAACGATACAGCACTACCATGGCTGCCGCAGTATTTATGTCTCCTCGCCTTATCGGCCTATCAATCGAGGGGCATCCCTGCTCACCTACTGCGATAATCGTCAAGACCCGGAAAAAAAAGTTGCAGCCGACATCGAAGAATTCCGGTCCGCCCCATATGCCAACAACACACAGCATCAACCTTGCTGTGCTCCGCTAAGAACCTGCAGCATTACCATCCCATTCCCTGATCTGCAAGCCGGTATTCGTTCTGATAGGCTAGCGGTCGTCGCAATTGCGGGAGCCAGAAAGTCCAGACCCCAGACGACGGAAGAGAAAAAAAAACACGAAGCACGCGGGTGGTTAAGAAACTCCGACTTGCCTGGCTCTCCCAGATATACCTCTCCCACTCATCATGTTCTCGTCCAAGGGAAACGCGCCAGCGCAGCAGGTGCCGTCCTGGAAGAAATCGGGTCTCAAGCACCAGCAATCGGCTGCATCTGAGTCCGCAACTGCGACTGGTAGCCCAACCGTTGGGCACCGAAGCAGCACGCACGAGGGCACACCCAGCAAACGAAAACTCGACGCCCACGCCCCGCCACAGTCGAATTCCTCCCACGTTGCTAAGCGACCACGTAGGGATGAGACCACCGGCGACCGGAATGAACAAATAAAGAAACGGAAATCGGTCACCTTTGCTGATGCTACCTCTAAGAACGACAAGACCAAAAACACCAAGCCTGAGTCAACGGATACGCCCCAGAAAAAGAGCAAGGGCCCCGCGAAGAAGCAGAAAACCCCCGCCCCGACGGACCTCAAGCCGGCATTGGAGTACCTGCGGCTATGGAAGACGGCCCGGGCCAGCTGGAAGTTCAACAAGAATCACCAATCCACTCTTATCAAGCACGTCTTCGATGCCGACGGAATCCCCACTGCCGACATTGACGCTTTCTACGAATACATTAAAGACCTGAAGGGATTGGTGAGGATGCGGTTACGGGAATCGGCCCTGGAGATCAGGACGGAGGATCGGTCGCAAGGCGGCGCTGCGTTCCCTGAGGGGACCGCGGATTTGGATGCGACCCAGGAACGATACGAAACCATTCTCACCAAGTTTCTGCAATCCCAGCAGGTAGGCTCCAAGAGGAAGTTGTTCGAAGAGGCCGAATACCTTTCGGACTCGGACTCAGAGGATGAGATCATCATCCGGCGACTCGTCAAGCGCATGCGCGCTGAGCTTGTCATTGAGGAGCTATCCGACGGCGCAGACACCGAGATGAGCACCACGTCGTCGTCATCGTCCAGGACCATTGCCGCCAGTGACAATGCCACTCCCAATGCCGACAAGAGGATGAAGCTCAACGATGGTACCGGTAAGCGCCGGCGGAAGCTCCGAACAAACCAGGAGGACAGCGACAGCAGCAGCAGCGACAGTAGCTCGGACTCGGAGTCGGATTCAGACAGCGACTCCGACACGAGCGATAGTGGTAGCTCCTCGTCATCCTCAGATGAGTCGTCTGACAATGACGATGCTGGTGATCGGCAGGATGAGGACGAGACTTCAAGCAGCTCGTCGTCCTCCTCCGACGAGGCAGATTCGGATGATAGTAGCAGCGATGAGGACTCGGACGACGAGGATGAAGGTAATGCGGTGGCGACGCGATCATGAGAGACGATGGTAAGATGGATACATTGTAACACCTCTGTTCGGATACCAGCTGCATGTTAGATACCCGCGGAGCCTGTTGTCACTCCGCTTTGAAGCGCGACTACAGTTTTTGTTAGATAGCAATGGAATAGGATATAGACAACCCCATCACATGGATTTACAGTTGAGCACATGCCTTGATTTATTCTTGTGACGAAATTCGTATCATATTTGTCCTAGGCGAGCAACCTCGTAAAGCCCTCCTTGGGCGGTTGGAGCCAGTTCCTCTTGTCGTACTCCCTGCCATCTCCCTCGATGATATGAAACGTGTAGATGATCCTCCCTTTCTGGCTTGTATTCTTCTCGCTCTTGTGCAGCAAGTTGCCGTGGATCAACACCAGATCACCCGCCTTGACCTCGCCGGGGACATATTCGCCGCCCTCGGGCCGCGAAACGCCATACTCGGGGCCCTTGGGGAACCGCGGCCCGTCATTGGCCACCATCTCCGTGCCCGCGTCCCCGGGCTTCCGCACCAGCCGCTGCTCCACGGCGGCCCAGCGGTGCGACCCGGGCAGGAAGCTCAGGCAGCCGTTCTCGAGGGGTGGCGTCCTCGAGGGCGTACCAGAAGCCCACGGCGGACGGCGGGTCGGTGTACAGAAAGGTCGAGTCCTGGTGCGGCGGCACGGCGCCGCCAATCTCGGGCTGCTTGCAAATGACCATGCTCTGCAGGCACCGCGGGTCCGCGAAGCCGATGGACCGGGCCACGGCCGCGGGGCTCACCTCGCCGGCGGCGCAGACGGCGGCGTCGTTGATGAGGTGCGCGAACGGCGGCGACAGGACGTGCAGGTAGTGGCCGATCTTGTTGACGGCGCGGGCCTTGGGCTTTGTGAGCGAGCCGGCGTCGTCGAAGGCGTCCTCCTCGAAGAAGAAGCGGACCTTATCGCCCGAGGTGAGGAAGTAGTCGTCGCCAACGTGCTCCGACTTTTGGCCCGTGGAGAAGCGCGTGAGGGGGTGGTCGTCGAGGGAGAAGGAGTCCAGGAGCTGGTTGGTCTCGGCGAGGAGGGACGAGACAGTGGCCGGTGTGAGGGCGTTCGGGATGATGAGGTAGCCGTCGCGGTTGAAGGCGGCGAGTTGCTCGGGGGTGAGGCCTCCTGAAGAGTCCACGGCCATGACGAGATAGATGTTGGATGGAGGTGTAGTATGCTGCAGCGTGAATGAGATGGACACTTGTCACTCAGATCCTGATAATTTCCGGGAGTCCACGGTCCTTGGTATTTATCTGTCGGAGTTGGCGTTGAGTTGACTTGTTGTTCCAAGGTGGGGTTGCCTTATCCCCCGCCGACGTTATCGCTTTGAACCGGCTTCGTCGCAGCGCGGAGACCGGAGACTGCCGCTCTGGCATGTTCATATAAAACATGCAGTCCGCACCTTTTTGAGTCTCTTATGTGGTTAGTAGGCGTCCTCGTGTGTAATCCATGCGAGTCCTCCGAAGATAACGGGGGCTGTGATGGATCGGTCCTGTCTCGTCAGAGCCATCTCCGTGTTCTACGTTCAACAACCAGGATCAATCAGGACATGTCGAGTCTTGTAACACCTTCATCCTCTTTACGCTGATTTTTGTCCAAATATAACAAGCCTTTCATTACTGCAGGTGCGTTGTCTATGCACAGCATTGGTCCCTCTCAGAGCATTATCGTATACTCGCACTCGAACGCGCCCAATATCTACATCCCGTACCCAAGAAAATCAAAAAACAACCCATAACTCCTTGCCCTTCTGACACGATGCAATTATACGGGGCCTAGTTGAGAATGATGAATGAGAAAAACCCGGCTTCCAGTGGTGAAGTCGTAAAATCCCGCCTAGGCATCCAGAGGATCCTCCAGGAAGTCGTATCCCTCTTCTGGAGGGAGCAGGTAAGCCGACAACACGAGTCCAGCTGCGGTGAGGATTGATATGACTGCACTAGTGGTGCCGAGGTAGAATGAGACGTCGAGGTTCCATCCAGGAATGGTAAACTGATCATCGTTTTCGAAAAGATATGCCTGGCCGATGAGTTAGCGTCATGAGCCAAGGCTCTTCATACATGTCTAGATGGAGGAGAGCGATGGGATACTAACCACGATGGAAATGGTGGCAAATTCGACAACGGAAACCAGAGTCAACATGGCTCCTACGAAAGGCCATCCCGTCTCGCGCTTGTACTTGCCACCGCTGAGAATGACGGCGAACGACACGAGGCCAGCCAGACACAGGATGGTGGCAAAGGACGCCATAAATCCAACTGTCCTCCACATTGAACAGAAGTAGCGCTCCCCATCCTGGCACAGCTCTTTGTAAGGGAAGTTTCGACATTGCGGATCATCGAGGTTTGAGCAGCTCCTGTGTAGGCCAATGTGCTTCTCGACCGTTTCGCCAGAGGTCGTCGTGACCGAGTAGGAGACCCAGTTAGGAATCCATATGGACACCACGATCATAATAGTCGCTGTCGCATGTTAGCCGTGATGTCTTCGCATGATGGCGCCCGCTGCGTTGATGCCGCCTCTCGGTCGCTGGACGTCCACAAGGCGTCATCGACGTCATTGCGGCGGCGAGACATTGAGTGTGGCTGGAGGGGAAAGCGGGATGCGAGGCTCGAGAGGACACGTACCGGCGGCAAAGGCCACCAGGGCCGATGTATAAACGGAGACGCGTGTCATGGCAAACACGCGATGGAGCGGACAACTTGTAGGAGAGATGGATTTGGTGGTTGGAGGAGGGAGGGACAGGTAAATGTCGATGCCTGTCTGGCTGCGGTTGTGCCTTGGCCTTTGTGGGCGGGCAGGTGAGCGGCAAGTGTCAAGTGTGGCTGAGGCCAGCGGGAAGGTGCAAGGTGGCAGTTGTGCCAGGGCGTGGATTCGGGCTGCCGTAAATAGTAAAGGCCCTGCCAGGCAACAGCTTGAGCAAATCAAGTTGCAATATCAAGTCCATCCTTGACCTTGACCTGTCCGTCGACCAGCAACCGTCGATCCCGCTCACACCACTTGCGATCTTGTGCATTAGCCATCGAGTCACGCGAGCCTTGATGCTGATAAGCTGGTTCTGGAGCCATTCAGAAGTGCATCCTGGGGTAGCGTCTTACCCTTTTCCGTGGGGTATGATGATTGTAGCATCGCTTCTCACACTCGACAAAATCCAACCTTCCACAAAGGGTATCACGATGCAATTTATCGCCATGAAATAGCCACAGTGTCCCTTGTTTGTCGTTTAGTTGTCTACATGGCATCCTTCATTCAATATCGGCCCTCGCTCATGTTATCGTCTTATCACCACTCAAAACGGCCCTACCCTACACTTTGGGTTGGCGCACCCCTGAATGCAAGGCTTGGTAGAATAGCTTGAATACCTAGTCATTCAAGGTCGAGGTTATGAACCAACTAGCACTACCCTCTTGTAAACGGATTCGTGATTTCTGCTGGGTTGGTTGCTTTCTAAATCCCATCTTAGACGGCTTGTCGGACAAGTCGGGCTCCCATGTCCGACACGTATCGGACTCCCATCCCGATAACAACGTCGGCTTAGTGACGATAGCTTCCCGGCCCGCTTAGAAACGGAGCCGGCCCCATTCTTCGCCTTCGACGATGTCAATTGCCTCACGAGAAACCCACTCAACGCCCGTGAAATTCCAATTACACAGAGCTTTCATCCCGAAGCTGTCAGCCCTCCCAAAACGGCAGCCCCACCCCCACTTCTACAGCGCGCCCTCCGCCCTCGGCCTGCCCCGTCACCGGTCCCGACGGTTTGCTCCGGTATCAACACCACCTCCATCTTAAACCTCGTCTCTCCCCGTTTCTTCCTGAACAATGCGAACCGCAGTCCGAATATTTGCCAGCTTGTCCAGATCCCGTCTCCAGCCTCGCTCCGCCCTCGCCCCCATCCTGCGCAGCCCGTTGTTCTCCCGCACCATGTCGTCCGCCGCCGGGCCCGTCCTCAAGCAGCCTGTCAAGCTGGCTTGTATCCAGCTCGCCTCGGGTGCCGACAAGCAATCCAACCTCCAGCGCGCGGCCGAGCACGTCGCAAAGGCCGCCGCTCAGGGCAACAAGATCGTCATCCTGCCCGAGTGCTTCAACTCCCCCTATGGCACCAAATACTTCCCCCAGTATGCCGAGACACTGCTCCCCTCCCCACCACCCGCCGACCAGGCGCCTTCGTTCCATGCCCTCGCCAAGATGGCCTCCGATAATAAAGTGTACCTCGTCGGCGGATCCATCCCCGAGTTCAACCCGGACACCAAGAAGCACTACAACACGAGCCTCATCTTCGGGCCCGACGGCTCCCTTCTGGCCAGTCACCGCAAGGTACACCTCTTTGACATCGATATCCCCGGAAAGGTCACGTTCCGCGAGTCTGATGTCCTCAGCCCTGGAAACAAGGTGACGCTCGTCGACCTGCCAGAGTACGGCAAGATCGCCGTCGCCATCTGCTATGACCTGCGCTTCCCCGAGCTGGCCACCATCGCCACCCGCGAGGGCGCATTCGCCCTTATCTACCCGGGCGCTTTCAACACCACCACTGGTGCCCTGCATTGGCGCCTGCTCGGCCAGGCTCGCGCTGTCGACAACCAGATCTACGTCGCCCTATGCAGCCCCGCCCGAGACGTCAACTCCGACTACGTTGCATGGGGCCACAGCCTTGTCGTTGACCCCATGGCCAAGGTCCTGGTCGAGGCCGATGAGAACGAGACCATTGTTGAGTGGGAGCTGGAGGCCGACAAGATTGCCGAGCCGAGGAGGAATATCCCTCTCAACACGCAGCGGAGGTTTGATGTATACCCGGATGTGAACAAGGGCAAGATTCAGTTTGAGGAGCCTTGATAGATCTGCGACCTCAAAGACAAAAAAGTAAAACGCATGTACGATGCCTATAAATGGGCATGATAATTTCATGGATATACAGACTACTGGTTAATTCTTCATGCTTGCGCATTGGTGTAAAGGGGTATAGACATATGACCGGGGAAATGACTTGGAAGACACTCTTCATCCTGAGACAACGTAACAAGACCTTACTTTGCAGTATGGCCATAGTCTTTTCATTTCTTCATATCTGGAGTTTTGTGCGCGACACGCGCTAACAAGTAATTCTATGTGACCACCATGGTCTTTCCTTTCGTTTTTCCGTTTGAAACTCAAATGCAGTCACCCCGTCCACCCCGTGCTCGCTCCCGTATTGTCCTGCACTTATTGCAGAGCCTTCTTGGCGAAGTTGGGGAGGATGAAGCTAGCCTTGTGGATGTCGGCAGAGTAGTATCGGCACTTCTCCATCTCCTCCTCTTCGGTCCAGGATCGGAGAGGGGTCTTGACGTCGCGGGTGGCGTCCTTGCAGCAGATCATCATGAAGCCGATCTGGCCGGAGGGGTAGGTGGGAATGGTGGTGTAGGCGTACTCAGCGACGGGGAAGATCTCCTTGCAGTCCTTCTTGAGCTGGGTGATGAGGGGCAGGTGAAGCCACTGGTTCTCAGCTGTTGGTAAGAACGGACCCGTTAGCGGGTATACTCTCAAAAACACGCGATAACTGGCAGGTAAGGAGTGGAACAGCAGAACCGGCAATCAAGAAAACCAAGCAAGCATGCAACGCGGGACTACCGGAAGCAGAGCCGGGAAAGCAGCACTTGCTTCTGGCAGCCCCTAGGATTGGAAGGGTACCAAAGTACCAATCGAGCCGATCATGATGACCGGGTTACCCGATGCCGCCGTTCCTAGGGACTCCATGCCTTTCCTCAAGAAAAATAGGGAACATACAACCTTGGGTAGAAATGACACCGCCCTCACGAAGGGCAGAGTTGAGAAGAGCGAAGTAGGACTTCTCGAAAAGGGCCTGGGCGGGACCCTCGGG
This sequence comes from Ilyonectria mors-panacis, assembly GCA_002991585.1. Taxonomy (NCBI): domain Eukaryota; kingdom Fungi; phylum Ascomycota; class Sordariomycetes; order Hypocreales; family Nectriaceae; genus Ilyonectria; species Ilyonectria mors-panacis. Next base: position 348,819 of record PPHJ01000085.1, on the reverse strand, counting down.
GTCGGAGGAGTCGGTGATGATGACGTCGAACTCGTTCTTGTAGTCGTCGAGGAACTTGAAGCCGTCGCCGACGTGGACCTTGACCTTGGGGTGGTTGAAGCCAGCGGACAAGGTGGGGAGGTACTCCTTGGAGAGGCGAATGACGGCCTGGGCGGGAGGTGTTAGCAGGAGGGTTGGGCATTGCTTGACTTGAGTATCTGGACACATACCTCGTCGATGTCGCAGAGGATGGCCTCTCCTCGACGCAGTCGTGCTTGACGATCTCTCGGAGAACACCACCGTCACCGCCACCGATGACGAGGACCTTCTTGGGGTTGGGGTGGGAGTTCATGGCCAAGTGGCAGATCATCTCCTGGTAGGAGAACTCGTCGCGCTCAGTGACCTGAACGACGTTGTCCAGGACCAGGACGTTGCCGTAGTCGGTAGACTTGAAGATAAGGACATCCTGGTACTTGCTCTTCTCGTGGTGGAGAACCTTCTCAACGCGAAGGGTCATGGCCTGGCCTGTAGAGAGTAATGAGAATGGTTGTAGGGTAAATGGGAGGTGAGGAAGCTTACCGGGCCACATCTCCGAGATCTCTCGGAACCAGCCATCTACAAGGTAGCTAGGTTAGCAATTGCGACAAGAAGAAGGCACCCTAAGGCAATGCCTCAGATAGATCATGGCGCGATAAAGAATGAAGGAATCGTGGTGGATGTCATCGTGGGGGGGGGAGTGAACGCCCGAGCCAGCAAGGTGTGAAAATTCTCCAGAGGCGACATTGTGCGTGCGCCTGGCTGTTGTCTGAGTGGAAAACAGCCAGAGCGACTGTGTCACTTCATCACCGAGAAGCTGCAAATGCAGACTTCAAGGACGAGGCCTGGAGAATTGCTCCTTATTGTGGTTTGTGGGCCGTCGGCTGGGAGCTCGAGTCTGGTGGTATGGCGGGGTGACGATGGCTTATCATGGAGGAGGGGCAGGACAGTGGATGCGCGGGGTTGGCCAAGACAGGTAGCAGGCAAACATACCCTTGATGGTCTCGTGGGTGATCTCGTTGGACATTTTGGTAGAGGTTACGACGGAGCGTGAGAAGACGATTGAAGGAGCAAAGATACGATGGCGAGGAGAGTCGAATCGAGCGAGCAGTAGAGTCGAGTGGGAACGCGACGGCGATGGAGGAGGGAAGCGGCGCCTCTTATTAGCTTCGCAGGCGAAGCTGCAAGGTGGGGTGAAAATTTTCGACGCCCACCGCCGGGTTGGAGCCGCCAAAACTTGCGATGTGCCAGCCATGGTCATGGTCGGGCAGCGACGGCCGTGCAAGTGCCAGCCGCCCGTCTCAGTTCCTGAATGTTGCACAGTTGCATGTAACTACTGCTGGTCTTCCTCGCAGCTCCCGGCAGCTTGCCGCAGCGGTGGCCCTCGCTCGACCGGTCAGATCAGTTTTGGTGGATAGCGAGCCTGGATGATGGCCTGGCTGGACCTTGTTGGCCTGGCTGGACCTTGTAGGCCTGGCCGATGCGGACCTGGCGAGAGGCCACTGATGACCTGGCACCAGTGACAGCGCAGCAGCTGGCGGGTTCTGGCGCAATGCTGGTGCTCTGCCGTGCTGCTGGTCTGCAGATTCGAGCTTGGCCTCTCTCTGGTTTTTTCCGTTCTTGGTAGTGTGGACGTCACTGCGAAGCTTAGGCGTGGGGTGGTGGAGACTGGACGATGCGGATGATGAGAGTAAACATCCGCTTCTCCAGGACAACCTTGGGGATGCATTGTGAATGCCAACAGCATGAGCCAGACCGCTTAATGAGGAATGATGATGGTTAGATGAAAGACGATGTCATTGGGTTTCCATTGCGCTCCCACTGAAGCTCATGGTCTGTCTGCTCTTGGCTGTTGTCGATCTTCTTTTAGTCCAAGGGCGGTTTCCGAAATGCTCACAGAGCTCATGAGATCAGCGAAGTATATACTGTGCTAGTACAGAGGGTGTAAGCAGGCATGACAAGACTAAAATATCTGTCCTTCCTCTTGCAGCAAGCTCTTTGCTATTACCTGCCCGTACGTAGCGAGCATCCCTTCGGTCTGATCTTTTTTTCGTTGGCCTGGGGCTGGTCCCACAGACTGGGGCAGCGTTGAAAGAAAACACTCATAGCCAATTGGGCACCGACCCTCTTACCTAAATCTTCCCCGTCCCTCCTGTGCATTGGAAGTGTGTAAGTGCATTTTCAGTAAAGCAACCTGCATGGGTTTCCTGGGTCTACAGCGATGGCACGTATATGGGCCTGATAATAAGGTCGAATTACGTAGGAGGCGGTTCTTACGTCAGTCCATTGACTTCGTCGACGGGGCCCTTCCTTTTTACCCACACCATGCTCCCTCTCGCCTTGGCACTAGATACTTGTGAACTTGAATCATGCCCATGATGCCTGGTGGAGAGACAGCCGGCAACGGGCGGAAGCCGGGAGCCATCTTCCCGGAATGAACCGGTCCAAAAACGACCTGGATTTATTTTAGTTAGCTCGGCATCCGTCAGTTTAGGGGAGGCAGGCTTTGGGTCCGACGGTTGGCAACTGGCAGAATTACGGTACGTTGCAGCCTCGGGTTTTCGGTCTCTGGGCCCTCTGGTTGTTTTTTCTGCCCATCCATGTCTGGCATCCCGGTATTTTTCCTCCCCAACATCCCATTTCCGACTGGCCTGGTCCGCTTCCGCCCTCGCTTCGCTCGCGGTTGCGGAGTCAAAACGTGGCCCGTCGGTTGAGAATTTGCTTTGTTTCTCTCTCCACGCTGCACGATGCGAAGGCCCAATATTAACCTTGCTTCGGGCGTGGTAGCAACAGGCAGGAGCTGAGAAAGAAAAAGAAAATATAACATCCACTCGGAGAGCGGAATTTGAAACCTCGGACCTTTAACCACTGGGCTGGCTCAGCTGGCTGTCCTGTTTAGAATCAGGAGACCCCTAAGACACGGGTCGACCGCTGTCGTTTGCATCGCCCGGGATGGTACTGGATGTGTACAAAGTCGACGCTTCCATCGTCTTTAAGACCGGCTTGGCCCGTCGCCCGCCTTCCAAACCAGTGCCCAAGCAAGGTGGAATTGCCATGGTGCCCCTAGGAGCCTGGATAGCGTCTCCAGGCTTGGCTACAACTTGAAACGACTGCGGGCACTAAGCTCGCGCCGTCAACGCAGGCCGAATTCGGGCCTGACAACTCTGATGTTGCAGCAGGATTTCCCATCCCGGCACTCATCAGGGATGCCGTCTGCTCGGAAACACCGCTACGGGCTTCCGGCCTAGCAACTGTGTATGGCGATCGCCAGTGAAGGCCACGAGTATTCAGGAGAGTCCGTTACTTGATCATCCGCGTTAGGGCCTCATGCTTGTCAAGTGCTAATATGGCCCCGTCCGCTGTCTTTACCACTTATTGTCGGTACCTGCATTCGCCAATTAACCACCCATGTCCCGCGACGATCCCCGACAACCGTTGCATTCTGGGGCAGGATGGCCAGATGGCGAGGTTGTTCCCCCCGTTCGCCCCCCTGACCACATGGAGGCATGGACCGATGCACCGACCACAGCCCATTGCCTGCATTAGTACTGTGGTGAGTCGCGACGGCCATGCGCAGCACTTCCCCGGCGTCCCGTCATTTCTCCCGGAGTGGTAGCCCCGACGAGAAGACTCTGAAATACGTTGGCCCAAGGTCAGGGCTGAATGCGCTTTTGCCAGGGCCGGCCCTTAGCTTTGTTGACTCCGTTTGGGTTGATGACAGGTCTTTTACTGAATGGTCCAGTGACCCAATTCGTGCTCTTAGTCCTCTTGGCCCAAAAATCCCAGTCGCAGGGTTTTCCTTGACAAATGCTGGATCTAGCGCCCTCCCAAAGTCGCTGGCTTAGAATGCCACAGATTCCTACATGAGCGCTTGTTCAGATGAGGGTTGCAGCGCGTCGATTAAGCCCGCACTCCCGGACCTCAACATAGGACGACGCGGTGCGAACGAGGTAGTTTTCCCGCCCGCGGCTGCGGAGGGTGTAGCTTGACGCCATCACCGACTGTCCATGTTTTAGCGCAATCTCATTTTCTGTGGTGCCCTGCTATCGATTATGTAGGCGTAAGGCACAATAGAAGGCAAATCCACTTTCAACCAATGTCTCAGAGTCGCATTACACATCAACTGACAAGCAATCTACCGAAATTGGGAGAAACATGAACAATGCAACCTGTCAGGTCCCGGAAGAGTCTGGGATGTGTTCAGTGGTTGGAGCCTTTCCATGATCGGGTCTGGATGGAGGGTTGGCTTGGCGGTGTCAAACCTGGAGCGCTATCTACCGTGTGTGTGTGTATACGGGGAATTTCTGCGGAGGCCGTTGGGTCGAGCCAGCCTGTTGGGATTCCTCGAACGCCTTTGGATAATGCGATTTGGTTAAATTCTTGGGTTTCCTCCTAATGCACCTGACGAGCTCGGTCATGACGATGTTGCGAGGGGGGCTTCGACGGCTTTTTAGGGCTTAGAGGGTCTAGAGGGCCGTGAGGGTTTAGAGCAGACGCCTCGAAGGTTTACAGAGTTTCCAGGCCTCACGGGACCCAAAGGGGCGAGAATTTAGAGACAGGAGCGGCGACTCATAAGAGACATTTCGCACGGGAGGTTGAAGGCAACTCTGCTTCTGAGTCGTCGCACAGCTGCAGTGGCGCACCTGGCGCGTCAACCTCCATCATCCAGGGCGACGGATTCAGTTTAGCTAGGAATCTTCTGCAGGAGGATGGATGGACCCCACCACGGACGGCACAAGAGGCACAAACTCCTCCGCTCGAGTCGCTGCACTTCCAGAGGCGGGTGCAGGCATACGTAGTATGCAGCCCCCGGGAGGCCAGGCCAAGCGGGTAAGGGAACTGATTGATGGCGGCCGAAGATTCCGGCGCGGCTTAGAGAGGGAGGGAAGGAGGGTTTGCAGAGTGTAGGTTCGGGATGGCTGTGGCTGCTGTCACGCATTGTAGGAGACGATGGGCGGGATGCGACGACGGCACCACACCACTGCTCGACACACGGACGGCTCGCTGACAGACAGTGACAACTTGGGCTTGCCACAAGGGCGGCATGGCCACCACATGGCGTTGAAGCCCTAGACGTGCCGACGACAGCGGCGGCGGTGGCAAGGGCCCGCGATGGGCCTGCTCGTTAGTCGTTGGGGGTCGCGGCGGACAAGCGTGCATACAGACAAGCCGCTCTCCCGCGGGCTGGGTCTGCTGGTTCCTAGTCATGGCCTGGCAGAAGAGCACCCGGGACAGGCTGGACAAGGTGCAGCATCCACCATCCAGGATGGACGGCGTTTTAAGGGGCATTGGGGCAATTAGGGCCCCTGGGTTCCCCGGGCGGGCACCACCCACTCGTGGTGAACCCAGGGGGCGCTGGATACGGGTCGCTGGCCACTGGGGGGGCTGCTGGACTGCCTGGGGCGCGGCGGGCAGAGACAGACAGATGCAGGCGTCGCAGGTCCCTGGCGTGTACCTGATCCGGCGAGCTTGGCCGAAGCAGTAACCCCGAGGCTACCTGGCTACCTTACACGGACAGGCCTCGGGCGGCCGTGCCCCACTGAAGCCGGCTACGCTTAGGGCCGTCTTCCCATGCCCCAATGCCCATGCAAGCTCCTCTGGGTCTTCTGGGTCTCCCTCCCAAGGGCCCATGCTCCCACGCTACCGCGTTCCCACACCCGTCGTCGTCGACTCCACTCTCACGCCAACGCCAAATGCCCCTGTAACCTGCAACCGATGCTGGCGCCTGCGCCGCTGCTGCATGCAAAAGGCAAACCCATATTAATAAAGGCCTTCTTGCCCATGCTGTATCGGGGGGCGACCTTTTGCGAAGGGGAATGCTTTTTGCGCCATCGCCCAAGCCTGTCAATCCTGCCATCGTCGTGCTCCTTCATTCCTTCCTTCCTTCTATCAGCTCGGCCCCCTCCGCGTCGCCCGTCTCGCCTTCCATACCTGTCGTGTTCGAGAACATCCGCCAACCTTCCTTCCCCGTCGCCCACGCGCCATCCCTGAATCCGGCCGAACTTCGAGCTCCGGTGAACCGATCAGCGCCGCGTCCAGTCCACAACCGTTAACACGAGCACCGGGACTTGGGACTCCGAATCTCTCCTCCGTGACGATTCGACTTGATATCTGTGTCCCTGTGCCACCGTCCCTCCTTACTTCGCCATCGACTCCTCCACCGTGAGCTCGCGTCCTACACCTGCCCGATCCGCTTCGACGCCCCTATCGTTGGACCCCCCCGCTCACCCACCAAAATGTGTTTTGGCGGCCGAGACAAGGGCGATCACGGTGAAACTCGCTCCCGCGAGCTCGACCGACAAATTCGCCAGGATGAGAAGCGATTGTCTAAGGAGGTCAAGCTTCTCCTGCTGGGTATGTTAAAGCAACAATCGATCACAACTGACTGGCACTGACGCGCTATGCGCTTGATAGGAGCTGGAGAGTCCGGAAAATCGACGGTGCTGAAGCAGATGAAGCTCATCTACTCGCAAGGTTTCAGCAAGAACGAGAAGCTCGAATGGAAACCAGTCGTATTCAACAACATTATACAGTCCTTCAAGGTCATCTTTGAGGCCATGGAGGAGCTGCATATCCCTTTCGAGAACCCAGATAACGAGGTATTCCCTCTTCCATTCCCTTCCGGGCTCCATTACTACCGCGTCTACGCGGTGGAGCTGCAAAATGATAGCGCGACAGTGTGAGACACTCAGGTTGCTAACGACATGATAGAAACACATGGCACACATCCTTGTGGATCATGAGATCAGCCCTCAGGAGCGAATGCCTGAAGATTATCTGGAGCCCGTCAAGTCGTTGTGGGCTGATAGCGGTGTCCGAACTGCCATTTCCAAGGGCAATGAGTATGCCCTACACGACAACCTCTCATAGTAAATGCCCCGTGACATCCTGACTTGGCAACAGCGAGCTAATTAGATTCAAGCTTCATCGACGACATCGACAGACTTTGGGCCGAGGACTTTGTACCAAACGACCAGGACTTGCTTCGGTCTCGACTAAGGACAACGGGTATCACCGAGACCATCTTTGATCTTGGCCAATTGACCTACCGAATGTTCGACGTAGGTGGTCAGCGATCAGAGCGGAAGAAGTGGATCCACTGCTTCGAAAATGTCAACTGCCTGCTGTTCCTTGTGGCCATCAGCGGGTACGACCAGTGTCTTGTCGAAGATAAGGATGGTGTAAACTTTATTCCCCTTGTCAATTCAACTGATAGTCGAAGCTGACATGGTCCTACAGAACCAAATGAACGAGGCCCTGATGCTGTGGGAGTCGATTGCAAACTCACACTGGTTCATCAAGTCTGCACTCATTCTATTCTTGAACAAGATGGACTTGTTCAAAGAGAAACTGCCCAAGAGCCCAATCACCAACCACGGGTTCACCGATTACCACGGCCCCAAGGACGATTTCAAGGCTGCCAGCAAATATTTCTTGGACAAGTTCCGTGCTTTGAACCGGAATACCGACAAGGAGATCTATGGTCACTTTACCAACGCTACCGATACGAACCTGCTGAAGATTACTATGGCCTCCGTCCAGGACATGATCATCCAGCGAAACCTGAAGCAATTAATACTATAAGGACCCATCGGCCATACTTATTACCCTTTCGTGGGCACACGCACACACCGCGCACCTACCGCGCACCTACCGCGCACACTTACACAAATTCTCGACACGTTCGACCATTACCTCCGACTTCCTATATAAAAATCGAGAGGCTGTCCACTTCTGTTTGAGCCAAACGGCATTTTCTTCTATAACCCACGACTTCTTCATTCTGGTGGTACAAATCATTGGCAACATGGAGTGAGGTGTCAGGCGGCCTCTTTCACTGTACATGTACGATTTCGGAGCGGCAGCTGGGTAATGGACCAGCTGAGAACGATTGCATATCTTATATACCCTTTACCAATCATAGGGTTGCGGCACGGGACTTGTCACGCAGTGCCACTTGGAGGCGCTTGTCGGTTTGCGATTGGCGAAACGCAGGGACCTCGCGAAGGAGAGGTCTCTTGGGATGAAAGAGTTTATGGGGCTGGTGCCTTGAAGACGAGATGAGAGATGTGGAGGATAGAGTTGCACATTGGATTTTTTGCATGATACCTAGGTGGATATGTTTTCAGTGCCCTGCAATATTTTGGCAGGGGAGGCACACTTGTTTGTGACAAGACGTCTCCGATTTTACGATAAAGCGTACATAAGATGAATCGATAACTGGAAACGATATCATCTACCACGATGTCTGAATTAACAATAATCTGATGGATATCCCGGATGTCCCGGATGTCCCCGGCCGTCACGATGGTGGCTTGCGTCCCCACGAAGGAAGCACCCGACGTCTGTGTGTTCATGCAGCCCAATCGTGTGGCGTGCTGATCAACTCGTGATGCTCGGACCACTTGCGGCACTTGTGGGAACCGGGGTGATGGAGCTGAAAATGCTGCGGATGTGGTCGAAACTGTGTGGGTTTTGTTGCATCCGATTATGGGCATTCAATAAGAGCGTTCCGGCATGAGACAAGCCAGGAGCTGTTCAAGTGGCTAGTGTGGCCCTTGGCCAGGGACAAGCCCGACGGTGAGCCTCGGGACAATTGGAAAGAGATGGGATTGTGGGAATTTCGCATAGTCCTCATGACGCATTGAACGAAGCAACATCTGTGTCAGAGTCGTCTCCATCTTGTCCATCATACTGGTGTTGGCCGTGATGCTTGAAGACGTTAGCGGTGTAGTGGCGCTGGGCTGCGCTTTCAGGTGAAGCACCATGTCTGAGACGCGGACGGGGCTACCGTGTTACGGCTCGCATGGAAGGAATGTCGACTGTCGCTCGGAGTAGTATCCCTATAAAGATTTTACACTTTTGCGTCTGTATCGCTTATGAATTGGGTGGTTTGGGCCATTAATATGTGGTTGGACGTTGGTCTGCAGCCACAGAGGGCTTGACCCTGCAACCTTCAGGATGCTGGGGGTTTGGACCAGGCGCCTGAAATAGCAGCATGTAATAGATGCTAGGAGACGTGACACCACAGCTTTGAGCCGTTGCGGTAACTATTATTTCCGTCCCGCATGTTGGCAAAATTACACAGGATTTTTTTTGGCTTCGTTCTTTTATCGTCTCTTCGGAGAGGAGGTCTACGGCTGCGTCGGTCTTGACACGTCGCGACACATTCAAACCATCCTATCAATCGAGGTTGCCCGATCCTCTAAATACAAAAATCAACACGTTGTGCTATTACCTAGACTCTAAAATTGATATAATCATGTAGATTCTTGCAATAGACAACTTGCACCCAGATCTCGAGATAGAAAGCGGCGTCTTCGATTATCAACAATCCCGGCAAACTGACGTACAAAGCGGGCCCCCTCACCGTAATCCACGGAACCTAATTGGCCCAAAAGACTTCTCACCACCAAAAGTTCTGCGCAAGTTCAGCTCCAGCAGTTCCCTCACAAGCGTCCGCCCTCTTCGCCCACAACCTCTCCGCTTTCCCTCCTGCAACTCTCCTGCAACCCATTTCCCCGTACATGTTCTGCCGCTTCATCAGAACCATGGCCGAATCCACATCCAAGCGCCTCAAGACCTCCGGTCCCCTGATCGGCACCCACAGCGGCCACTTCCACGCCGACGAGGCCCTCGCCGTCCACATGCTCCGCTTGCTCCCCGCCTACGCCGAGTCCGACCTCGTCCGCACCCGCGACCCGGCCGTCCTCGAGACCTGCCACACCGTCGTCGACGTCGGCGGCGAGTATGACGCCGACCGCCGCCGCTTCGACCACCACCAGCGTGGCTTCGCCGCCAACTTCCCCGGCCGCCCGACCAAGCTGTCCAGCGCGGGGCTCGTCTTCCTGCACTACGGCCGCGCCATCGTCGCCCAGCGCCTGGGACAGTCTGAGGATGCGCCCGACGTCGATCTGCTATACCGCCGCCTGTACGAGAACTTCGTCGAGGCGCTGGACGCCCACGACAACGGCATCTCCGTCTACGACCCCAAGGCCATCGCCGCCGCGGGGCTCGAGAAGAACTACAGCGAGGGCGGCTTCGGCCTGGGCGCCGTTGTCGGCCGCCTGAACCCCAAGTGGAACGACACTGCCCCCGCTGACCGCGCCGAGGCCCAGGCTGCTGAGGACGCCAGGTTCCTCCAGGCCAGCCGCCGCATCGGCGAGGAGTTTGACGCCGAGCTCGAGAACTATGCCGGCGCCTGGCTCCCGGCGCGATCCATCGTCCAGGACGCCTTCGCAAAGCGCTCCCAGTACGACGAGCAGGGCCGCATCCTGGTGCTCGAGGGCCAATCCGTGCCGTGGAAGGACCACCTGTACGCGCTCGAGGACGGCACACCCTCCGTGCTGTACGTGCTGTACCCCGAGAACCCTCAGCCCGGTGCCAAGTGGCGCATCCAGTGTGTGCCCGAGAGCAAGGACTCGTTCGTCAGCCGCAAGCCCCTGCCCGAGGCTTGGAGGGGCTTCCGGGATGAGGAGTTGGACGGCATTAGCTCCATCCCTGGCTGCGTCTTCGTTCACGCCGCTGGCTTCATTGGTGGCAACAAGACGTTTGAAGGCGCCAAAGAGATGGCCACCAAGGCCCTGGCTTAGGTGTGTGGTGGACACGCATAAAAGTAACGTGCAAATGATATGCAAACACTTGGGATTCTGGTATGGGGCATCATGGGTAGGGATTAGGAGTTGAGAAACCCCATAAGGAGAAAAAAAAAGAACGATAGAAAGGTGCTTCAGGAACCGAAGCTGGCAGCTAAACGACCAAATACATGATGATAATTCATGGGGACAGACAAGGAAATTGTCGAACCCCTAGAAAGCAACCCATCCGAGATTACGGATCGAAACATGTCCCTCCGTGCGTACAAACCACATTGTTTGTCCTTCCCAAACGCCAACAGTGCGATCCTCGTAAGTCATCAAAAGCAAATCCTGCAAACCACAGATAGCTCTTTCTCTCCCTCTGGCTTCGTACAAATCGTACCTTCCACCATTCGCACTGATTGTCCGCACCGACTCACACGGCGCAACTCACCTCCGGATGGGGATGGACTCGCCGACCGGGGCGGGGGGTGCGGCGGCGGGGTCCTTGGGCTTGTCGGCGTCCTCGCCGTTGTCCTGCTGGGCCTCGTCGGCGTTGGTCTCGCTCTTGAGAAAGCTGCTCTCCTTGATAGGGCTGCCGGCCTGGATGCCGGGAATGGAGGCGTGCACGTGCTTGGGGCCGTTGCTGGAGCCGTTGGGCGAGGAGAGGTGGGGGATGTTCTCGGGGACGGGGTGCTGGGAGCCGACGGCACCGGCGTCGACGCCGTCGCCCTTGCCGGCCTTGGACATGGCGTAGTCACCGGAGTCGAAGTACTTGCGGTCCTTGAGATGCTTGGCGAAGTGGTCGGAGCGGGAGGGCAGCTTGCCGTAGAGGCGGAAGAGGCGCTGCTCCTCGGGGGAGAGCGACTAGAGAGCGGGGGAACAGGGCGTCAGCATTTTGTCGAGGGAGCGGAGAGAAGGTCGGTGCATGTGAACAGGAGGTAGGGGAGAGAGGAAGAGAGGTGCGTATTTAAGGCGAGAGCGAGGGTTGCAGGTGCCATGGGAATATCTGGCGGTCGGTCGCGGTCGAGATGGAAGCAGGGAGGAGGGGTAGCTGAGGTGGTTTTCCCAATGGCCTGTGGCGTGAAGTGTTGGGCTGAGATGCTTACCTTGACGTCGACCTTGTTCTTCTGGTGAGGGTTCATGGTTGAGGGTGGAAGTCGAGCTGAGTTGGGTGGTTATGGCCGCAAAAGCGAGGGAGTTGTCGAGCCTTTTCGGGTTATGTCGTTGTATGCTGCAGGCGATCGGCTGAGGGAGGGATGAGGTTGGAAGGTTGTCTCGAGCCTGGGGAATTTTGGAGGAGCCAGAGCGAGCCAGAGCCAGAGGGGCCGTGGTAGGTGGGGGACAGTGCCTGATTGGGCTGGGCTGGGCTGGGGGGTGGGTGGGTGCGCAGATGATGTAACCAGCTCAACGCTGAGTACGGAGTAAGTTAGCTTATAGGGGCGCTGGCCGAGGGCTACAGCGGGCGGCTGTTGCAGGTAGCGGGGCGGGATCGCTGTGTCGGGGCTGCGAAGTGAAACAAGGTCACCGGACGAGACAACGGAGCCAGCGTGTGCGGTCGTAATTTGGTACTGGCTGGCGTTAACAGCGATCGAGACCGACCGTGAGTTGCGGTTGAACGTGGGTGCGACTGTCTACCAGGTACGTATGGCGAGTACGTATACCCTTGCTCGTGATATGACGATTTCTTGTGTGTTTTAGTGTTTCGTGAGTGCATGAGAGAGGCATGGAGGGTCCGGTCTAAGGGGGCTGTGAGGGAGGGTGACGATATATGTAACACGGTGTATTGCTCATCTATGGCTCCTGTGTTTATCTTTTTGCTTTGTGCACCGCATTGCTCTTGTCGATCCCTTGAACCGCCGCCTGGGTGCCTAGATTGCACTGTATATCACGGTTCTGATAATCGATGCCCCGTCCGTGCTCCAGTCGCTGCATTGCGAAGCAGAATTGATACAAACATGGCCTAACCACGGGAGGAGGGATGGGAGGAGACGCTGGACCGCCGGCCGAGCAACGAACGCGCCAATCTCGGTCGTATATGGGTTTTGCATGAAGAATGCACCCATCCCGAGCAAGTTGAAAATGCTCGGTTGGCTGTCCTCGGTCCCCGTGGCTCCCTGTGCACCCCTGTCCCTGTCGCCGCGACGCCGGTTGGGCTGACGGACCTGTCCCACGGCCATGGCAACAGGACGCCGAGACGCCAGGGCGCGCATGGTTGGGATGGGCCGACTTCGATCACGGCCCAGATGGTGGATGGGTGGTTGTGATGGGCCCTGGAGTAGCTACGTACTACGTGGTAAAGCAGAGCCCGGTGGGTGGGTACACCATCGCCAACAGACGTCAGGGTCCTCCAGTGGCCTACCGAACTGCGACCAGAGTACGGATACGATACTATGACTCCCGTCTCTCTCTGTGGGTGGGCTACGTCTGCTTCCGGCTCGCCTCGGCTGCGTGCGAGCCCACGCCCGGGTCGACGCCGGGGCCCGTTCGGGGGGGACCACTTTAGGCATCCGGGTGCCAGAGAGTTTCCAGGTTTCCTTTGTTGTTGGGCACGCATCTGGCATGCCAGAAGCCGTGACAAGACTGACAATCAGTCATTGCCGGCGGCATGGCGTAATACGTTGGACACCGGTCGTTGTTGAACTGGGTCTGGGTCTTGTCTGTCACGGTTGCCGGGCGATGGCTTGGTGTTTACTTTGTCCTCTGCGCCTTGCTGCCAGCCACGCCAACGCAGCTGTCACCGACCGAGGTGATGGCAAGGCGCAATGCCTCGATAAGCACCCTCCAACCAGTAGCTGCCTCGTTAACAACATGAGACGGTCGAGCTTCTTTAGAGTGTCGAACGCTGGTTGGTCTGGCTCGCATGGCAATCTTCGGGTGCTATCAACCACGAACGAGGCGGCACCGCCCAACACCATCAACATCTGCCGCCAGCACCATCCAGCATTCACCACCACCCAATTTGTGCGCAAGTGACATTCCTCGCAAAGCCCCATTCCCGTCCGCCATTCAGAGACGGCAGTCCTATCGTCACCGCCCTTCTATCTCGACGTCTTGGCTCGTTCCTCTCGTCTCGTTGCGTTCACCTCTTGCATCTCTCCCATCCCCGCTTACACCAGCAGGTAGGTGATGGTCTCTGGCTGCCGAAGCCATACGACCTTGTCGATCCCGTAAACTCGAACAAGATAGATAAAGGACCACGATGGGACGCCCTGGGCCTGGATAGGATCCGCGGGGACGCTCACTCTGACCTCCCCGCCGATAGAGTTCGCCGTGGGCTTGCGCGCGCTCATGTACCCCGCAGCCCGCCAGCGACCCTCATGTAGCAGCTGAGTGGAAGATCGGTAAGAGAGTCTCGGCAAGGTGTCATTCCCATGTGTTGTCAGTGCTTTGACGCTGGCGCAATCGGCGGACGGCCGGGCTTGCGGGCTTGCGAATGCATGCTCGATGGCCTCGGGGTTCTGTCTAGAGTGGGCATTGTGTTGGCGTCGTCAAGGTTTGGCTGGTTGGAAAGTCAATTCCACATGGCCAATCTTGAAATGCCATCGGCAATTCTCAGTGGACTTTGCTTCGATCCGTGTTCCATGGAAGCTGGCCGGAAGCCGTCTCCGGGGGTGCCATTCCAGAACACTGGATCAACCACGAGTCCAGGTGGTGCTGCTCGCTCCCGGATGGCCGAGACCTTCCCAAGTCGAGTTGCTCTGGACCAATGCAGCTGTGCATCCAATACCGTCGAGATTGACCAATGGCTAGACTCGCCATGGCCGGGCAATCCAATTCGACCTTGGGAAAAATGCCATGCTGAGAAGCTAGAGTGGTTAGCTCTGAGTCGCATTACTCGCGTGAGTTGTGTCCGCCCGCCTCCCGGGATTCACACCCATCCGCTCGCTATTTCCAAGGCGATACCTTCAGACCAATAGGATCGCTCCTGTGCGTGGTCAGTGACCAAAGGATATCACCGCGAGATTCCATCCAGCTGGTTCTTTGACCCCTGTCTCCCTTCAGATCGACGATATAGATCATAGATGCTTTGGTGGAGATGCATCCAGGCATGCTTCACTGACCTTCCAGAGGTCCTTGTAATCTCCACGCTCCCCACGCCCCGCCACATCAAAAAGGCTCGGTAGTCGCATAATATCTCTCGGCCTCGTCTATCCGGTCTGCATCATGTCCCCTGCACGCTTACTGTACCCCCATGCGTTGAGCCAGCGAGAGATGCAGGATGGTTTCTTCTGGGTTTGGTGGAAAGGTGGTTGCAACGCTCCTGGCCACTCACAAGTTGTTTTGACTATTCATGCCTTCATTCTGCTTGGTGCGAATTCGAGCATTGTTCCCTCTCTCCCCTTTTGCCTCCGCACCATTTTCGAGGTGCTTGGTATTATGTCGGCTGAAGACGGAGGAGCTCCTCCGCACTGGGCTCATCATCCAGTGTCTTACTCTACTTGTACTTTGGCGGAGAAGGCCAGTCTCAAGTCTCCTATGTAATGTTTGGGCTTTGTAATTTGGCTTTTGTCAGCATGGAATCGACACTCCTGACAAATTGCCAAAGAGACTTGCAGGGGATAGGAGACAGCGGCTTATCTGCAGCAGACTAGTGCAGTTGCTCGCAGCGAAGCGAGTTGCGTCGAGTCTAAGCGACCATTGACATGGCATGTATCACGTTGCCTGAATACTATTGCTGGTTGGCGTGATAACTGCTGTCTTTGCGGTCCCCTCTCTGGAAATGATTCTTAACAAGCCTAGTAAACCAACCGCCCTCTCGCCATCGGACTAGTTTCCGAGCAGAAGCGGGGAGACCAACTTGGTTTACAGTTGCGGCTGCCCTGGTCTTGTCACATCCGCAGCTCAACTGCTGACAGGCGGATACTACAACGGGTCGCGTTTCCGAGCGCTCAAAATAGCTTCTGCAACGACGGCTGTACCGATCAGGGGGGGGCTTATTTAGGGACTGTATCTTAGTTGATAATCACAGTGGACACAAGGCGCGCGGGCTTCTCCACCCGCGGGGGCATCTCGGCTTATGGCGTTGGTGGTGTGTTCCGGGAGGGGTTTCCGAAGGAGGAGGAGGAGGAAGAGGAGGAAGAGGAGGAAGAGAAGGGTCCAAGTGTTTTCGCTCTTGCCGTCGACTGTGATGTTTTTACTTTTTGGACTTTGGGAGTGTCTCATCCCAGATGCCATGCCGCCTTGTACATACACGGGCTCAACCGCCACATAGAAGCCGCACGATAGTGGCAAGAATCAGCACATTCATTACCATTTTACCATTCCCCCGTCACAACCGAATCCAACGGCTTCCACGTCCCTCCCAGCCACCCGTTGGAGCTAGCGCCGCTGGTGCTACCCTCGGGCTGGGCCTCGAAAGGCCTCGTCGAATGCTGCCGCATCGGGCATGAGATGCCGATGATGCAATACCGGAGCCGATTTCTAAGCAGAAAAAAAAAAAAAAAGACGCGCCGCCGGGACCCTGGGAAACTGGACCAACAAGTCCGTGAATATTCCGCCTCGAGACAACAGGGTCGTCGTTAGGTAGGTAGGTACTGTAGAAGTAGTTTTAGGTGATGGAGCAGAGGCCGGATCCACCACGAACGATGGATGACCCTTCGACCTTTTGACCCACGCAGCACGCAACTCTCTCAGTCCTGGTCCTCTGAACGGCGGCGGGTTAATAAGCTTTTGCTGCTTCTGTTCCATCTGGCTTGTTCCCGTTCTCGCGCTTCTCCAAAGTCCAGATCCAGATTCAGGTCCAGATCCGAGACTCGATCCGCAAGACTAATCAATCGCCCGGTTCACGTGCAACCCGCAGCGTGCAAAAGTCGGAAAGGCGCAGAGCGACAATCCGCCAAACGTCGCTCCGGGTCGTCGCCCACATCTCCGCCCACGCGACCCCCGCGACAGTTGCGAATTCGTGCTGCGCTCTTTCTGGGACGCGCAGGCAGAGGGACTCGTAGCCGTGACGCCGATTGAGCTCGTTTCGCCATCCCCGAAAACTGAGTCGTTGGCGGATATACGTCTACGCCCCCCAGCGCGGCATTTCCCTGGTGGGCTCTCGCATATTCGCTCCGCTCTGCCCGGTCTGCATCCCATCGCAGTCGCAGAGTCGCAGAGTCCCAGAGTCCAGAATCCCAGAGTCCAGAATCCCAGAGTCCAGAATTGTACCGAGCAGACAGAAGCCAATTCCACCGGTCAAGCGCCCCATCCCGCGTTCCGTGGGGATCGTCTCATTCAGGCACGGCATCACTTGACATCGAGGCTTCGTTCCCTCTCCCACTCGGGCAAAGTCCGCCGAGTCTCTCTCATCAACACATCTCACCCAAGTCGCGCAACTGCCTCATCTCAAGGGCGGTCCCAACCACTGCGCGCTTACACTTGCCTCTTATCCCTCAAACAACACCGACTCTCACCATGGGTTTGTTGTAAGTCGTCCCTGCATCACATGCAAAACCCCGGCGCTAAACAAGAGGGATATCTAGAGCCTTGGGAACTGCCCTCGACTGGCCCGATGTCAAAAAGCGCGCGCCGCAAGTCAGGGAATGGGGCATCAAGGTAAAGTCTGCAATCTTCCGCTGGTTGTTGCTGTCATGATATAACGTACTAACGCCGATGGCGCGAATAGCAACTCTTAGAGATTTGGAACAAGGCCAAGGGCAAGGAGCGTGATGCCTTGTTGTGGGGGGATGAGGTCAGCTCTCCCTGGTAGCACGACATACACACCCCAGCTAACTCATCCTCAGGTCGAGTACCTGGTCGTGACTTACTCCGAGGATGACCCCAAGGTTCTCCTCTCTCTAAGACAGGCCGAGATTCTCGAGGCGCTGGCCGCAGACAAGGAGCTCAAAAAGAAGGGCGGATGCGTCCCCGACCTTCAAGATGGAGAGCAAGGTGTTGCCAACAAGTATGAACCACTTCCTGCCCATCTTTTCCACATTTACTGATGAACCGCCAGGGAGCATCCCATCCCGGTGTTCCACCCCGAGTTTGGTCGCTTCATGCTTGAGACCACTCCCGGGAAGCCATGGGGCATTGGTTTCAAGGAGCTGCTCGACGTCGAGCCTGACATGAAGCTGCGAAGGAAGATTGCCAAGGCGCACATGCTCTCCACCGAGTACCCCATCACGCTGACAACGTTCCCGCGCATCGGCTCTCCAGGCCAGTTCACTGACCCGTACTACCCGGCCTCGGGTCCTCGGCTGCGCTCTCAGTTCGTCCCGGACGAGATCGCCAACCCTCACATTAGATTCCCGACGCTGGCGGCTAACATCCGGTCTCGTCGAGGCCGCAAGGTCCAGGTCAACGTGCCCATCTTCCACGACAAGGACACGCCCAATCCCTGGAAAGACCCGACGGTCAACTATGACCTGCACGACTGGCCCGAGGACGACGATGTGCGAAACGGAGCCGCACCTGACAACTTTATCCACATGGATGCAATGGCCTTTGGAATGGGCAGCTGCTGTCTGCAAATCACCTTCCAGGCCAAGAACATCATTGAGGGAAGACAGCTATACGACCAGCTGAGCCCCCTAGGCCCCATCATGCTGGCTTTGACGGCGGCCACGCCCATCTACAAGGGATTCCTCGCCAACACAGACGTGCGGTGGAACCAAATCAGCCGCGCAGTGGACTGCAGAACCCCACAGGAGTTGGGCGAAGAGGTACGGATGTTTCCTCCACTTGGAGCCGGCAATCATGTTAACTGTGTGCAGCCCCTGACGGACGGCGTTCGGAGGATACCCAAGTCGCGCTATGCTTCCAACTCGACTTACATCTCCACTGACTCCCGGTTGCGGAAGGAGTATCTCGATCCCGACCTGGTATTTGATGCGGACATCAAGCAGCAGCTTATGAATGGCGGAATGGACGACCGACTTGCAACTCACTTTGCGCATCTTTTCATCCGGGACCCCATTGTAGTCTTCGAGGAAGACCTCCAGGAGCTGGACTTGAGCAAGACGGACCACTTCGAGAACATCCAGTCGACCAACTGGCAGCACATGCGGTTCAAGCCTCCACCCGCAGACAACAGCATCGGCTGGCGAGTTGAGTTCCGGTCCATGGAGATCCAGATCACTGACTTTGAAAACGCCGCCTTCTCAGTCTTCATGGTTCTCGTCACGCGAGCTATTCTGTCTTTCGACCTCAACTTCTACATCCCC
Source organism: Ilyonectria mors-panacis (assembly GCA_002991585.1). NCBI lineage: Eukaryota > Fungi > Ascomycota > Sordariomycetes > Hypocreales > Nectriaceae > Ilyonectria > Ilyonectria mors-panacis. The sequence goes on along the minus strand of PPHJ01000085.1, from coordinate 330,074 downwards.
ATCAAGAAGGTGGACGAGAACATGGAGCGGGCTCATGCTGTTGACGGTGTCCTCAAGGAGAAGTTCTTCTTCCGCAGGAATCCCTTCCCTAGCCGTCCTTCTCGAGCGAATACCGTCATGGGCGACGAGAGCCGGCCCGGATCGGCGTATCCCAGCCGGCCTGCAACTCCTTCTGGACCGGTTGAAGACGAGTACGAAGAGATGACGGTCAACGACATCATCAACGGATCGGCCGACGGGGACTTCCCCGGCCTCATTCCCATTGTCGAGAGCTACCTCGACAGCGTCAACGTCGACGTCTCGACCCGATGCCAACTCGCCACCTACCTAGACCTGATCGGTAAGCGTGCGCGCGGCGACCTTGACACCACAGCCCGATGGATCCGCAACTTTGTGGATACACACCCGCGGTATAAGCACGACAGCGTTGTGGATGAGGAGTTGAACCACGACCTCATCGGCGCCGTCATTGCCATCGGCGAGCGCGAGAGCGCCGGCCAGAACTTCGCGGGGCTGAACATTCACGGGTTATCGCGACTGCTCAACGGGTTCCGGGGAGGTTGCGGCGGGAGCGGCAACGGGACGAACGGGACGAACGGGCACGGGTACGGCAACGGCAACGGATCCCTCAAGCGGAAGAGCGGTTGGATCGACGGGACCGAGCCGGCACGGAAGGCATGAGGAACGGGAGAAGCCTGATCCAGTTTGCAATGACTACGGGAGGGGGCGGGCATTTCGTACATACAGCGGCCTGATTACGGCCTTGGCGACTGCGAGCCACAGCGCTTTGACATTGATATGCGGAGGAAGATGCATAGCGAATAGATGGATGGACGCACAGCTGCATACGCCAACGCGGGCGATGCTGCCAGCAGGAAGCGGTCCCCATAGAGGCTTACCTCTATCAGAATGAATGAAGTACATGTCACCACCACCCAGCAGCTCGCCACTAGCCGCTCGCCGCTCGCCGCTCGTCGCTCTCTCTTCTTACACGGGCGGCCGATGCATTCGTAGATTGAGACACTAAGCCAGCCCATCGCCGGACCGGGCCCCGGATCTGGCTCCGATGCCGTAGTTGACTCTGACCTGTTCCGTCCCTTGTATCTCAGCCCGCCAACCTCAGCTCAGTCAGATCTAGGCAAGCCATTATAAGCCATTATAAGCCATTGTACGCCATTATACGCCAACTACGCCATCCAAGTCACCTTCCCAAAATCCCACGCGAGGCATACCAGCACCCCATCTGCCAACTCAACAAGGCGAGAGGCATGTCTCACCAAGTAAAAGGATGTGGGGGTGGTCGGATGGGGGGCTTGAGACAGGCCCCTTAAAGCTAGGCAAAACGCACAAACACGTCTTTCCAGTTCTGCCCTAGTGTCTGAGACACCCTCATCTTAGACTCCAAAAAAAGAAAAAGCTACTAGTCTGTCATCTATCCGCAATGGGGCGAAGGGAGACAGGCGGCGTGCGGTGCCACTGGTGAAAGAGAAAGAAAAAAAGATGAGGTCAGAATAGAACACGCCCCTTTCGCGGAGGCGGCTTCCAGACCCGTGATGAGACTCCGACTCCGACTCGTCCGACTCAGATGATGACGACTCAGAAGTCGGGTCGGGATGATGCCGTCGGGGGTCTGGACCGTCTCCCCAAGGCGGTCGGGCAGAGCGTGGCTTCGCCCATTCCGCGCTTATGTCTGTGGCGGCCCTCCCAAGCTTCAAAGGCGATGGCGATTGATGCAAGCAGGGTCTCGCGAGACAAGAAAAAAAAGCGTGGGGATCCGGAGGGGGCGAGCCACCGACGCCAGCTCACCGGTGGCAACTTGGCACGACCGGTGAAGCAGACAGACGCAGATGCAGAATACTCGTCTCTTTTCCCCCCCGACCATCCCACCACCTCTCTGTCGGGTTACGTATCGAATCTGTCTCTCTCAACCGCTCTCTCGCTCTTCATCGGACTGGCTGCGCCACTAGTGGGTTACTAGGTTTGTGTATATTGCTTTTTTATTGAGGCCCTCATGTGGGCGCAACGGATAGTGTCATTATGTGATAATGGCGATGGGATTACCCATCCGGGAATCTGACTTCTCGACAGAGTGGAGACTGGGGTGGCAGCCGACAAGAGACTATGAGATGCATGTCTCTCATCGTCCCGCCTCGGATGGACGCACAAACTGCATTACCTGTCAGTGCCATGCGCGCCGTAACGTCACAGGCAGCCAAGGGCCCAGATCTGGAGACACCGGGGCGGCGGACGCCGTGGGATTTAAGCGAGGTCGACGTCCGGGACAATGTTTCTCATCGGAGCTGAAAGGTGAACACCGAGATATGGAACCGCTGGCCGGAGCCGTTGCGAAGACATGTTGCCGTGGCCGGACGGGGTAGCGATCGGCGCGGCTGAGAAGGGGGGCGGGACCGGAGATGGAGATGCGAGATGGGAAATGCGAGATTCGACATGCGAAATCCGACATGCGACATGCGAGATGGGAAATGGGAGATGGGAGATAGGAGATGGACAAGGACAGGGGAGTGAGGAAGCGGGATGGAGAGAGGGGGAGGGCGTGAAGCCATCTGCCACCACCCCTTCCTGGTCGCTGGATGGGATTGCGGCCGCAAATTGACCCAAGATGCGACGATCAGAAAGGGAGGCAGGCAAGGAGGCACATCGCTAACATTGAACTAGCTGTTTAGTTGGGTTTCGTTAACAGTCGTTAACTCGGTGAGGGCGTGAGGACATACTTCGTTTTTTGTTGTTGGAGGTAGGCCAGGCGGGCTAGGGCTGGCTGACTAGTGACACTAGCCTGGTAAGCCTAGGACGAGGCTCACCAACCTAGTTTGAACGCGATGAAACCCCTCCTGTCTTGAATGGTGGAGATGAAGTGACAGTCGAGAAGTGGCTGATAGGATGTGTTTCCCAGAATAGTCTTCGGACCCTCCCCGAGACGGCTGGGCGAGACTTACCCAAGACGGAGAATTACGAGCGACGTTCCGCGCTTGCATGGCAGAGACTTGCAGAAGAAACAGGCAGGAAGAGACAGGCAACCAGCCAGCCAGCGTGGAACAAGGCCATTGGAACGCGTTGGCATTTGAGAAGGCGAGCCGGCTCTTGTCTCAGTTGTTGTTTAGTTGCGAGTTCTGGTCGGTCCTGCGAGAAAGGTTAGAGTTGCCGATCGGAGGGGTGTATTAGATGTGGTCATGTGACAGGGCAGAACACCTGGGAAAGTCTCCAAAAGTCTTGAGGTCCCTGAGAGGCCCTGAAAGTTCCCTACTCCATCTGCGATTTCCGGGAAGGGTGTGTCTGTCCGTCTGTCTGTTCGCCTGAAATGAATGATGGGCCAATGGTGCTATGCTGTCTTAGACGTAGTCGCGGACAACACCTAAATCGTTGGGTGGAGCGATCCTAGTAGAGATTGCCTAAAACCTCCCCCAAACAGGCAATCGCCTTGACTCGGAGTGAGACCGGCGGACCAAGACAGGACTACGCAGCAACCCATTCCGTCCCATGATGCAAGTTTCGAGATCTCGATCCCAGACTCGAGAATACGGTCATCGTGATCAGGAGTCTCCCTCTCCCTCTCGCGCTCTCGCTCAGAGGCCCGCCCGGGAGAAACACCCGGCCATCAGCCGCGCACAGACGGGAACCGCGTGGCTCGCACGCTCCGGCCGCCAAGTCCGATCCGGGGAGCCCCGCCGCCGATCACTCCGGTCTAGACGGTCCAGACCGGCCCTCTCCATAACTCCCATCTTCAGGCGGGCGGTCACACACAAACGCGTATGTCGTCCCGCGAGCGTGCGACCGCGCGAGAAAAGAGTGAGCCGTCCAAACTCCTACGTAAAGAGGTAGGATGTCAAGACATGGGCGAGCCGTATGCCGGTTGACAAGACACGACACGGCAAGGCACGGATACCTCAATCCGCGGCCGCGACACGGCAGTCTGCCTTACCAGGTCAGCTGAAAGCTTTCGGATCATTACTGAGTACACTTCCAGCCGTGTCCTAGATCGTGAATTTTTCTCCCTTTCAAACCCAATCTCCTTTGTAGCGGCTCGGGTTTCGAGATTTGAAGACATAGGCCTCACACTCGCCCCAATAATTCAAGTCCCGAAACTAGACTACCAACCTGCGGAATGGTGCTATCTATAAGAGCTTAAGGGTCTAGGATCCTTATCTACCACGGCGTTGCCTTGGCTGTTTTACTCCCTTCTCGTCGGTCAGCCAAAGCATCGATAGTCAACGGGGTCGTGGTATAAGGCGCCAAAGCCCACGAGGCAAAGCCTCTATCTCTGTGGAACTTCGTAGCCCGGGGCATCTCCTCCGCGAAGAGTCGACGCAAGGGATCTGCTGCAACTGTTGCAATGGTGCTGCCAGTCAAGGCCATCCCTGTCTCCGACCACGAGGACGGCTGTCACATTCCTAGACGCCCCCGCCGTGGTTGCTTTTCCCCACGGCGACGCTATTTCGCTCCCTACATAACGTCGGCGCCCATTTCACCCCTCACACATCCCGCCTGCGTGGACGTACGTAATATGTACGGTACCGCCCATGGCTCCGCACATAGACGCCCGGGCGCGACATGGCTGCTGCTGCGGGAACTGGCCCAAAGGCTCGATTCAAAGGGAGGCAGGGCGACTCATAATCTCATTCTTGAGCTTTCCTCCACGTGGCCGGCACGACATGGGATGTGGGCCGGCGGGTTCGTTCGCTCTAGGAATGAGGGCAGAGGGCGATGGCTTAAGACAAACGGACGTCTACCCATAATGGGCACAGAGTCATCCCGTCGTCGAGGTTTGTGTGTGTCTGCGCAAGAAGGACGGCGAGGACGGCACTTGGAGTGTTGGCTCAAGCGACAGAATGACGTCGATGATGGAGACGAGGCGGCACAGAGCAACGTGGACGTGACGATGGATGTGGGAACGCGGGCAAGGGAAAGCGATATGTGACGAGAATGAGCGCCCTAGCTCAAACGGGGAGGAGCCCATTGACCCCAACGTGTGTGTTGGACCCTCTCAATATTGTTTGGTTGTCTCATCTTGACAGACTGATCAAGGTGATCAGTGAGGGCTGGTTTTGATCATGTTAGTCTCTCGGGGCGACTTGATGCCCCCTTACTGCCTCTCACTGCCATTGACGCAAAAAGGAAACAGGTAGCGACGGACCCGAAGCTGGCAGTGCACTGAGTCCTATTCCTCTCCCATCAGCATGCCATTGGCGTGCCAAAGCGAGCGAAACGACCAAACTGTTCAACACCAATGCACGCATGCATCAAAGTCATATATGATGCATTCGCCCCCAAAAAAATAAACCACCCGACGGACGGTTCAGCCACAGACGCAAGGGTAGGGCTCAGCCGACCAAGCACTTACAAACACGCGGCACCAGCAGCGCCAAGCACAGCAGCGCAAAGCACGGCAGCCGCCCTTGTGATACGGTGGCAAGATGGCGAGGTGGCACGGTGGCACAGTGACGCGAACCAGCATCCATCGGCAGGGAAGATCTCGAAAGAGGTGCAGATTCGCGTGCTTGCAGAGCCGGTCTCTGATGGAGTAGCACACGCGCGCAGCCATGACCCACGGGGGAGGCACAGCGCATACGAGGAGTTGTCCTCCGTCCGCGGTGGTGGTGGCTTGTTGACCGGTTGTAGTTGTTGTTGTGGATGTTGTTGTGGATGTTGTAGTGGACTTTAGATGCTGGGTAAATTGTGAATGGGTGTATGGGCGTATGGTCGGCGTGACTCGTGCCTGCTGCGTATGCTTCGCACTGGCTGTGGAGGAAGGTATAAACGTGGGGTGGGCGAGCATCTAGCCAGCACCTTCCAACACAACCAAGGCTATTCGGGGTGCGCGCACGACAGAGGCGTACACGAGTTGGGCCAGAACCAGGCGCCACGGGTGTAAGTGCATCTGCAGCGTGCGTGGTTCAGGCATCAAGACAGCCGGATGGCTTCACTGCCCATCTGTTGTGCTCACCACCACGGACCCCGTCTCTCTCGTCACGGCGTCATTCCCTCCAGCGCCCCAGTATGCACCAACAAGCAATTCTCCAATCCCCTACAATTCCCATCCCCCTCACCTCCCAAACACCCGCCACCCCCGATGCGAAAGCGATCCTGATGCACGAGCCCACGTCGCACAGCCAAAAGCAAAAAGAAGGAAACGTCGTCCAAGGCAAAAGGAAAGAGAAAAAAAAGAGAAACCAGCCAGTGCATGTCAGCCAGCTCGAATCTGAGCCATCCTGTCTCCCCGTCACACTGCTCCGTGCTGAACGAACTACGCCCGCCCACAGCTTTGTACGCCGTGTGAAGTACTGTCCAAGACACCGCAGCAAAGCAAAACCACTCTCGCTCTCCAGTTGTAGCACCCACGGCACCACGGCACCACGGCAGCAGCGCAGCGGAGCAACACCCTCCTGCGCAACGCACGTTCCCGTGTCCGATGAGCTGAAGCATGCTACCCGTTCGTCAGATCTCCCCCCAGTCCGCGGGCTCGTGCTCAGATGCTTGTACTCCATCAAGCCAGCCTTGTGCTCTGACCTCCAGGTCGCTCTGCTGCTCCTCATCCTCGTCCCGCTCTCAAGTGTCACCTCGTCCGTGTCACCTCACCGGAGACTCAGAGAGCAAGAGAGAGCCAGAGGGAATCACCGGGGCCAGATCATTCACACCCCGTGACAACCGCGCTCCCGACATCACATCACAACTCGTCCCCGCTCATGGCCTCATCCACATCCACACCAGGCGTGGGATGGCACTAATGCTGCTTGAATGTAAAGGTTTTGCTTTTTTCCAACGCCCTACTCGGTTGCTTCTCCGTTAGGCTTCCTCTCTCCCCCCCTCTTGTCACTTGCATTCGATGTGCAAAATATCGACAAGTCGTTTCTCACTCCCCCATGCGGCACCGGTGAAGACTCCCCAGCAAGTTGAAAATCGACTAATAGAAGACCGGTAAAATAAACTGCGAGAAATAACGCAGTGTCTGGAGGCTTGCTGCTGGATTCGCCGGCCAGCTACGGTTGTAAGACCTAGAGTCACTCCCAGACACATCTGCTTCATCGGTCGAGTCCATGGCCTGATGTGGCGTTGGTTGTTCTACCCACCCGCCCTCGCCAGCCTGCTCAACCTGGAGATCTGCGGCACCGGGGGGATCGGGAACCCCAAGGACCCCATCGACCCCATGGAAGCCCTACCAATGTCCCAATCAGCCAGATGGACTGACGTTAGCCGCCCGTGACTGTTCTTGAGGCGTCCCTGAAGTCTTTCCTCTTCCATGACTCTCCAGTGCAGCTTAGACACACACCTGACTCGGACCCTCACTACATGCTGCCAAGCTAGTTTTGCCTTGAGACAACAGGGTACAGAGTGGACGTCACATAGCACAGAGATCGAACAGGACTCCAGAGCACGCGGCCCTGGACAAGATATTCTTATGTTGTTTCAATTCCATCATTTCGGATTGCTGAACCTAGCCCTCGCTCTTCGGCTCAAACACCCAGCCCCGTAGCCCCCAACTTGTACACTTGTCCGAAACATGAAATGAAATCCCTCCAGAGGCAGTACCGAGTACTTCGTATGATGCACGCCCATGCTGTCCGTCCCTTTCCCTCGACGCCCGGCGCACAACCGATCCTTTCTAGCCGGGCGCCTGTCACAGCCATCTCATCTCCCTCTGCCACGCATTCAATTTGCCCCTGTTGCGAGAGTCCTGAATCATCCTCTCACAGCTGCCGTCGCTGTCCTGCGTCAAACCCATGTCCCAGGGAGTGGTTGAGACGATCCCAGTCCAGCTTCCAGTGCCTCCGTCTGCCTCCCCGCATCCACACCTCGCTCAAAGCCGTGCAATTTTCCACTTGCCCCACAACACCGCCACATGTGAAGGAACACTCCAAAAGAGAACCAAGGCCAAAGCCTCGTTGATCATCTGCCATGATTGCTTTCAATTGCTCCACCTTCCCTGGTGGCTTCTCTTTTTGTCTAGGAACCCGAATATCCTACTATCCACGCCCTAACTCAGAAAACTATACCCCAACAACCCGTAGATAAATAAACGCCTGCAATGCTGTGGATCCATCCACCTAGACCGAGGTATCCTTGGTGTAAAAACATATATACAAAGAACGATTTCGTTTGTCGCTCAGAAAATCGGGTATTATTAAACGTCGAATGTTGTGCTGCCTCCACCGTGCATCAACCATGAGCTTGCGTCGGCTCTCGGGCATCGCACGGGTAACCGTGTGAAGCTGGGTTCATCTAGAACCGGGCCGGGAAGAGACTCATCTAGAGCTCGTGAATAATGACCGAAAGGGAAAAAAAGGCGACTAGCTGAGGCGGCGGGCCTCTATGGTCGGAGTCCCTCTTCGGGTTTCGGTCGAATCGATCTCGCTTCCAGCTGTCGTTTCCGCTCCAACTTGGCATAGTGAAGGCCGCAGGCATTGCAAAGAGTCCGAGCGCCGTCCGGTCCGCGTCTCCACTCGGGGGTGTCAATTCTGTTGCAGCTGTGGCATCTGCCAGGTGGTGCCGCTCGCTGATGAAAGTGTGAGCTGTGCCTTTCCTCCAAGTTCTGGGGTACACTTACACCTCGTCGCTTCTTTGACCTCCGTAATTCCATACTGGGGCTTCATTCCATCTCCATACATTGACACATCATGATCCTCTTCGTATGGGCCCTTCATTTTGGCTCCCTCACGAGCTCGCTCGTTTTGAATAGATGTCTGAACCAAGTCCCTCACTTGCTCCAGAGAGCGCTTGATAAGCTCAATGTTGCTGAGCATGTCGCTGACCTCACGTTCCGTTGGCAGTCGCTCCGGGATCGGATGTGCTCCGTGCTGCTCTTGGGCAATTCGACTATAAGCTTCCGCAAAGTTGAAAATCGTTCGGGATGAAGATCCAATCTAGTCATGGTCAGAAATGTCATGTGTGAATGGTTAATATTTATACTCACTCTGCTCAATGAGTCTTGGTAACTCCAGCTCTCGAAATGTCTATTCACCGTCGTATCGTATCTAGCCCGAGCAGAGTATTCAGCCTCTTCCGCATGTGGAGGGCCTCGAGGGTCGTAGGGTCCTGGAAGATGAGGTGGGACACCGTGTCTGGGAGAAATGGGATAGGCAGGCAGTGGCATTTGGCCTGGAGGCATTTGGCTTGGCTGGTATGAGCCAGGCGGAGGAGGCGGTGGGTGCGCATACACTCCGTTGAGAGGGTGGTGAGGGTCAGGCTTTTGTTGTTCAGGATGATGGTGTTGAGAGACCATGTCAGGCTTCGACGTGGGGCTCGGGCGACGATCAGAGACTGGGGGGAGTGATGGTCGGCTGTTGAAAGGGGGCCTGGGTGAGTCGGAAAAGGCGGGTAAGGCATCCTGTCGGGGAGGGAATGATGTAGGATGCAAAGGCTGCGGAGGTGAGTGCTTGTCGGCATCCGAGAATGATCGAGGACCCGATGAGAAGGGCGAAGGCAGGCTGGAGCCAGGCTGCATACTGGAGGGTGCTGGAGGATATGAGCCGGGCTTGGCTCCTTGAATGACCTCGGAGATGGAGGGCAGTGACTGGCGGTTTGAAGGCTCGTTATCGTCAACCGACTTTCGGGGCTCCACGGAAGAAATCATGTTGGAAATGCTCGCAGCCGAGGAATGCGGGTATGCCGAGGGGAAGGATGGTTGAGGTTGATAGTGGGCGCTCGGTGTGATGAGAGTTGCCGTGGCCATGGCGGGTGGTTCCCGATACGACGTGTCGAGAGGATCCCGCGAGAAGGACGAGTGTTGGCGGTGGTGTTGGTATGGCTGCTGTTGTATTTGGTGCAAGTGGTGGTGGAGAGAGGTGTGTTCAGAGTTAGGAACAGAGTGACGACTGTGAGAGCGAGGGGATGTTAATATGGGAGGGGCAGATAGAAGTATGAGAACGCTGGTGTGGCAGCACTCTGCGTTTAAGGAATTCAGACGGACCTTTGTCTGGCTCCAGGGTCAGCCGCTTCCATAGCGGGTCTAGCAATTACCAATGATGATTTGGCGCAATTTAAGGCCGTCGATACATCTGGCCTGGCTAGATCCGGCTGGGGGGGTCTGGTGGTAGAGACGATGGGACGGGGGTGTGCGAGAGATGTAGGAGGAAGAGGTTCAGTGGTTCGGTGGTAGAGGAGCCAGGAATGGGGTCCAGACACGGGACCAGGACTAGATGTGACGGCGGACTCTCAGGTGAGGATCGGGGGGGTGGGGGGCGGAGGAACGAAATAAGAGGCGAAGAAGCAAAGAAACAAATAATACCGGGCAAGCCACGAGGAGTGGGTAGATCTGACGCGCGATGGCGAAGGGACCCTCGTGGGTGGCGCTGGGGCGGGACGATGGCAGGGACGTCTGGGTCTTGGGAATCTGGGACTTGGGTCTTGGGTCTTGGGGGGCCTTCGGGGGCCTTCGGGGGGGTCTTGGTCGGCGCACCGCTAGAGATGGGCGAAGACTGGACTGGGGGAGGGGAGTGTGCGCTGTGAGTGCACTGGGAGTGTGTTCTGGAGTGCCCTGGGACTAGGAGGGATGAGGAGCGTAGCGCAAACTCAACCCAGCGGCCGCCTGTCGCGGAGCTGGCCCAATGGCCGGGGTCTGAGGACGTAGCTTTCAGGTCTGTCCAAGACAGCGAGATGGGCGGGTGGAGCCAGAAACCACGGCACTGGATTGCACTTGTCTCTGGCTGGGGGCTGACAAGACGGTCGAGGCTAGCGACGCTTTTGGCTTTTGGCTCCTAGCGACGAGGGGGCGGATCGCCCGCTACAACGTGGGCAACGGCGTCGGGCGGCGTGGGCCGGAGGGAAAGCCTCGTGTTGGAATGCACCAGTTGTCGGTACTGAACCTTGCCTTTGGCGGAGTCGTCGAGTTCCTCGGGTTCTTGAAGCTTGGGACTGGGTTGCGACCCGGCGTTTGGGCAACGAACCGACAATGGCACAGGAGCCGGGGCAGCACAAGCGCCACTAGAATGGCGGGCAAGACGATTCCTTGCTGCTGCGAACGAGATGGCGGCGTCTGGTAGTGTCTTGTTCGGTGTGGTGGCTGACTCGAGGCAAGAGCGAGGAAGGGAAAGTGAAGGACCAGCGGTGAGAGAGAAGGGGGGTTGGGCGGACAAGAGGGTAGAGAGAGATGGAAGACGGATCGAGGATGAGGTTTGCTGTGGAGTTGGTGATGTTGGTTCAAGGCGGCAAGGAAGCAGCAGGAAGCCGGAAGGAAGTAAAAGGGAAGGAAAAAGGCGGGAAGCGAAAGCGGAGGAGGAAAGAGAAGAGGGATCGGGAGAAGGAGAAGGGGAGCAGCGGGAGAAAAATCAGCCAAATGTGGTGCAGCCCGGTACGAGGCCAAATATGAGATCAGCAGTCATCCATCCATCCATGGGATGGGGATGGACAACAGCTACGGAGAGGACCTGAGCCTACGGGGAACCAGCAAGCCAGCCCTGAAAGACGAAGAGAGATACAGCAGACATCAGACTTGCATCCATGCCTTGTGCCTTACCATGGAGAGAGCCAGCAGCAGCTCAGCAGCCCAGGCAAGCCCCAGCCAGTCCCGGCCGGGTTTTGCAATGTCAAACTATTGTCAGTCCAGTTCGGAGGCCTGAGCATGGATCAGCCGGTTCCAAAGTATGGGTACTTGGCATTATCCTGTTCCTCCCGCCGGCAAACAATGTACCAGACCGTCCCGTCCCAAGGTGAATGGATGAATGCAGATGTGACAGAAGGGGTGGGAGGCAGGAAGAGGCGTGCATGCTCTGGCGGCTTGGAGCACTTCGCCGCGCAGTTGGTGCAAGGCGTTGGTGGAGGGGCGTGCTGCAGCGAGAGAGCCTGGCATGCTGCACTGCGCTGCACGTTTTCGCAGGAGGGGGGTTACCCTCGATGAAGGCTGCGGCTGGCAGTACTCTGTACCCTACCAGGGGACAAGGGGCGTGAAGTTCGCTTCCAGAGGAATCTGGTAGGGATGCCGGGGTGCAGAGAGACAGTTACAGCACGGTACGGTGGAGGAAAGAAGAGGGGGGGAGTGCGATGTCAGGATTCGGGGAGCCAAGGAACGGAACAAGGATGTGCGGACCGGGGGAGACGGGCAATCGCGAGCCATGGAAGGTCATGAACAAAAGCCCATGTTGAGCAAAAGCGGTTTTTCTCAGTGCCTTGCAAAGACGAGGCGGTGTCATCTCTTCCGCTCGATTTGTTCTCCCCAATCTCTTTTCTCACGTCTCTCCGCCGCCGGCTTAAAGACGTTTTGGGAAAGGGGCTTTAGGCGCGGCCGCCTAGCAGGTGACTACCAAGGCGAAGGCGAGACATTCGGGGGGCCTCATCAACATCATCGACACGGTTGTGACAGTTCTGCACCGACAGACAGGGTCGTGACGATAGCTTCGTGCAGTAGCGCCTGGGCTTGGAGATCTCCAATCTCGAGCACCGGAAAATGGTACGACTTAACAGGGGCGCTCGCCTCTGGGGGAGCGGCGGTCTGGCTGGGCGGCCCACAGCGAACCACCAGCATCCCCCGGACCACCCCCAATGCCACTCAACTGGGAGCCGACAGCGTATTGTTTTTTTAGTTGCCAGGGGTGGCATGGGCTTTGGAGGCGCTGCTTGGGCGGGCTGCTTGCGGCTGCTCGATTTGTTTGGGCGAGTGAGGCTTGGAGCTTGTCGACTCGGGGAGGTGCCTCAGGAGAAGGCTACGGGGAGGGTAGCAGATCAGGATGTGATGGATGGGATGGGGTGGACAGAGGAGTCAAATCGACAGGCGACGGCTGCAGCGCTTGGTCGCCCGCATGCACAGTTGTTGCTTTTGGCGCTGCTGCTGGGCCTCTCTCATGGCCCGCCAGGGCACCATTCCGTCGGCAGTCCGTCGCGGGGGCCTGGGTCGGTCTGCCTCCTGTCGATACATCACACCTCGATCCAGCAGGACAGCGGCGCTCACACTCTACCCTGCCCCATCCTGCCCACCCGCCCGCCTGCCGGGGTGTGGGAATGGGAGCGAAGGAACACCAAGGGTCACTGCTCGACTGCTCGACTGCTCGCGAGGATGCGAGATATGGATAGACGAAAGGAATATGGCATCGGGGAATGGATCATGGCCCGTCACTGTATCGGACATGGAACATGGGACCGTCGGAAGTGGACAGTTGGGAGGGCAGGGAAGCTCGACGGGTACCAGCCACGGGAAAGCCCTGACTTGTGCTGGGCGTCGACATAGCAGAACGATGACCGATGGTCGATGAGCGAGATGGGGTCTAGATTGGGGGGCACCCCCAAGCGGATGGGCGGTACCTTCGCCAGGTACGTCAGCGAGCTGGGATCACTCCCCGACTTCAGGTCGCGGCATGTACCTGCGGACAGCCCAGTTGGCCTGGGAGAGTTCCAGGTCTCAAAGGGGGCATCCTGGCGTTCCCATGGCGTCGTTCCCACACACCACACCCCAGAGGGGCAGGGATCGCAGACGGCCCATCCGCCACCACGCGAAGTTGTCGACGGCGCCGGGCTGGCGGGTGCCCATTGCCCAGATGCCCGTCGACCTAATCTCGCCCAGATCAGACACGCCCTCGATTAGTGCGCCGCCCGTGCCCCTTCCATCGGGCATGGAGACGAGGAGCCCCCAGCAGGGACCAATTCCTCCCGAAGCGCCGTGGTTGCGGAATTCCCCGCCAGCTACCGACGACGTACAGGTACCATCACGGCCGTTCAAGGAGATTTTGTGCGTGTCATTACTTCTTGACGTGTGGACGATCAGCGCGATCATATCCTCATCATCGGTCATGATCATCGCCGCCGCCTCCGCTGTCGCCGCCGCCTCTTTTCCAGCGCCTTCGATCGTAGATGGACTACCGAGATGAGATGCAGTGCACACCTTGCCACAGGCCGACCATCTCAAACCTTGTCGTCGATGGGAGACAATGGTTGGTGGCGAGCCAGGTTGTGGTTGAACTCGTGGTGGTGCACGTCGATCTGGTGATGGCTTCCAGCGACCTTCCACTCTGGACATAAAACATCCCGACAAGCACCTGATGCCCATGCAACCCCCGTCCCTCATCCCGTCCAGGATCCCTCACACAAACCTTGTCAGTCCATCTTCTGTCACTCCCGCATTAATCCACCCGTCCAACGGCAACAACAAAAAACCGCTCTGCTCCACTAACGCATCGTCCTGGCGAAAGAACCAATGTTCCTCCGTCAGGGCTGTAGCGGAATGGGAGGCAGAAAGTCAACCGCAGCCTCAGTCCAGGGGGGGCGCGCAAGAAAGTGATCCATCACATCGTGGTACCTCAAGCACCAGGAGGCTTCTCCAAGGATGACCCCAGCGCCATCGCCCGTACCAATCTCCGCCGCCAAAACCATTCCATTGGGCGGCTTCCAGAATGTAATAGCTCGCGAGAAACCCTTGACGCATCTTCTCGCAAGGCCACACTGACTCCGCTAGTAACCTACCAACCAGCAGACTTTGCTGGCGATATGTGGTACGAGGTAACCAATTCGCATGTGCGCCCAGTGCTTGCTAGTCCAGTCGCCTAGCCGAACCATCAAAGCTGTCTCCAAAGTGCAGAGTAGCATCTCTCCTCAGCCAGTCATGGTCACTCTCAAACGTCATGTAACAGACCAGAACGCACTGGGCTGCCATCGCATCTCTAGAGGAGCGGCAAGATTACGCAGCGCGTCGAACCGAGAATTGTCCACAGAAGCCCCGATGTTCCTTGCCGCTACTCGCCAGTCTTGAGGGTTTGGAATCCCATCCCCCTTAGGGTCCTGTCCTTTGGGACAAGCCATGCGCCACGGGGATGGGAGACTATGCTCAGAAGTCAAGGGTTCCCTGCTAGCGACTCCGCTGCTGCCGCCCTTCCGCGTTATTCACGACCAGTTTCCAATCGCCTGGGAACTGGATGCTTTGTTGGGGTCGAGAGGCTAACCGCGACCCTGCCCTAGTCGGTCATCGCTCACTGTAACAACGCCATGCGACGTCGGTCTACTTCTCTCCAGTACCACGGCGATCCGTCTCCCAATTTCTCTCATGCGTAGATGACCGTGCGTAGCTCTCTCGAGAGCGATAGAGAGTCCAGCTCCTCCAGCTCCTCCATCTCCTACTGCTCTCCCCGCACAGCGCTGAGAGCAGCGCAAGTCTCTGCGTACTACGTAGTATTCAATAGTGTGTGTGCGTGATGGGTCCGTGTGAGTGCGACTTTGGGAGGGACCCCAACCCGGGCGCCTCCACAGCTAATTAGCCTCGATCTGCCGCCCAGCAGTGGCCACTTCCCTGCAGGGCCCTGCCGAAGGCTGTTAGACGGTTAGACGGTCGCTGGACGGCTATGGGACGGTTGAAGATGACAAGAAAATGGTTGGCCGCTAGCTGCTCCTGAGGGATCTGCTAAATCTTTCCAGATCTCACACTCAAAGCTCATGGCTCGGTCCCCAAATCTGACCATTCATCATTCCGTGCTTTTGAGTTTCGCGAGACCTGAACTAAATGCAACAACTGTGTAGATGCTTTTGACAGCTCAAGCCCAGCACGTCAGAATTTCACCATCGGGTTTATGTGCGGCCCCGTACAAATAGATGCCTGAGGGCTTCTACGGTTAAAGTCATGTCGCTCACGATGCCCATGGCACAACTCGGAGAATTCTGCCAGCTCAAATCTTGTGCTTTGTGCCTTGTGCCATGGGGCATCGCGTTCCCACCCGAGCCCCCCGATACATTGGACTTATTGCTGCGGCCAAACCCATCACATTCTGACCTGTGACAAGGCTTCCCGTTCATCTTTCTTGGGCTTCTTGTGTTCCCCACTGCCCAAACTGCTGGTCTCGGTTGCGGCTAGCCGGAGGCGATGCCCGTTGACCACAGCCTTTCAGATCCTTCTCGTCTCCGCCTTTGAGCTGTTAGTTGTTGCTCCGTCAGTGGTGAGGCTCTCCGACAATGCCTGTTCAACGGGCCATAAGCCATGCAAACCCGGATATGTCGTTACTTTTTCCCACTCCGGTCCGCGTCGAAGAACCGGCAATAGACGCAGTTCCATGGGCCCCCCTTCCGATGCGGCCATCTGTCAGTCATGTGTGCACTCATCGAAATCCCGGGTCATACGTTTTTTTCTCGCCCAAGTCCATCCGGACCATCCCCGAGCGAGTTTCCAACGGGGACCCACTCGCGATCCGGTGCCAATAGTCGCGATGTCACTGCACATAATGCTTGCTCTACCGCTCCAGACCCTGCCTGCTGCGGCTGCTGCGAGGGCGAGCAAAAGAAAAAAGTCTCCATGTCTGCAGGCAAGGAAGCCCCAGAAACGGTCGGCAGGCGTGAAAACAGCTGCCGGTCGGGCTTGGGACTTCACACGGCCGCACGACTTTGATCCAACCTCAGCTAATACGAGAAATACTCGGATGGGTGTCATGACGCACCGGCCGAACCACCGGATGATGGACGGTGGACGGCGCTGCGCCAGTCTTTTTTGGTGTGTCCCATGCTCTGAGTTGTGCTTGAGCTGCATTGTACTTCCATGTGTTGTGTGCTGGTGCTGTGTGCTATGTGCTGTGCTCTGCTGTGCCGTACCACGCGCTCTGCTGTGCGATGCCGTCCCTACGTACGTAGCAGCTGTCATCAACGGCTTTTCCCCTCGGCCCGCACCCCCCCTCTTCTCTTCGACGGGTTGACGGGTCACTCCCGTTTTCGTCGGACCATGCCCTCTCCCGCGCACTCTAGGTGTCATCCCGACACGTCCTCCCTCACAACTTGCGCTCACCTATGCCCGATCCTGTTTCCTGCATGACCGTCATATGTCAATAGTCATAACTGTCCTGCTCCCCGGATAGACGCACTGGGCGTAGAAAGACAGATCACATCTCCTCTCGATATGCCTCGGCAGTCAAGCCGCATTTGACCGACGGCAGCAGCAAACCACGCCATTGACGTTGCTTCTTGAGGACTCCCTGGGCGAAATCGGACCAGGGATGTGACTCTCGGGAATAAACAGGGGTGGCAGGGTCTTGGGGTCGAGCACCGGACTCTCTCCATGGCAATCGCAAATGATGTCTTCTTGCGGTAAGCCCACTGGTTGATGGGGAATGAAAATTGTGATGACAGGCCGTTTCCCAAGCGCTGGGTCGCGGGCGGTCCCCTGTCTGGGACAGTTGACTTCGATGGCACCCAGTGCTCTTCCAAGTCGCTAAGATGGCTGGGTCCCAGGTGCTCGACACGTTCAATGAGCGAGTCAGGAGCTCCTCCAACGCCCAGGCAAACTACTGTATGTCTAGGACGCATGCTGGCTGCTGCGTGTCAGCAGCATTCCTAGTACCTTAAGATTGCGTCTGTGTGACGACCTGTCGTCCATCGACGCTGCATTGCCGCGAGTGCTCCCTTGCCTTGAATCAAATGCCTTGCAGCAACCCAGCGACAAAATAGTGCGTACGATGTACGGACTACATGTGTGCAGTGTAATGCCCAGTCTCCGACGGAGAGGCCGTCTTGAAAGCGGGGATGAAGACAAATAACACCGAACGAGCACCCAGTCGTTGGTCATCCAGAACCCCTATGGAAGCAATCAATCGGTAATGAGGTTCTCCACGAAATGGCGTCAACACACGGTCCATCTTCGATTAAACCAAACAAACAAAAACAAGCCCAATTTCGTCAACGTCCCGATCTCATCACGGGCATCGTCTCAAGGGGTCTTCCCAGCAGGCCGAGCGTTGAGGCGGACGAGATCATGAGATCCCCACGATGCGGCGCCGGTGCGTGCACGGTTGAGCCCAAACCTGGGCCACTGGGGCTCATTCCCTGCTGCCCACAGCGTGCTTTCGTGCGCGCGCGGCGTGTACGGGGCACGCCCAAAGCTATCATAGGACAGGGAGTGTGGGTACTTGCACAACGTGATAGTACCTCTCCAAGATGGCGATGGCTGTGGCCCGTAGTGGTGGGGCAGCCGATTTGGTCAGTCTGGGTTCTGTCATAGATGCAGACCTGGAACATGCAGGCGCTGGGAGACTAGACCATGCTTCCCTGCAACGGAGGCTTGCGAGGTGGTCTGATGTCGATCGCCTCGTGCAACTTACTCGCGGAGGCTGTGGCCGGCAGGTAGGGCAGGGAATTGGCTACTCAAAGCATCGATGGCTCTTGGGACCTAGATTTTACTGCATTTGCAGCGTTGCAGCAAAAAAGTGAGGATGCGCGTGTCACCTGCCCCGGCAACGCCCGGCTTGCTGCTGCTGAGGGCCACAGTGACACCAGACGCATAGGCAGCAACCATCACCACCATCACCGTCGCCACAGCCACAGCCACTAACACCAGAGAGCCAGGCGATGGGTCAGACCAGCTCACCATTCGGGCATTGTTGCACCGTGACGCTAGGAGGGAATCGTGAATATCCGCTAACTTGCTCAAACCCCCGATGCAATGTGTACTGTCCGGGGCAGTGTAGCGCCCTGTGGCTTCAAGGGACACCAGGGGAACGCCGGGACGACGCCGGAGGGTTACGGGCCACAAGCCCGCAGCAATAGACCCATGAGGCGGAGGTCGGCGGTGGGAGGGGCGCGCAAAGGATGGTTGTGAGCCCGGTCGCGTGCGTGTGTGTGTGTGTGCTATATGTGCGTGTGTGCTATATGTGCGTGTGTGTGATGGGATATGCGAGGAGCCGTGATGGGAGAGAGTTGGCTGATCGGCTCCGTGGCGGTGGTGACACAGCCAACTCAGCAACACATCGAGCAACCACGGCGGCTGGCTACTTCCCGACAACCCTAGTCGGTAACATGTTTTACCGTGGCTGCAATTGCTTTGCCGTACTTCGTACAGTTTGCCCTTGTCCACCTCCATGAGGAAAAGAGGGTGTTCTTTGACGCCACACGCCGTCCAAAATGGAAACTGCGTTGGCTGAGGCAAGGCAAGACATGGCATAGTCAAGTCTTGCTGAGTTCCAGCTTGACCAGCTCTGGTTGCGGTATGGGTGTGCCACCAGAGCACATGGCTAGCCACTCGAATGCAATTTATTAGTCTCCACGACGTCGAGACACAGGAGACACGTCTGTCTGCCTCCCCCCCCCCCCAAATCCCACCTCGATCTGCTGCTAATTTTATCCGCACGCGCGCTTTGTTCGTCCTAATGCATGCTCTCTAGCAACTACGGACGCCGTTACACCACCACGGCACACCGCAGTAACAAATGGCATGCAGCACGGGATATGGAGGCCAACTTCATGTAGGTTATCATCTGCGGTATCTCTCTCGTCTACATGCTCCACAACGGTGTCTCGTGCTAGCACATTTACCTCGACTGTGCTTGGCCGGGGCCGGAGAGCGGCTTTCCGGCTATTCGCAGTGTACAGAGCACCACCACCAGAAATTTTACACTACCGTCCGCAAGAGGCCGAGCCGGCGGAGAGCCTCAGACCATCAAAAGAAACTTGATCGAACGTTTTTACTGGAGAATTTTCCCTCACCCCGGATTGAGCAATTGACGGTACGTCACCGTGCTACTATTTGCTGCGTTTCCTATTCAGGCTTTGCCGACGGCGTGGATCAAGGTTTGATTTTTCCCTCCTGAGCCCCCCCTTCGGATCCTCCTCCCCTTCCTTGGGCCTGGGTCCAGGTGGTTTTGGTTGAGGTGGTGCTGGTGGTGGTAACCCGGAGCCCTGGGCACCCCATCGCGATTCTCCACGAAACTAACTCTACTGGTACGGCCCCTTAAACCCCAAGGTGAGCAAGTTGGGTCCTCCACCGGGACCACACGTGGTGGGCTCAGGATGCAGGGCGGCGGACGAACTGCGTCTCGAATCCCACCAACCCCCGATTCACATACCCGTTTTCGGACAGCCATCCCGGCGGTCTCGCGGGGTTCTGGGGGACCCGTGAGAAGCGTGGGAAGTTGGGAAGACCGTGGTGGCCCAGGGAAGGCCCAGGGAAGGCCCTGGGAGGCCACGAAAATGACAGACGGTTGGTCTTCTGTCTGCCCTCGGCAGCCAAGAACGGGCAATGGGCTGCTGGGAGACGCACTGGTAATTGATGGCGGGAGTCCCTTGTTCGCGTTGATAGCGATCGGCCCAATTATCTGCTAGGCCATCTGATCACGTCCCATCCTGTCCTGTTTGACAGAGCATCGTAACTTGTCTCATGCCCTGGCCCTAGTCCGGGGCTCTCTTGAGCGTGCCGCCGTGCGAGGCTCAATTGCCACGGGGCTTACGGACGACTGGCGCCAATGCTTTCCGGTCTAGGAAATCGCAAAGCCTGGAAACATTACGGTGACATGCCTGAGCTACTACGCAGTAGGCAAGGTCGAGTCAGCTCAATCCAACTCAAGCCAGCCCCAGTATGATGCTATGAGCCAAAACCATGACCGAGCTGTCAGAATGGGGAACGGGCCATGGGCTAGCTTCACTACCTTCCATGAGCCGTTTTCGGATGCAGGAGCGGGGCCTTCGTCCGTTTCGACGAATGCTGGCGCAGGTAGGTACCCACCGGCTTTACAGTGTAGCACGGTGCATGGGCGGTGTCTTTCAGTCCTTATTGCTCCGTTGATTGGCCGCATATCGTACTGTGAGGGGGCTGCTTAGATACCTGGTACCTACTATTGAAGTTGTCAAACTTCCTGCGCCAGCCTGTGTGTTTCGCACCAACAAGGCCAGGGCATCGTCGACAGTGCGTCAAGGGCTCAAAGCAGGGGCTCAAGGCAAGGGCAGAGCGACGACAGGGCAAGAATGACAGGGCACGCAAGGCGGAAGTAGGCTGCCGACGATGGACCTTGGGTTCGGCATCATGGATTCAACGGTCCATCTTCCACCTTTCTCGACCCATGCTTGGCTCCTCAACCTCGGCCACAACCACGGTAGCGGTCACGGCCAAGCTTGCGGTGCGGTGCGGATGCGGATACGATGACATTGACACTATGGCAGAGTCCCATGCACTCAATCCATCATCCCTGACCGCCTCACTTACCCACGTCTCCAATTCCACGTTGTTGGTGTTGACTGCGCCTCCTCGCTCCAAGCTCGGCATCGATCCAAGCTCAGCATCGATCCATCGACGATTGCGGCCCTTTGAGTGCAGTACCATCTAGATGACCCCCGTCGCCGTCATTCGCTGTCCGTTGGGGGGGCCGTCCGCATAACGAGACTTCCCACTGGAAGACGACATGGACACACCATCTTTGGCCTCCCTCTCCTACTTCACAATCCGGGGCCCCGCCACTGTGCCATCACGAACGCTCGACAGCGCAGTCCACACCATTACCACCACACCAGGTACCAACTTCATCACCTCACCCACGGCCTCAATGTTCCAGACCCCGCAACGGTAGAATTTCATGATATTTGCGCGATAATTATCCGACTCCGGGTTGGCCTTGGACCAAGAGCCACTGTCAGCGGACACCACCAGGATCGGAAGTGACAGAGTGGGGACGTCGGCGGCCAGTTCTGAAAAAGTCATTTTTCTGTTCCATCCCGACCGATCTCATGCAATCGTCAATAGCCCCCGACTCGTCAGTTGCAATTCCTCATCGCCCAAGGAACCCCCTGGTCATCGACCCTACTTCGATCATCTTTCGCAAATCGGCTGCGTCAATAAATGGATGCGCCGCTTTACGACGGCTATTCATCCCTCCGACGCAAGCAGCCCTCTCATCAGATGCTCTGACCAAGGGCCCAAAGAGGTTGTCTTCCACACCCTAGTGGGAACCTGGGCATCTCAACCCACCCCCTCCTAAGTCTCCTCAGCCTCCTAAGCACGGTCAAATGGACTAGCCAGATATAGGCAGACGCCTTTGGCTGCTGGCACAAGAGCAACCTCATATCCGCAAGTCACCCCCATATTACGCTCATCCCGTGACCCCTGCAATGCCGAAGGGCTGATGATGTTGGGATGCTCTCACGCAAACCGGTTTGGGGAAACCACTTGGGGATCGAGTGCATCATCACCATGTGATGGATCACGCAGATGACCTAGACATCGATTAACTCCTCGTACATTTCGGTCACTGCACCAGTCCCCAATCTTGCTCACATTCACACTATGACAGCCCAAAGGATTTCGAAGCGAGATTCACCAATTTCACAGCGGCTCCGGGGTTCCGCTGCGAGATCTGACAGAGCGAGTGTTAGATTGCACATTCTTACTATTTTTGCATCCCAGCCGCCCACCCAAATGTATCAGATCTCCCCTGCAGTCTGTCAACTCTCAACGGTCAGGACAATGCAGCGAGCCGAAAACGACACTTGGCCGATGACGCTGTCAGATCTTGCGCCTTCGCTGGTCGCCCATAATTGACTGATGGGCATCCGTTCATCCATGCCCAAAGGTGCATGTCACTCGTCCAACCACCAACGGTGTATTGAGAGACAGTTGAAGGCCCAAACCCCCCATCAACAGAGCCTTTCCCAGACGGTTCCGACACCCTACTCTGCAGGCGCCACCAAACTCATGGCCCCTATCAGGCAGCTCCTCACTACAACTGTGAGCTGTTTGCGGCCTGTCCACGCAGTTTGGATCTCACCCCAGCCGAAACATGAGAAACAACCCCGTGCTCCGACCGATCTCGACCTGCCCCTCAACCTGGCTCAAATAGCCGCCACCCGCTAGGTTGGAAATTTAGCATCACCGGCGATCTTTCTGATCGTTCAACTGCCGCTGCCCGGCTGCCCCATTATATTGGGAGCGTGGAGGTCCTTGCGCGCCATCTCCTTTTCCGACTCGATCAACAAGCCATCTGTCTTCTTTAGTCATGTGTCTAGACCGTTTTGTAAAGACTGTTGCATTTAAGACCCGACATCAGGTGATGGAGCTTCCTAGAGTGGATTCACTACGGTTATCCCTGACACACCCTCTCGACGCTATAGGCTTGTCGATGAATGCTTGAAGGGGTCATCCTGGTCCTAGATCGCAGAGGGACTGCAGCTGAGATTCGTGTGGAAGCAACGTCCGGCCGGCATGGCCCCCAAGTAAGCATGCCAAAAGCCAGCCGATCGGGTCACGATACTATGACGTGGTCGCCCTTCTTTACGCTCCGGCCGGTTCAGCCCCCCAGATCCTATCCGACCCCTGGGTCACCTGCACCCACATGCAGAATCAGGTCCTTACTTCAGAGCAATACCGAGGCGCTCGCCGAGATGCAGATGCAGATGCCTCTTAAGCTGACGAATCCTGCTAGGTCTCATCCCGTCCACCGACTAGTTGGGAGGGTTACGCCCGAGGCGATCGGTGAGGATCCCCGGACAGGACTCACTTAGCTCCTTTTGACGCCATAGGAGCTATCGGGGCTGGCTCCGACATCCGATCTGACCTGGCCACCAACGAGTCGTGGGCAAATTTGGTCGCATTTTGAGGCCGACACTGGCGAATTCGGCCTGAAGCAGGCGCTGAACCAGCACAGGCCGCACACGTCCCAATTGTTCAAGGGTGCCGTTATGAAGACCGGGTCGTGAAAGGGCGGAACCCTGGGATCTGGCTGCGGTGGGGCGGCCTCGACAGGACGATCGTCTGATCCCAGGTCGGCGCCCACTAGCAAGATCCTGCCCGTCCCGCGAACACACCACCACCAAGCATGGCGCCTCACACCTCACCTCACTCGCCTCACCCCCCTCCACATCTCCTCGCCTCTCCCAATTGACAATTGCATCGCACAGATACGTACCGGGTACCAAGGTACGTACATAGATCGGTGGCTGCTGGAGTCGCCCACAAGTACAGAGTGACCCCGGATGGCCTCGTTCTAGATGCCTCCATAGCCACTAGCGCCCATCTGGATAATTCCCCAGCGTCGGGCCAGCGAGGACGGACCAACCCTCCAAACAGCGACGCCACCCACCCTCAGTTATGCCGGTTTTGCTGACGTTGGACTCGGCGGGAAGTTGGTATTGGATGAAACCGAGGCCATCCTTCGAGTGGTCTCGATCTCGGGCTTGCAGATGAATCGATCGCGATGATGTAGCTGCCTGTCATTGTCCGGCTCATGCAACAGGGAAGATCCTCCCTCCGGCCAACCTCACAGCTTCCTGTCTTAGTTAGCCATTCACTTTACCCAGGCATTTTTCTGGCACCTTGCGGTGGGAGCAGGCGATTGAATGCGACAGCACGCCCCTCCAAGCCGCAGCGAGTGCAAACTCAGGTGCATCAATCGGGCAGTCGCTGATCGCTAAACCATCGGCAAACCTCGAGCCGTCCATCCCTGATGATCGACTCCACGGCGGATATCCCATGCTTCATCAACACGAACCCCAGCACGGGAAAGTCAACGGGAGATGCAGAGCAAGCATCCTTGTAGCATGCGATTCTCAAACGGGGAATTGTCGGTCAAGATGCGGGATGCAAGCGCAAGCCACACCACGCCGGTCAACGATTCAGCGGCTTGGATCCGCTTCTTGGCGTCTTCAAGTGGCCTGATGTTGCGGAATGTCATGGCCGGGCGTCTGCACGGCGCATCCTGCTCCTCACATGCCCAACCGAGTCATTTACCTGCACGCCGGTCCTGCCTTCGTCTCAGCTGTTCAGCTTCGGGGTGGCAGGAAGACGTTGCATGAGGCTGAGCGCAAACCCATTCTTGAGAATATCGCCGCAGCACCAGTTCTCCAGGACAAATATCCCCATCGATCCCCGCTAGAACACATGGAAGGGGCCAGTGGCAACACTGCCAGAGTTCGCCAGAGGAAAGGCAAGCGACAGCGGCCTTGATGCCGGGACTTAGTTCGTCTATACGCCCAACGGCGGCGGGGCGCAGGCTCTGCCGGTGGGCTCTGAAGTGTCACTGCGAAGTTGAGCGCCACGACACCGAGACACTGTCGACGCCGAGGCCATCTAGCGGCGCACCACGGGGGAGGACGGAGTCATGCCAGCTCATCGAGATCCTGGGGACAAGCACCCGCCAGATTCACCAAAATCAAACAAAATGCCGACCGAGTGCCTGACGCGGATCGAACTTTATCAAAACACTAAAATCAATAGCCGTCTAGTCCATCGATCTAGCTTCGTGACCGAGCATGCGGATCCCGTACTCGCTCGTGCCAAAATTTCGCATTCATACCCCCAGTTCCGAACCCGTCGTCTCAGCCTTACCACCGAACAGCACCGCTAGGCGTGCGTGCGACATGTACGGTAATGCCCTGCTAGCCTCAGGCCGCCCGAGGCGTTGTTCGCCTGCTTACTGCTTGCTTCTTCTACCACGGCCCCTGAGCGGACGTCCAATCACCCCCGCCGCACTGGCCTGATGCATCGTATGATGTCCTAAAGTCTGGCTAACCAGCCTTCCTGTTTTGGCCGTATTCGAGTCTCCTCTAGCAACCATCGAGATGCCGGCCGGATCGGAACCGATCTTTGCACGGAGCAGCCAAGGGAACGGAGCAAGGGAGGTTGAGGTACGAGAGAAGGCTTCAAACCCCCCGCACTTGTTGCGTTCCAGGTCAGCGAAGCATGGCCCTGAGATGCGGGCATTGTCCTGGCGCTTCGCTCAGGCGATCGTCATGGTCGGCATTGAAGCCATTTCCCCGTGTGTGCCAGTCAGCCATCGCATCGCATCTCATCGTATCGTATCTCATCTCGCCAGCATCGTGGCGGGGACCCATCCCGGCGGCTCGTGCTCCCGCTAGGGCGCCCCCCTGACTCAAAAGGCCGTACGCCCCCTCCATCCTCTCATTTACTAACAGGAGCGAAACGTCCGCACCACGAGAAGCTCTAGGGTTTAGCCGAGGCATTTACAGATCGAGCCACGAGGCCACTTCCCCAATAGCGCCATGCCATTGCTCGATCGTGCAGCTGCTGGGGCTTTTTGGCCCCGTGGAGATGATGCTGCCCAGCCGTCGGAGATGCAGATGTGTGCATAAGGTTGTCACGTACGTGAAGTGGTACATCCTTTCAGGCCCAGAGCAATCCACGGGCATGGTTGCGATGGATCCAAAGTCTAATAAGCTCCTGCCCCGAGTCAAGTTGATTGCTCTTCGGCACTTGTTGACGGGCGCTTGTTGGCGAAGACTTCCAGAAGCTCCTGGGAGGGTTAATCTAAATGAGACGGTACGTAACCGACATTCTCACTTTGCTTTTTTCTTTCCGCTCCCGTATAGGCTTTCCAAGTACCCCGGACGGAGCTGGCCGGGAAATGGGGGATACGGAATTGCGAATTTTCGCCAGCCTCGTGAGAGCTGGCGCACGACTCGCACTTTGGACATTTGGGGCATGGTAACTGGCTGGGGCCCCCCTGATGCAGATCCTCAACTCCATGCAGCCCGGACTTATGCCAAAGTCAGACTATAGTCGGTTGCCAGGTTTGTTTCTAGTTTCGTTTCAGTCCACTTGCTTGCATCCCTTGCTGCTTGCTCACCTTTCTTTTTCACGTACGTTTCGCGTCCAAATCGTCCCACCGGTGCCGCCCTAGTGTGGGCTAGAATTGCTTTTTTTTTCGCCGCCGCAAACTCCTCCGCATGCTCCCTTTCATTTTGGCTTTCTGGGAGGATTCCGACCCGGTCGAAATAGCCCCAGCGCTTTCGATCTCGGCTATGAAGAGGGCGGCGCCCCTGTCGTCATCGGTGGGGAATTGGGTATGGGGGATCCTCGACGGGTGTCTGGTTAATCGCTCACCATGCACACTATTTGGGTGTGCATGTCTATACGACAAGGGGGGTAGAGAGGCGCTACTATGCAAAAGGATCCCATTTCTCACCACAAGACGTACGAAGGGTCCCATCCTACTTCGCAGTCTGCATCCCAAGGGCATAATTGCTTTGTCCTCTGACATTTACCAGGGGGGGTTGAGCAACAAGCAAACAAAATCGGGGTACAAAGATGAACTATCGCATTCTAACGGACGATGGCAAATGGAAATGGCATCATGACCATGGTTGTCTCTCCTATGAGACCCGACCCGGGGGGCGGGGGGTCTTGGCAAGACAACCAATCGCACATCGCGGAGTAGGCTCCGGTGGAGGCTTCGGAGGATGAGACCAGCCGTAGCAGATTCGTCATTCTCCGGGACACTTCCTCTGCCGAGATGTTGGTGCTGGAGTTAGTTGGTGTTAGCTTCTGTTGGTCTTGGTCTCTGTGCTGGCGCGGCCCGCGGCGGACTGTGTCCTAATCCCCTTTGAGACCCGGTCCATCGCGCCGGACACTGGATCGCGGATCGGTCATTCGGGTTTCGTACTGGCGATCAAGCCCAGGACCCTGGATTTGTTTTTGGTCTTTCTTTTGGTACTTGTCAATCCCCCGGTCTGGACCTCCACGCCTCTGTTCCCGCTCAGGCCGCAGCACATTGAACCAAGACTCTCTGGTTCTAACGCCGCACTACCCGCCATCGGGTTATCTACCTTCTAGCTGCGTGCATAGCGCAGCGGCCGTGCTTGAAGCGAGATGCCACACACGGAGATGTCGACAATCGGGGAAAGGTGCTGTCAGTAGTCGTACTTGGTGTCGACGGATGGGAATGCGGAGATAGGTTTAAGACATCCCGCGCCTCGAATGCAGACCCTTGGAGAAAGGGGACTCTGGTGTGTTTGGCCATCAGGTTGAGAGGCACCTGGTTAAGCGCAAGAGATTAAGGCAAGCCACCAGATGGCGGTGCAGCTATTGGGATCGCGCTCCGAAGCGAAACAGTGAGATCGATGAAGGGCCGCTGTCCACCTCCCCGAAGAGGTCTTGAGTTAGCCACCATCCGAGACAAACGAGGCTTGGCCATTCGCTACCGTCGGCGACAAGAGACGAGATGGCGCGGGATGGAGTGGAATGAATCATTCGGGAGCAAAAAATGCTTGTCAGGTGGGCCAGATCCATCCCCGCAAGGGGCACATCAACAAGCCGGCAAAGTCAGATGCGGATGAGATGCGAATGCGATGCCGGGCTCCTAGACAGGAGTTCCTCGTCGCACGTCATCCCCGTCCCTGCCCCCACTACAGCAATTCCATCGACAACTAGGCTAATTATCACCAGCATGTTGACATACTGTGTAGTAGTATCTCCCTCTAGAGCGCTAGATGCGCCCGTCGGCCGCCTGAGCTTGCGGCGCCGCCTCCGTGTCTCTTCTGGACGCATCAAGAATCGACAGCAGGCTTGCCAGAAGCGGTGGGCGTACTGGGAAGCAAAACCCTGGTTGCTCGATGGCGCGCGATCCGGAGGAGGCGTCAATGGAGAGAGGTAGCGAACTGACTTGTGTATGCGAGATTGTCACGGAGATTGTCACCAAAGCACTGTCCAGACTAGCGGTGCGTGTTAGTCTGGGTTTGTGTTGGTCCAAGTGTTGGTCCAGGTCGGGCGGTGTTAGTGATCGGCGGGGAAGCGGATGTTGGGCTGCATAGTTTCAGGATCCCATGGTGAGTTGGTTAGGCATGTCAGGGGTTAACTTAGCTGCTTGTGCTTGGATGTGCTTAACTTGTTGGTGGTGTTGGTGTTGGTGATGGTGATGATGTTTATTGGTTGGTTGGTTGCCCAGTCTCCGTGCCGCAGTTAAGCCCATGTGCAGGTGCAGGGTAGGGAGCGCACCATCGACATCTCAACCTAGAACAACACTCTTGCGATCCTCTGAGACTGGTCTGGGGATTGCAAATAAATCCGGCACCTTTCAATTGTGAATATAATGTGCCAGCTGAATTGGGTATAAGGTTGTTGTCTTACAGCCAAATGAGAGTTCGTAATTGGGTTGTTGATATTGTTTTCCTCCGAGCATCACTGTTCCCACTTTAGCTCTCCTTAACACGGCTCCACGACAAAGTACTTACCGAATTAGATAAAGATATACGAAATATAGAGCGAGTTTAAGATGATATGCACCATGGCTAAATGGATTGGATACATCATGAACGGACAAGTCTAGGAAAGCACCACTCTGGGCTTCTTACGAGCAACTCCAATGAGGAACCATGCCAACCCAGCGATTGTACCAATACGAAGATATCTTTGAACTCGAATGTTCTAGAGAGCATCTACCAGTATTACTCGGGCCTCACACCCGAAGACTCTCGCGTCCTCTCGAATGTTCCCGCAGGAAGTCTTGGGGATGAGACACAGGGAGTAGGCGCACTCACGCAATATCCCTCTATGAGTTTGCTCAAGATTGTTCCAGAGTTTCAACTCCAAGCTGAATGTTTCTTTACATAAAAAGAAAGCATCTACTGAAAGTCGCATTGAGTAAACTCAAATGCGGTGAGTCAATTCAACCAATAAACCTGAAAAGATATATTCTTCAACATGCTGCCTGAGCAGGTGTGTCCACAAGATCTTCGTGCACCACACTTGACTTGGATGTCTCGATGGTAGGTTTTTATTGGCCAAGCGAATAAAATAGATTGATGGAAATAAGTTAAACCAATGGCTCTGTAAAATGCCACTGGTTGTCTTTACCTGGAAGATGATTAGTAGTCGAGGTTGCACGCAATAGATTACTGTCGAGCTTGGGAGAGACTGTAGACGCAACGGGATTGCGATGGCTAGGACGTCTCTTCCTAGAGTGGATCATAGCGCATTCCTGCCTAGAGAAAACCGCCATCAAGATTAGTTGAACAGTCCCTAGCACTGGCTCTGTGAAAACCAACTCTCATATCCGCAGGAAGAACGTGAGGCTCCAGAGACTCACCCCCATTGAGTTATTGTACTATCTTATACAAAAGGAACAATCAGGGGGACTCTAATTGGGAGAAGTTAGTATAAACCATATTGACCACTCTTAAACTACAATAATCAAGTCTTGCCTGGCACTGACCATAATGTTACAGACCATCCAGTAACTACCCAGCTCCAATACTTCCCCCAACCACCCTCGCTGCCAATCTCACTTAAATCCATATCTGTACCCTTATTGCCGAGTTCCTGCAGACCAGACTCGGCGGTTCTATACGCGCTAGTGCTTGTCTCCGTCAGACTTGATCCAACTTTTGCATCAGTCGACTGCTAGTCTGCTGCCGTGGGCGGCTGGGCGGGCAGAGACAGGTTCGCCCGGGTGTCGGCGATCTCCTGATCCTTGGACCGAATCAGTAGGGCAGTATTGGGGAGTTGGTGAGTTGAGACAGAGGCCGTACCGTAGGAGATA
Organism: Ilyonectria mors-panacis; assembly: GCA_002991585.1. NCBI lineage: Eukaryota > Fungi > Ascomycota > Sordariomycetes > Hypocreales > Nectriaceae > Ilyonectria > Ilyonectria mors-panacis. Next base: position 300,141 of record PPHJ01000085.1, on the reverse strand, counting down.
CCGGGGGCGTTACGCTATGCGGTGTTCAGTTGAGGATTGCGATGTTGGAACTAGAGGTTTCGTTTCGAGGAATAAGACAACATAACCAACGACGAAAACTGGACGAAAAAGAACCAATACTATGTCCAACAATAGATACTATCTAAATACTATCCCGTCCCTGTCGACCACAGTCACTAACATCAACCGTTGTCGTCAGTAACGTCACCAGAGATTCGCCAGCAGCCCCATAGGCGCTGGCCAGATTTCGCGCATCACATTGCCAGGAGCCCTGGTGGCTTTGAATATTGGGATAGCGATCTTGTCTCGACGAGAAAGACGTCTGTACAGTAACGACATGGCGCACTATGGGATGGTGTGTCGATGCAGTACATAGGTAATGATGATGATGAATACATCCTACCCCTTTATCATTCGGCTACCTACCTAACCTGGGCAGCAGCCGCAGTTTTCTATCAAGTTTCAAAGGAGTTTGTCGCCCAAAACGCCACTGAGAACCATGCCCATGTCCATCCTCCTGCTGCTGCAAATGTCGAAAGATCAAACACACTCACTCGCTCTCACACTTCCCACAACTTGGTCATTCTTGACCTCTCACGCCATACGCCCATCTGTCTCTGCCGATGTAGCCTTCTCCCCTGCGTCTGGGTTTAGGTAATCTGCGCCCTCGGCGGCCTCGTACTCGCCAATGAGGTCCCCAACGACCTGCCGTGCCTCGTCGAACTCGTCGAGGTTCTCTGAGAACGGCGCGGTTTTCTTGTAACTCTCCATGAAGGCGTTGCGCTTGCGCATGCCGTCGTACTGTCTTACGATTCTCTTGAAGAGCTACACGTGGGGAAGCCCTCGTTAGTCAATAGACGATGATGTCCAGGAAGACAGGGACGTACCGTCGCAATGCTGGTGTGGTTGGCCAGCATCAAACCGCTCACACGATGGCTCATGGGAATGTAGGGACTTCGCTTCGTCAAGGCGACCTGAATACTGGCAGGGCCCCAAGGGATGAAGGTGGCGAGGCGTCGCTCACGGATACGGAGCAGACTCTTGTGGACGTCGGTAGGATCGACCTCACCCTGGATCACGTTGAGGATGGAGATGTAGCAGCTCTTCTTTCCGGGAACCGTCGACACCATGCGGTTCTTGGGCTGGAGCAACCGTCGCATGACGTCTAGCACCGTCGTCTTGCGCACCGTCTTGGCCTGCTCGACCTGGTCGCCGGTGAAGGGAGTGTAGGCTGTCATGAGGAAGTGGCACCTTGGGGTCGGGATTAGAGAGGCCAGGATGCTGACGAGATCGTTGTGCATGTAGCCAGGGTATCGTAGAGTGGTGGTGCTCGCCGACATGACGGTGGCGACCTATGAGTTGGAGTTGAATTAGCATCAACTTCGCTTATTGGGTGTGTGGATGCTATCAACTTACTAGCTGGTTCGTCTGTTGGAACGAAGGTTCCTGGACGTGAAGCCGGTCAGCAGCAATATGAGAGAGGGCGCCGTTGTCGAGGACGACAACGGAGTCAGCGTTCTGGGTTAGTCGGCGCATGGAAAGAATGCTGTTGTAGGGGTGGACGACGACGTCGCCGGAGCTGGTGGTGTCGGGGAAGACCGAGTACGTCTGGATAATCTTCTTGGGGAAGCGGTCGTTGAGTTTCTCGAGGAGGAACGAGCCCAGACCGGAGCCGGTTCCGCCGGCGATGGAGTGCAGCATCATGAATCCCTTTGTCACGCTGTTAGGAGCCGCAATCCGTGGTTGTATGCCGAGGGCCTACCTCGAGGGAGTCGCTCCCGTCGGCCTCTCGGTCAATCATCTCCATTATGTCCTCGCATACGGCCTCGCCGCTCTGGTATCCGTCACCCCAGTTGTTGGCGGCACCCATGCCATTCTTGCCGACGTAGAAGTTCTCGGGGTTGTATATGTTCTTGTAGGGGCCGGTCTGGATGCCGTTGAGGACCTGTCCAAGCTGTTTTTAGCACATGTCTCCCAGCTGCCACAGCCGCATCACGTCGTCATCGTCGTCGGAAATACACACCCTGGGCTCCAGGTCGATCAGGATCGCGCGGGGGATGTATCGGGTGTCGTCGCTCTGGTAGTAGAAGACGTCCTTGCGGTCACCGCCCTCGGTCGCAAAGTCCTCGAGGTTGCCATCCTGGCTGATGCCGTGTTCCTGGCAGAGCTGCTGCCAGAACTGGCTTCCGACTGTGACGCGAGAGCCGGAGTTAGCAGTCTAGACTTGGGTTGTGGGTAGGAAGCTATCGACGGTATGTGGTGCGAGGTGGGGAGGGAGGGGACTAACTGCTGTTGCCGCACTGCCCGGCCTGGATGGTGATGATTTCCCTGAGAAAGAGCGCAGAGAGGTGAGCAAATGACACGGGAAGAGAGACAGACAGAGAGGCTCGCAAAGGGGCGACGGTACCTGGGCATCTTGATCGGCTTGGTGTTGTGGTGCTGATGCAAGTGCAAGATGGGAGCTGTGCTGCGCTGAGCCGTGCGGGTATGGTCCAGTGTATTGGCTCTTGGTGCTTTGGTGCGTTTTGCGACGGCCTTGGGCTTGACGCGACGCGCTGTTGCTCCCGCCCCCGCGTTGCACTTTAACATTTTTTGGCCACAACCACCAAGTTACTCTATACTCAGCGTCGAATGAATAGAACACCGACTTCACTCTCCCTCAACTGGTTTTGCACAAACGCATTGCAATCGCACCCCAAAGTCACACGGAGACATATAATTTAACCAAAAAAGGCTTGTGGGGGGACTTGAGTTCTTCGTGAATCTTACTTCCAACACAGCCCGTCTCCGTCTCCTCTCTTTCATCTTACACCAAAACACCACTCCACATACATGTACTCTCGGCCACACACGATCAGGTCTCTCCGCCTTTCGTTTTGTCCCAACAGCTATTTTTCATTCCTTAGAATAGACAATCTCGGCTGGCTCAAGTCCCTCCAATAAACTTGCTTGACACCCCCAGAAAATAAAGTGCCAAAAAACACCAACAATACCAAAAAGCTCAATGCTCTGCAACGCCCGCAATGCTCCCTATTCCTTCCTTACCTGTCTATATCAGCATCCCGCCGATGCATCTAATATACTTGATTTGTCCTCCACATTACTTCTTGTTCAGCGTCTTGTGCTTTTCAAGTGCCTCTGCCAACCCCTTTGCCAGGTCCTTCGTCTTGACCTGGATCATCCACGTCTCCAGACCATCTCCCTTCTCGTTCGAAGTTGTCATCCTGACATACTTCTCGTCTGCCTTGTACGACATGTCCGGCAGAACAGCTCGATTCATGGCCACATTGCCGCGGGGCTCTGCCCGCATAAGGAGTCGCACCGCATTTGTCTCCTTATGCTTCAACAGCCGGAGCGGACCCACGCCTTGCGTCGACCACGGGCTCTTCGACTTAGGCTTGTCGTCTGATTTCTCTGCAGCCGAGACAAACTTCAACACCTTGGCTCGCACATCGTGTAGGACCTCTTCATCCGCCTCCAGTCCCTCCGTCAAGTTGATTTGCTCGTGCTTTTCCCCATCCTCGTCGTTACCGCCGGCAGCTCTCCTGGGTTTGGCGCAGATGGTTCCGGGGTCCCTCCAGCGGGTGTCGTAGCCAGGCTGGAGCCTCCTCCAAGACTGAATGGTGTGTCTACACCCGTCGCTTTAGCGGGAGGATTTTCCGGCGCGGGAAAAGGAGACTTACTTGTCCCGGTGGTAGACGCCCCACCAGTCGGCGGCTGGAGGTTGCCGAAGGCCGGTGCTGGCTGGTTGGATCCAAACATGCCGCCAGAAGTTGCAGGTTGAGGGGAGGCTCCGGTGAAGTTGAACCCTGGTGCACCTCCGGCAGAAGCACCGCCAAACATCGACGGGGCGGTGTTGGCCTGGTTCCCTCCAAAGGCAGGGGGCGGCGCACTGGTGCTGCCGCTTCCAAACTGGAACGTGCCAGAGGTAGAACCGGTGGTCGACGGAGCCGCGTTTCCGCTAAAGTTGAACACGCCTCCTGGGGATGGGGCCGGGGTTGAGGCCGAGGTTGAGGCCGAGGTCGAGCCAAATGCAGGAACAGCCCCACTGCTTCCAGCGAAGGGGTTGTTGAATGTGGACCCGGAAGGTCCAAAGTTGAATCCAGAGTTCGAAGAGGAGCCCACACCGAAGCTTGAGGTAGTGGTGTTGGCACCGTTGGCTGGGGTTGAAGAAGCACCGCTAAAAATGGGAGCAGTGGAGGGAGTAGTTGATGCAGCGCTGAAGCTGAAGATGGGAGCAGCCGAGGCTGCAGCAGCGTCTCCGCCGGTGAACGACCTCTTTGCGGGAGAGGGACCATCCTGCTTCATGGGGCTTCCGTCAAACATAGGGGCAGACGATGACGGTGACTTAGGTACGCTAAAGAGGGGCTTGGATGCAAGCTCCGAGGCTCCGTTAGGCTTACTGGCACCGGCCGAAGCTCCTCCAAAGCTGAAAGCGGGAGTAGCCGCAGGAGCAGAGGCATCGCTGGAGCTAGGAGCACCGAATAAGGGTTTGGTCGCCGGAGTTGTGGAAGCGGCTGCGAACATGTTGCCCGGGGCTGTGGTTGCGGTGCTGGCTGGCTTACCCCCAAACAGAGAGCCCATGGCCGCGGTACTAGTGCTGGCCGAGGTCGTGCTGGGAGCACCAAATATGGAGGTAGCATTGGCAGCCCCGACGGGCTTCGCGGCTTCCGCAGGCTTCGCTCCGAATAGGGTCGAGGACTGCAGGACAGGGGCCGCAGGGGTAGAGGCGGACTCTGCCCGTTTGCTGACGGAGCCGAACATGTTGGACATAGAAGATGTCGCAGGCTTGTCATCAGATTTGGGAGCTCCAAACAAGATGGGAGCAGGCTTTGCAGGCTCGGCGTCCTTGGGGGTCTCCGTTGCCGGCTTCTGCTGGAAGAGGGAAGATCCCAAGCTGGCTTGCATAGTGGGGGTCTTGGTCTCAAACAGTGATTTCTTAGGAGCCTCATCATTTTCCTTATCAGATTCGCCTCCAGACTTGTCTTTTTGTTCGGCGGCAGCCTCTGACGACTCCTTCTCGGCAAGCTTGGATGCTCCAAAGAGGTTGGAGGTGGCAGTGGCCTTGGAACTAAAGATGAAACTGGACGACGTGGGTGTGGCGTTGCCGAACAGTGAACTAGGCTGGCTTGCAGATGTTGGCGCGAACTTAATAGGGGTAGTACTGGGGTTCCACGTCTGGTCGGCAGGCTTGGATGCAGTCTTCTCAGAGGCTGCTGCTTCAGGCTTGTCCTCCAATCGCACTGGTTGACCGTCATTGCTCTTGCTTATACGATCAAACAGACTTCGACCAGGTGTGCTTTCTCTTGTTCCAGGGGCACTGGACTCGCCAGCTGCAGGAGCGCTGGTAGGAGCAGGCTTAGTGCCAAAGAGGCCGGAGCCGATTTGAGAAGCCGTGTCGGCGCCGCTGGCAGCTGCGCTTGGCTCATCGCTCTGTCCAGTCTCCTGACTGGCCTCGGCATCAGAGTCAGTCTCGCTCTCTGCATCGGCGTCCACTCCACTGTTCTTGGCAGAGCTCGCATCAGAGAGGTATCCGAAAATGTTGCCACCCTGAGCATTGCCAGGCTTCAGGTTCTGGAAGACGGAACGGGCCAAGCTGCCGCTGCCGCCGTTGGTCTTGTTCGATCCGAAGGGGTTTGGCTTGGCAGCCAAGCTGTCGCCCGCCGGCTTGGGTGTAGCCTTCACAGGGGAACAGCTGGAGTAGATGACTTGTTCGCAATCTTCTCCAAGAGAGACTTCGCGGCTGAGGGAGTAGACTTTTGCATCTTGGAAGGCTGGCTCTCAGCCTCTCCGCTGAGAGATGCCTTTCTCTTATTCTTGTTGTTGAGAGCTGGTGTGGCAACAGGTGCTGACTGCTCCTGCTCCTCCTCGTCTCTGTCCGCAGCTCGTCGCTTATTCTTGTTGGCAGCGGCCAGGCCTGTGTCCTTAGAGAGGTCATCATCGGCCTTGCGCTTCTTTGAGGCTGTGGCCTTGGTGGGAGTTGGTTCGGCATCCTCCTCCTCAGGCTCAGGCAGACCGTGCTCTCGTCGCCACCTCTTCAAGATATCCTTCGACGGCTTGACATTCTGGAACTCGTAGAGACCGTATCGCAGAAGAATGATGCTTCGGCTCTTCTCAAACTCCTTGGCGAAGTTGACAACATTCATCTTCCAATCTTTCTTTGAGAAAATCTCGTTGGCCGCGTACTTGAGCCGTCGGAGATCGAGGATACAGAAGAACTGTCGTCGCTGCTCGTCGTCGAAGTCAGGAGGGCAGAGGTGTGCGAGGAACTGGTCGGCGTAGATGGAACCCTTGGAGTTCCATTCCTTGGGGATCTTCCTGGTCAGAGCCTCGCCGGACAGCTCAGGATCAGGATCCTCAATTCGCATGGGGAACAATTCTTTAGATGTAGCCTTGGCGGCCATTCCTCGAGGAGTGGCCTGGGCAGTAGATTCTCGGAACATGCGGTTCGGCTCGGGGGTGGCACCGGGGGCGAAGACTTTCTTCATGGTGCTCTGAGGCAGACTCGGGGAGAAGGGAGCGACGGGAGGACTGTCGCTGATGGTGGACGCCCTGAAGATGTTGCGAGCAGTAGCAATCGAGTTCTTGTTGAGGCTGCTCGATGGAACCTCATCGCGGGTCATCAAAAGCTTCCGCGAAGGGGCACTCTGAGGAGTGCCGAGGCGCTTGCTTGCGAAAGGCGATGAAACGTAGGCGCGCTTCGCGAAGGGCAGAGGAGGACGCGGACGGGGCGTGCTCCTGCTCGACTCAGCGAGCTCACTGTCGCCGGGGATGGAAAAGGTGACCATATTGAGCGGTGGTCGATGGTAGGGGTGAAGCGGAAAGAGATATGTGAGAAGGGAGATAACGTAAAGGACCCAAGGTCGAGGGCGCGTCGAGAGATCTTAGGCCTTGCAGGTGTGATTCGCAGACGAAAGGGGAAAAAATAGGGTCAGGCAGCCGCGGGTAGCGGAGCTGAGCGATCGAGTCGCAGTTATTCGAGCGTCGGACGACGTTGGGCGATGCGGCGGAGATGGTAGCGCAGTCGCATCGAGTCCGGGTCGCCCTGGGAACGACACGAAAATGCGAGTGTGGTGTTTTTGGTGTGGGAGCGGGAGCACAGGGTGATGGGTGGCTGATGACCCTTTCAAAAAAAAAAAAAGCGGGCCCGCTTTTCTGCAGCCGTTAAAGTCCTTAGGTCCTCAGGCACCAAGCGCCCATTCAAGGGAGGCCTGGTCAGCAGAGCAAGGTGCAGATCCCGTGACTTGGGGTCGCGTCATTGTCTGCTGAGTCCAGGGCCAACACCATCCCAGGACCTCAGCTACGCATACTGTACGAGGATTAAATCACCAAATGCACTCAAAGTATCTGCAAGCAATTACACCGGGCCAATCATGTCGAGGCCTTGGCTGACGGCGACGTGGCATGAACCTTGCCAGGCCGCCGAGTTGTTCCATGGTGCCATCCTATCCAGCATCAGAGCTGGCGGGCATCGACACTCACACATGAGATTGAGACAGTCTGAGAAATCCAGTGACATGCTAGTACATTTATTGAGAGCTACTGACAAAACACTTCAATTTGCTTCCGTCCCTATTGTCCAGTCCAAAATAAACGAGCGTGGGCACCCCTCCCTAGTTCAATCACGAAACCACGATCCAAGTCAATTGGCGCATCGCCTTTTGTTTTGTCCTGGCCAGCGGCAGCTGCCCGCGAAGGAACAATCGCAAATTCGCTGGGCCAGGCAAGGAGAAAGACAGAGGAAATAATACAGAGATAACAGGAGGGGGCAGCAGCATACAAAAGATCAAATTCCGGAACCCCATATCCCTGCCCAACCGTGGTAGAACGCGCCATGCTTACTTGGCAACAACCTTCTTCTTTTGCTCCTCCAAGTATTCCTCGTCAGATGCGTCCAGAATGTCGTACTCCTCATCCGTCATGAAGCCGTCATCGGAGAGATCCCAGTCATCTTCGCCAGACTCCTTAGTCTCGACCTGCTGTTGAGCAGGGGCGGGCGAAGACTGGGTAGCCTCGTGAATGCTAGCCACGGGAGACTCCTTCTCAAGCTTGGGGAAGATCATCTGGCTGGAGGCTTGGCTATCTTCAGCCTCGGTCGTCTTGATATCCTCAACAGGGGTCTCGGCCTTGATCTCGGGCTCAGGCTTGGCCTCGGCCTTGATCATTCGGACGCTGACGTCGCACCAGAGGCGGTGACCGAACTTATCGCCGGAGGGGGCGGTCAGACGCCAGTACGAGACGACCTTGCCAGGGCGGGTGGGGGTGCGGAGCAACACCGTGAATGAGAACTCCTGGCCAGGAGCCAGAGGAGTGTAGCAGACGGTCGACTCGGAAGCGGAGACGAGCTCAGAGATGCCGGCGGGATGGTTGGGGTCGACATGTCCCATGTAGTCACCACCGACAAACTTGACCGAGCAGCCGGGGGGCCAGGAAGTCTTGCCCTCATTTCGGAGGACCCAGGTCTGCTCAAAGACGTGGTTGGGAGGGAGGACAGTGCCATCGACGACAGTGTCGGTCACAAAGACGGCGCTCAAGGGGGCGGGCTTCTGAACAGGGGCGGGAGCGGGAGTCTCCTTCTTCTGCTTGACCTCCTCCTTCTTGGCAACCAGGTGAGCCTTGGAGGGGTCATAAGGCTGCACATCCAAGACGGTTAGGACCGGGTTGATCGTGTTGGTTCCAGTAGGGGCGGTGGTCTCAGTGGCCTTGGAGTTGGTGGCGGCGCGGTCACCCATAGAGGGCATTCGCTGGCCATCCTGGTGCTCGCCCGTGGTGGTCACACTCACGTGGCGAACGGGAGTCTTGAACATGATCATGGGGTGAGTCTTGTTGTGAGTGTTACCAGGGTTGGCCTCGCAGTTGGCGCAGAAGTCAGTGTCGTTGCAGACGGCGCACTTGTAACGAATGCCGCGGATGTAGGCAGGGTACGCTTCATTGCCTGCACAGAGGGGCCCGTCGCAGCAGATGCCGACGTGGACCGGGGTGGGGGACCGGGCACGGATATCCATAAGCTGGTCGTAAATCGGGACAAACCGATGGTTGGGGTGAGCGATCTTGGTGTGCTTGATGCAGTTGGCACAATAGTCCCAGTCGGGGCAGTCGAGGCACTTGTGGCGAACACCGGCAATGTACTGGACACGGTTAGTCAGATGCTTGGGATGAGAAGGGACGGACTATAGTAGTACCTTATCGCAGCCATCGCAGATGGCATGGTGCATCTCTGGTTGCGGCCAGGCGCCATCTTGACCTTGATGTGCTGAGGCATCTCAGTGCCCTTGACCGCAGGGACGAAGCCATGCTGGGGATGATGGCCATGGGCGTTCTTGTTGAAGCAGGGCTGGCACAGGTCATAGTCTTCGCAAGTGTTGCAGTGAAGGAACTCATCCTCGGGAAGTTCTGGCCAGTCGTTAGTATTGGTGTCACTGTAAAGTGCGTAAGCTCTTCGAAACATACCCTGAACACAGCAGTTGCAAGTGCGCATAATACCCAGAGAGGTCCATCGAGCAAGCAGCGGCTCAAATGTGGGCTGGGGGCAGCGATGGAGCCTCGTCTCTGGGCTCGATCTTGGTCTCGACCTTAGTCTCGACCCTGAACATAGGCTTCTTGACATCGAGCTCGACAATAGACAAAGGCTCTAGTTTCTGCACAGTGGGCTTGGGCTTGGGAGCAATGGTCTCGGTGACGCTCTGGACCAGTCGGCCCTCAACGGTGGTGCGCTTGATCAACCAGTGATCGCCGCCGTGGCAAGTGATGCCCTGCTCGACGCAAGACTGGCAGAGATCAAAGTCTCCATCATCACAAGTAGAGCAGTGGTAGTGGACGTCAGGAATGGTCTTCTCGCAGCTGTTGCAGCAGATGGCGAAGGCGGTGCGGGCGGGGCAGGCGCCAGGGTGAGACACGGGAAGAGGGGCTTGGAGCGAGCCGGACCACATGCTTTGCTGAGGCTCGGCATCTCTACAGCAACCGGTGGTGGTCTGCTGGGCACGACGAGCGCGATGCTCGGCCTGCTGGGTAGCCAGACGGCTGGCAAGACCGGACTGGTGTTCCATCAAGTTGGCAAGTCGGGTCTCGAAATCGCGACGAGCGTCCTGGCGATCTCCGATGAATCTGGCAGCCTCGTTCAGCAGAGCCGAGTTGTAGGTTTTGGAGAGAGGGTTGGTTCGGTAAGGGAGGGTAGTTTCCGAAAGGGTAGCGGTGGCCGAAGGGGTAGCAGTGACCGAAGGGGTAGGCTCGGAAGCATCGACAGTGGGCGTCGGGGCAGGGCTGATGTTGACCTGGCTCTCCTGGGGGCTGTCTTGGGGGCTGTCCTGGGGGCTGTCCTGAGGGCTGTCCCGAGGGCTGTCCTGGGGGATCTCCTGAGGGCCCTCAGTGGTCGGGGGAGCGATGGCGGCCTCGGGTTCGTCCTCGACAGTGACGGGCTTGGGGAGGGTCTTCTGGGCCTGTTCTCGGAGGGTGACACGGATCTTAAGCTTAGACTTGGCCTTGGCGGCACGGTAGAGTTGCTTGTAGATGGGAACATTGTCGGGTTCGAGATGGACGTAGGCCGCAGCAGAGTCGGAGTACCGCTCGAAGATGACATCGGCTTCGGCGGGGAGGTGGAGGAAGGTTCGGATCTACCGTAAAGTTAATACCACCGCCTAGGAACATGGTTTCACGATCTGTGTACGCAAACGGAAGGCCGGGGCAACGGGAGATGAAATGAAAAAGGCGGGAGGGGTGAGAGGAATTGATGGCTGGGGAAGTGCTTCACGTACGTTGCCTTCGAGAGTCTTGGGGACCATGTCCCGAAGCGGCATCTTGGTTCGGCGGGTGACGCCGTCAAACTGGACCTTGACGGTGATCATGGTGTCGAGGCCGACGGAGGGCGTTCCGGAAGCCATGGTTGCGATAGTGACTGGGACTGTTAGAGGGAAATCCGACACACATATATCGATCGTCAAACCTCAACCCCAAGATGGAGAAGATGAAGGGGAATGAAGGAGGAATGACGATGATGACGGTGGAGCCTTACCTGCCTACTTGGGGCGGTGACGAAGTGCTGTTATCGGGGCGAGATAAGGAATCGGCGGTGCAGGACGGCCGTCGCCCGTTAATGATGGAGGCCAGGAGGGGATTCCGGGCGGGAGAGATGAAGAAAAAAAGACAAAGTGTGGAGTGGGAAGTGGAAGAAGAGGAGGAAGTCGAATGATGATGGAGGTGAGAAGAAGAGGGTGAGAGTTTGGTGTGGTGGGAGGAGAAGAAGTAGAAGAAGAGCTCTGGCGGCCGGCTGGCAGCTGCTGGAGGGCGGCGAGCGTCCAAAGGTAGGTGCCCTGCCGCAAGCCGCTGGGACCGGGAACCGTATCGTATCTCAGGCGGACTGTGGGCTGGCCTGCGGACACTGGGTGCCAGCTGACAGAGAACCTGGCTGCCTTCGGCACTGGCTGGGCATTGGCTGGCGACCGGTCACTGGCTGGTCACTGGCTGGTCACTGGCTGGTCGCTTGTCGCCGGCTGGCCACTGGCTGGCCACCGGCTGGGGACCAACAGGGGACCAGAGCCAACTGGGGCGGCCCCACTGGAGCCAACCTGAGCGGCGGGAGGGCGATCCAGGTACCTATCCGTCCGCGCACTGTAAGATGGGACACGCTCTGTAGCACAGCGCGTCTCCGCAGGCCGTATCCGTACGTGGTTATGGGGCCCGCACGAAGCACATCCAGGTGATGATAGGTTTTGGCCAAGGCCCGTGTGGCGCTGAGCAAATCGGGCTTGGTGCCGGCGCCGCTGTAACACACGCTCGCCTCACCCCCGCTGCCCGTACTCTGTCAGATGACTGACTGGGATTTATGCCAAGGTGTGAAGATAACGAATGCAGAGCAGGGAAGACGGTGTGCCATGTGCACCGTTTTTAGGAGCTACCGTTCCGGCGTGCCTACTGTCAGATAGCGACACAGCAGGCGATGACAAAACACCAAGCGTGCACGGAGTAGGTCGCCAGCTTTCTTCAGTCTTCCAGCACTACGTCTACTTTGGTTGACCTTGAATTCTCCCTGTCGTCGACTCGCTGCAGCCTGAACTCGGCATCTTATTTGCCACCTGACTATGTAATATTCAAACATCGCCTTGTCAAACGCCGCCTTTCCTTTCGAGTCATTCAACGAGTCAACCCAAATCATCGATTTTAACACTTTCCGCGCCTCCACCCAAGAAGCCAAAGGAACCAGCCCGACTACCTCACTGAACCAGCCCACATGTCGCCCCCCATCATCAGTGGCAAACGAAGTGTTCAGCACCATAAGCAGCCAGAATAACACCGGAGGCGGAACATCAATAAACGATTCCTGCAGCTTCAGCAAGGCATTGCTAAGCGATTCCTTGAGGTGGCCTTCCCCCATCTTGAAATACTGCCATTGCAAGAAAATCGCCGTGGTATAGGCAACCATGCCGACACGAAGAACCTCGTTCACCGGGCACTGCTCAAAAGACATGTGAAGAAGCCGATACAAGACTGACACCATGATCTCGCTAAAGGTGGTTTGGGTGAGCTTGTGTCCTGTCTGATAGGCAAGGTTGCAAATGTCTGAAAATCGTTTCAAGTCCGTCCACACATTTACGAGTTTCCAATCTAGGGACTGGACGAATGACGGAATTTGGTCTCCAGGGTCAAGACTGGCAGGTTGCTTTGCTTTATTGTCAACGACATAGCAGTCCCAAGATATCGCATCGCGGAAGAAAGCAGGGCGGTGGCCGAATGTCAAAGCGTGCACAAGATCGACCCTACGCAGAATTAGGTTAGTTTCCAAACAAAGGGTTAGAGAGTTGCTAGTAGTACCTGCATATTTTGGACGGCAATTCATGGGTTGATGTCTTCAGCGTCCCGAAGCCGCCTCGTAGATTCACCATCCTTATTAGACCCTGCATATGGTTCTCTAAACCAGCTCGGTCGCCAAAGATTTGTGCTGCCAACGCTAGGGTCACGACTGTCATGATGGTTTGGTCAGAGATGGCGAGAGGGTCATTGGGAATGGATATCCTTTCTTGGAGCAGCCGGAGGGTCTTGACAAGATGGAACTGTGTCAACACACTACGGTCTCGGCCCAAGCTCTCATCCAAGATGGCTTCACTTGAGAACAGCATGGAATGGAGATAGACGGGATCGGTCATGAGCGATCCGACCCAGCCGCTGTCCTCTGGTTCGGTTTCAAGGCACATTTCGGTGGGATACAGTCCGCCCTGGACGACTGTCAGAACTAAAGGTGGCATCATGTAATCAGTACACGGATTCGTAGTGGACGCAGCAGCGGATAGGGCTGTGGGGCGGGCGAACATCTCAATATGTCCTGAAGCATGTATGGCTGCATGACTTCAGGAAACTGGACCCAAGCGAATTCGGAGCCAACACGATTTGGGATTGGGATTAGACAGCTGCTGTGGTCCTGTCGTTGGCTGGGCTGGAGTTGGGGTTGCTCCTCTGCGCCCTTGTTCATCCAGGATGGCAGCGGGTGATGACCCTTGCGCCGACCTCTCCCGCGAGTGACATGGCTTCGGACGAGTCGTTGATGGTCTTGGCTGCGTCTCTGTGACGGTGTGCTGACGATGAACTTGAATCCTCCGGATTTGGAGCCTGCATGCCTCATGGTCAGCACCCCATCCAGGGCCACGAAGCTGGGAAGTGGTGGGGTTCGGGGCGTCCGTACTGCTGGGCGCCTTCGCCCTGTCACACCTCGAACCCGGGGTTGATGTCATTAGGGAGGCAGCCTTGAGTGAGCTGTGGCGACGAGAGTGGGAGGAAAGGTCTAGATTTTAGGCAATCATGGGTAGAGCCATGAAGTTGGTGGGGTCGATTGAATCGAGTGGAAGGGGGCGGGGTTGGAGTTGGCACCATGGCAGCCCAGCAACTGTTTGAAGTGTTTCCATGGCATGGACGATCATTCGACTATGATAATCACTAGTTTGTTCAGCCTGCCAGTCGTACCGTTGCATTGGTCACCCACAATCCTCCTGCTCCCAGTGCTTGAATTGTGCACGCCCATAATCCGCCGCCCCGAATCCACCGCCTCGGACCTTGGCCCCGCTCCTCTGCCGTTCTCATGATGCTGAGGGACGCTTTATCAAGGTACCGGTCTGTAACCGGTGCTAAGCGACGAATCGGTTGATAGACTTCGATGGAATTCGAGTTCGAACCTAGAGCCAAAATTCCTTTTGGTCAGCCCACGTGAACGTCACGCGTCGACCAGTGCGGTGCGGCGCCAAGGAACTCCCAGTTCTAAGTAAATTGGTTGCTTCTTCACCGGAACTCCGCCAGGATCACTGAAAAGGTCCGCACCTTTTATATCGTCAATGATGACAGCTAAACCACCAAGCCATCTGTTGATGAGGGTCTTCGGATCTGGTTCAGAGTTGGAAGCGGCGAGGGCTCTGAGACGACTTGCATCACGAGTATCATTAGTTCGAGAGCGAAATCACCCCCATCTTAGAAATTGTCAAGCAGGTCCTCCACGGCTACTCGTGTGGCAGAAAGCTGTCTGTCACCGAGCGGGTCATCGACATCAAGTCGCAGGTAGATGACAGGGGCAGAGGCTCACTCATAGCACCTAGGATTGTTGTGATAGACATCATTTGGTGCTCACGGAAGGTAGGGTCTGGAGTTGGGAGAAAACTTAGTCGAAAGCTTTGTGGTACTGCCGAATTGCAAACAGAGCAGATGCAGTCCCAGAAACCCTACTAGACAAAGGTGCCGACGTCGAGTGCAGCTTCAAGAGCTTCAGCATGAAGCTCATCCACTATTGGCAAGTATGCATAGTGATTCAGACGGCCCCAGTCGCCTTGTCCAACCATGAGCGCAGAAATCATGCCAAGACTTTAGCATTTTCCATTTTGGGACTAGCCGTCCCTTATCCTACTTCCTTCGAAGGATGCCCCACCTTTTCTCGGCCTGTCCACCTGCAATCTCATCGTGCGAATGCGAATTGCGGCATCCAGAAGCACCGCCCTTGTAACAGCCTCCATCTGTGATTAATGACACAAGAAAATGCCGGGTACGCCGTTCCATATCACCTTGCCGTGTAATCAACTTGGAGCTATTCCCAGAATGGGTTGTGAGCTTGGCTTGGCACCGGAGTCCCCACTATCTCCGTGTTCATAGTGATTCAACACAGCAGACTTATAAAGGATCGATGTCCAGTCCAATATGAGAGAGATGGAAGGATATCGACAAAGAGACAGAGATTCACAGCAATATCTATTTGATTACCTTTACTTTTTAATCCAAATTTTACTTTTCATCCTCCTTCCATTCAACCCAATGCAACAACCGCAGTCAAAGATGGTTTCGTCCAGGGACATGGCGCCCGTGACGTCGGGCCACGCCTCCTCGTTCATCAAGGGCCAATTTTTGACCAAGTTGCCAAAACTCCCCAAGGGGACCGACTTGAGCGGCAAGGTTGCCATCGTCACCGGCGCCAGCAGTGGCCTCGGTTTCGAAAGTGCCAAGCGAATGCTCGCCCTTGGCCTATCACACGTCGTCATCGCCGTCCGCTCCCTGGAGCGAGGCAAAGCTGCCGTCCTGCAATTGCAGACTGCAAACACCGGTGCCAAGATTGACGTCTGGTCTTTGGAGATGGAATCCTATCAATCCATTCAGGCATTTGTCCAACGGTGCGAGACAGAGCTCCCAAGGATCGACATCGCCATCTTGAACGCAGGTCTCGCCGAGGTGGAATTTAGCTTGGCTCCCACGGGACACGAGAAGGTAATTCAGGTCAATTATCTGAGCACAGTGCTGCTCGTGGTGCTCCTCTTGCCTATCCTCAAGGCCAAGTCAACCACCGAAGTTGCACCTCAAATTACGGTTGTGAACTCGATGATGTCCACGTTTGCCAAGTTTCCCAACCGGGACAAGAGGCCACTGCTAGCGTCATTCGACGACACCAAGGTCACAGCTTGGGATCCCAGCGAACGCTACAATGTGTCCAAGTTGCTTGGGCAGTTGTTTCTCAGCCGACTGGCCGACCACATCAATCCGGAGGACGTCGTCATCAACATGGTCGAGCCGGGGCTGACCAAGACAGGTCTATTCCGCAATATCAACGGTGTGGTTGGTGTGATCTTCAACTTGATCAAGTCAATCTCGGCAAGGACCGCGGAGGAAAGCTCCGTGACGTACATTGACGCTGCAGCGCGGTCAAAGGAAAGGAATCCCATGGTAGTTTTCTTGTTGCCTGCAAGATTCACCCGTAAGTGCCGTCGCTCGGAAAACCCAGCCCTATCCTGACCGGGGCGCTCAGCTAACACGAACATGCAGGCTTGCCACCTGTACGTATGAGCCAGGGACCAAAGCAATTGCGGATCAGTTGTGGGAGGAAACGCTCGATGAATTCAGCTTTGCGGATGCACGGGGAATTCTGCAGGCTTTTCCCAAGCCGGCTTAGGTCCAGGACTCGGTGGTACAAGCCAACGCGGAAGTCAAGAGTGCGAAAGTGCCATGTTCGCTTTTGAGCAACCCAGGACGCGCAAGCAAGGTACAGAGGATGACGACTCATTATGGAGAGTGTAATACGGACACCAAATGTAACGACCGTGTAAGACGGTGGCGGGATTAATGAATACGGAAGCCAGAGTTATGCAAGCTTGCGTGGACCTGGGTGTGTTTTGAAGTTCTGACTGGAGGTCTTGGCTTGCGCAGGCTGGACGCCGCCTAAAAGCGGCCATGTGCAGCAAGTGTCCGAGGAGGCGATAGACGCAACCAAGCGTGCGAGTTTGGTGCACCTTTGGCTCGGTGCGACTCATGGATGGGTCATGGATGCGCAGGGGAGGGGGCGTGCGTCGTGCGTGTCGTGCGTGTCGTGTGTGGCATTTCAGACAATTGGAAATCAGTCCAGGCAGTCTAGGCAGTCGCTTGACATTTGATTTTGCTGTTTTTTATTCTAATTCCTTTTTTTGTTTTGCCATTGACAGCTGTTCGGTCTTGGGTCTCGCCGAGCGGAAGAAACAGGCAGCGGGTAGGGAGATGCGGAGGCGTCGCAATTGGCGCCGCAGCCTTGAGCAGGCAAACACACGACGCTCCGTCGTAGTTCTCTCTGCCTGGGACGCCCCGACCGCCATTCTCGAGCTGCCCTCACAGTGCCCGTCCTGCTGTCCTGCTAGCCTGAGACTCCAACTATCGCTGCGAGGCGTTCAACCTTCCCCGTACCTTAGGCGTGTGGTCCCTCGTCCCCAGGGGGCTGTGGTGGGAGTGGAGTCTGGGCTGCTTGGAGCAAGCAGTCAGAAGAGTCAGAAGAAAGTGGAGGTGGGTGGAGAGCCGAGACCGAAAGTGCATGTACATGGCGGGCGATAGGCTGCTGGCGGTCACCGCAACCTCCGACGTTATCGGGATGGGGGTACGGAGTACCGCTGCCGAAGTTGCTGATGCGTGCCCCGTGACTTACCTTCCGGCGCAGGCCCACGCAGCGCCGCCTCACCGATGCCGCCATCCATGCTGGTCACAGGTCATGGACTCGCGGTCACGATCCCGCCAGGGCTCCAGGGGACATTTCCCCGCTTCCAGCTCGTCTCTAGGGGGCGTGTGGTGATGTGTGTTTGTGTGTTTGTGTGTTTGTGTGTTTGTGTGTGACTCTCGGTCTGGTGCGTGAGCAGCCTACCCACAACACGTACTATGAGTACACGGTACATGATTCTTGCTGTTGTTGGTGGCTGTCTAGGACTTTGTCTTAGATCTTCCTCAGCCGAGGCGAGGGCGCCTCCTCGAGGCACTGTCCCTGTCTCCGACACCTCACTAAACCACCTCGGGCATTCTGCTGGCAAGCAACCAAAACGCCGGGACTTGGGAGGAACGGGACGACTCCCAAGACGAACAAAAGAGAAACGAAGGCGAACAGAAGCAAGCAAGGGGGGCCAGGGTTGAGCCACTCAGACCTTGTTTTTCTTTTTGCTTAGGAATCAGACACAACACCACGCATCCCAGGCTGGCTGGCAGAAGTAAAGTGCAAGGTACCCAAGTACTAACTAGGTGGCTCTGGTTGTCCTACCACCGAGTCCGTAGCTATCCGTGCATCTGGCTGCTTTTTCTATCAGCACAAGCCGGTCCAGGCTCCCAGCCCACCACGCATTCTCCTGTGGTTTACCCCCGAAGGCGAGACATGCGATTGCCCGTTCAGCTCATTATCCACTCCTCCGCTTCCGCCTCCGCTTCCGCCTCCGCTGATTATTACTGCGTATAGCTTTCCGAGCGCAAGGCCAAGTTGAGCCGTGTTTGTTGTTGTTGTTGTTGTTGTTGTGTTGTGCAAGACGAGATAGCTCCCACCTAATTCTATCCCCTGCTGGTAAATCGTCCCCTGCTGGTAAATCGTCCCCTGCTGGTCAATCGTCCCTCCGCTCATGTACTCCGAGTCACACATGGCGGTTTGAGCCCATGCAGATAGAGCTCTGGGCATCATATCTCACGACCCTGGACCCTGGACATGTCCATCATCAGTCCCCCAAGGGCGGGGCTTTTATTTGCACTTTCTTCCCTTGCCTGTCCTCCGTCTTCCGTCTGTCCTATCCATCCGACTCAATCGATCCCAAAAAAAAAATCCATCCGTCTCGCGTGACGCACGTCTTGGAGTTGTGCAACCACACCCACTCACACCCCCTCCCCTCTGTCTCCTCTCTCCTGTCTCCTCTCCAATCGGGCACGGCCAACTCGGACCTCGGGCGAGCATTACAGCACAATTGACAGGTATACGTGTGTGGGTTACCTGGACTGGCCCTGGATTGGCAGTGACAAAGATCCATCTGAGCTCTGCACCTTGTTATTTGCCCAAGGCCTTCCTCTTTACTCTGTACTCCGTACTGTGTACGTACTGGCCTCGTTTGTACTTCGTGCACTTTGTACAACCACGCCCAGCCCAAACTGCCTCTCTCACCTATAGAGTCAAAATACAATATGCAGCTGAGCTAAGTATCGGGGACACCGTACCTTGCCGAGTGAACGCTGATCAAGCTTGCCCCAGTCTCACTGGCTTGGCCCCGGCCGGCTGGCTTCTTCTCCTCACTCCGGATGACACTACGCTGACGCTCATGACCAAGCTCCCAATCCGACCTTACAACGTCAACAACACGACAGAGTCAATTGCAAACCTAACCTTGTCTTCTCCAACCCAGCACCTTATCCCCTGGTTTCATCACCCCTGATTCTCAGCTGAATACTTCGTACGTAAGAAGCTTCGAGTGCTGTGTTTGCAGGCCATCTGACTCCCATCAACCTTGGTCGTTCATGCGTCACTAGGGTAGCTGTCTTGATTTATTTCTCTTGGCAATGTACCTGAAGCTATCAAGTAAAAATGGGCACAGACATTGACAAATTCGAGGCCCTACCTGGTCCCGCACGTCAGATGGTCTATTCTGGGGCTGGATGTCGTCTTCCGGTTGGTCAATGCCAACAACAGTACCTCACATGGCTCACTAGGTGGCTCCGTCCTGACTCTTCACATATCCGCCATCGCGGAGCTATCATATCCATGTGGAGGGCAACGTGGAGGTCAAGTGGAGCTAAGATGTAGACGGTCCCTGATGCATCTTGGCCCAGTTGCACATGTCACTATCGTCAGACCTGACGTGATCGGAGAGATGGGCGGATAAACGGAGGCATCAAGGATCAATCAGTCCGTGTCAGCAACCCTGACACCCACATACTTATCCTCAACATATAGCAATATACTTCACTTTGAGCATTGTTGTGAGTTTAGTTCACCAATGTCCACCCTGGCACTTGAATTCAGGTATATATAATGCACCAGACACCCAACGCCATTGCCATGAAAGCACAACACCACGCATGGGTTCGCAACAAATACAAATCCTCAGGGTACAAGAACTGGATTGGCAAAGCAAGCAGTGTAACACCGCAGCAGAACCATGCCGTCCACATCCCCGTGTCCCCCAAGTTTTTTTTTGTGGCGAAAAAGGAAACGTCCACCCCCCAAGCAAAGACAAACAGTACCTCAGTCATGATCCTTTCCACTGGGAACGCAATCCCATCAGTCCGTCCATCCCAAAAGTAATGTGCCAAGTCGCTCGAGAGAAGCAGGAGATAATGATATTGCCACCAACATGGTGGCCGGGTGCCATCCAATGCAAACATGCATCTGAACCATCCTCCAAAGCAAGGCGGGACTCTCCGAACAGGTCCGCCAAGAAGACCTCCGTCCATCCAACGCAATAGGGCCATCTCAGAAACGAGGATGCCAACGACTAATAAGAAAGTCGACTCGCCAAGGCTTCCGAAGCCCCTAATGCCCATCCATACACCTCCGAAAGGTTCCCAGCAATAAGTGTCACGTGTGCTTTTGTTGTTTTTTAGGTCTGAGGTCGTAGTTGTAGTAATTAAATCGAGTAAGGGTAATAAGCAGAAGGATAGGTGAAATACGAGGGGTCTAACGCCTCACAACTCTACTGCGGGTAGTAGACCATGCCGGGTGCTTGTTGGGCGTAATAGAAGCCGTCTGGGCTAGGTGTTACCATACCGCCCATGCCCATGACGTTGGGCTGGTAAGCCGGAGGTGCAGAGTAGGTTGGGTAGTTGTTCACTGGAGGTAGCTGAGAGGCATCATAGTAGTAGACCATGCCATTGACCTCCTGCGCTACGAGATTCGGGTTAGGCGCAGGGGGTTGGCCGTTGCCTTGCACAGGTTGTTCGTGTTGGGTCTGAGGCGTGAAGCTACCAGGGGCACCTTGCTGTCCAGGAACAAACGAAGGAGCCGCCACGGATGGACCCATGTTAGAGTTGTTGTAGTTGGGCGGATAATAGTACCCTTGCTGCTGCTGCTGCATTTGGTAGGGTTGCTGCTGATTGTAGAAAGGCTGCTGTTGCTGGCCAAAGGTGTTGGGTTGGAATGGTGCCGCATGGATTGCCCTCTCGGGGATCTGCGACAATGGGGTACCAGTAGAGTGCTGTGAAGGATAGGAAGCTTGGCGAGTGTGGGATTCATGGGGGAGGCCGTTTGACATCTGGACAGGAACTTGCTGATGGAAGGCCTGTTGGAAGGCTTGAGGGCCCTGCGAGAGCGTGGGAGACTCAATATCAGCAACCGAGATGTTCTTCTGGGGACGCGGCTGATGCATAGGGAGTGCCGATGTAGGCCGATTCTCCTGGAAAGCAGGCTTCTGTGGCAGAGGATAGGTCTGTGGCTGGGGGAGATCGCTAATAGAGGTCTCCAGCCCCATCGGCCTCTCAAAATGACCGGTCGGGTCCATAGGGATCTGTGCCATAGGGATCTGTGCCATAGGGACCTGTGCCATAGGCATATCGGGTCGAGGGGCAGGAGGCAGTCGAACGATAGGCCGGGCGTTCTCAACCGGGATTGGCGGCCGCGAGATGACGGAGCCTGTCGGGGAGAACATGTAATCCCTCTCAACAATGGAAGACCGCCGACTGAGTCCACCAATGCTGGGCGAGTAGACGCTGCCGTAGAAGCTGCCTCCGTAGACGCTGGTTCTCCTCGAAAAGCCACCCACCGAGCCAAAGGCGGATCGAGGCTTACCACGCATCCGTTGTTGATTAGGTCGCATCGCACGGGGGATAAAGATGAAAGATCTGTCGGCGGCGGGGAAGATGTAGCGTGGTGGGTTGTCAGGAAGGGAGATCCGGACGGGTTTATCTCGTCGCAGAGGTGGGCGGTGGTCAGGTAGCTTCGTATACTGCCTAACGGGGACGCCCGAGAAGACGGTGGGGGCCTTCATGTTGGGAAGGAAAACCCGGACTTGCGCGTTGCCATGTGTTTCTCCGTGGAGAGGGTGCGGTTGATCGGGGTCGGGTGGGGATCACATGTCGGGATGAAGCCGTTGCCGTTTGGCGGTCCCTCCTCCTCCTGCATGTGTCGAGGCCGTACCGGAGGCCGATGCGGCTCTGTGACGGCCTCGTGCATATCGTGGGTCCATGGCGAATTGGTTGTTGGGTCAGTTGGGTGGTGCAATTGGCTGTCTTGGTCAGTAAAAGGGAGAGAACTGGGCGGGAGGTTGAATACGTACTGAACAGGAGCGAAAGGCCCCCGATGCCACCTCCACGACCACCGCCTCTACCACCGCGACCCCGTCCGAAAGGTCGAAAGCCATTTGCCGCAGGGCCAGCATGACGATGATCGTGCATGAAGAAAGCACCTCGGTTAGGCACAAAGGCTGGGTCCTCGTCCCTCCGTTTCTTGTAGTCCTCATGTTCCTGACGTCGGCGGTTTGCAGCGGCGCCCTGGGGTTGTCGGGTGGCAGAGGCGGAGCTGACCACGATGGGGGCGGCAGGGGACTTGACCGGAGAAGGAGCGGCAACCTCATCGAAATGCATCTCCTGGACGGGGGGCGACGGGTCGGTGATGGACAGGCCGTGGAGCATCATATCGGTATCCGAGACGGGCTTGCCATCGGTCCCAGCATCGGTGCCCAACCTGGGGCATGGCCAGGGTGCTTGGGTGCGCCATTGGCCGTCTTCCGAGCATTCGGGGATGTCGGGGAGGTCTCATCGATGTTGCTAGTATCGCTGTCGTTGGCCAAGTCGTTGTCGTCGGTGGCAAGAGAGCCATCGGTGATGGAATCGTCATCGAGGTCGAGGGCCTCCGGGCCGCCCTCGTCGTCGCCCTCGTCTTCAACGCGGCGGCGATGGCCGATGAGCTTTCTGCGTCGGGGAGCGGCAGCCATGGTTTCGCGGCGATGGAGGCGATGGAGAAGTCGACGGAGGGGGCTTCGGGGACGACGGGAGGTTGAGGATGCGACGGGCCTGGCGGATCATGCGGCGACGGCCGAGGACAGGAGTCGAGAGGGAGAGGAGCCGCGGACGAGAGGCGAACCGGCGGGATGAAGCGAGACCCAGGAACCGCCCGGCGGTGGTGGCGCAAAAGCAAGAAACAAGAAAAACCCCCAACAACCCGATACCTGATATAGATTCCAAGAAGCAAGAGCAACCGCTGGACAACCGACCCAAGAGAGAAAACAAAGGCGAGACAAGAAGGGGGGAAGGGGGGAGGAGACTCGAAGATGCTTGCTCGCTTGCCTGTGTTCAAAGGCAGTGCGTTGCAGAGCAGGCGGTGGTAGAGAGCGAGAGACGTGGGGAGAGGCGAGGAAGCGGGAGGAGGGAGACGAGAGAGTGGGAGAGCGAGATGTGGTGATGGTGGTTCCGAGAGAAGATTTGGCAAGGTCAATCGGATCGCCAAAAAGTGTCTGGCCCCCCCCGGCCCTTGGGCTTTAGGTGGTCCGCTAGCCCCATGTTACTGGAGATGTTACTGGAGGTGCCGGGCCGCCCAGGAGCGCAGGTACCCGCCCGCGACGTTGGGGTGCAAAGTGACAAGCCGCGGTGGTGTCTGGTCCGCCGCCACGGCCTCCGGCTAGCAGGCGAAACCGCCCCAAGGCCGCTGGGCCGCCCGCCAGCCTAAGGAACAAAGCACCCCGAAGTCCGCTAAAGAAACGAGAGCGTGGCTGTCTGCGGTCATTCAGACCCAGACCTCCATCCGTTGATTGATTCATCATCACCCCAGCACCCAGACCCAGTGCCAAAGATGGGGACATCGGCATCCACATCCAACTCCACCACTCCATGCTACGTGCGAAGGTCCGAAAGGGAAGAGGAAAAAAAAAACACACGCATTACCCACCTGCTTCTTACTGTGACGGGATCACAGCCCCTTCCACGTCCTTCCTTTGGGCTCCGTCACCCAAACACTGCACAGAGACGAGACGGAAACACATCCCATCACCACTAACATTGCAAAAGCACACGACATAGGCGCACCCATTGATGGGCATCGCATTGCTGCACGGCACTGCGCGGCACACCACACGGGGCCGCAGCGTCTGGCCTCGACTATACATATCACTGCTGCTTCCTCCGCGTCCGCGCCTGTGGCGGTGGTTGTTATTGTTGATTCCGCTGCTGCTGCTGCTGCTATTTGACCCAATCTACTGCGTCCGATGCAGGACATCTCAACGCGTGAATGCTCCCGTGAGGGGCCGTCGCTCACACAACTCGCACGTACACCCACCCACACACATACACACCACGCTTGGCCAGTTGACCACACTACCTCTTCGCAGACTACCGAACTCTCCATGCCTGCCTTGCTACCTTAGCATCTGCCTACCTTCCTGCAGCGATATCGCGACCCCATGGCGCTCTTCTTCCCTTTGGGGTCGGGTTGACGGGCTTTCCAATGACAGTTCTGGCTCCCACATGTCAGGCCATGCCAGCACTATCGCCTCCCTTTACTCTACCCATCTCGAGCATGCCATGAATCGCTGTGTCTAGACATCAAACCCCAACAAGTCGCGGACCCGCGCCCGCACTCTGGGTTGGGGAAAGGTAAGCCGAGGTAGTAGTAGCTGACAAGCTCCACCTCGTCGCCCTTTCGTACTCGGCATGCCTCTCTCTCCATCAGCCACCTCCTCTTCAGCATTCGTACCGGGCCTTGATGAATCGAAGCAGTGAATGCCCTCGTAGTTGGGGGTGACGGCCGACAGCTTGGGACCACAGGCTCCCAAAGGCCACGTTTCGACCCAAACCTGCATGCCTCGCAGGAAACCAGGTCAGCGCGCGCCTCGTTTACTGGGCGGCGTGCGGCGGACTGTGGGCACGGTGGGCATATCTCTCCGGATGTGCGAATGTACGAAGATGGTATGTACGTGGTATGTATCTCTGCGCTGGCTCGCCAGCAGATCCACGACAGCCGAGCCAACCCCCCGCATCGTCCATCCAGACCATGAGCGGACAACAAAGGCAGAGAGGGAGGGTGTGTTTGGTAGGACTAAGGCGAACACCAGGGCGGACTAGCAAAAGTCGCCATGCACAACATCAGCGAGAAGGGAGCTCCATGTTAGCCAGTTCCAAACAGCCACTTCCGGGATGCAACAATATTCCTCTTACCACTCTCGCCTCGCTGCATTCCTGTGTCTGAGCAGACTCCGATTCCTCAAATCGCGTCAGGCTGCGGGCGGAGCATCTGCCAGTCCCGTCCCCTATCCACGGACACGGGATATCGCCATCGTCAGCGGTCCCCCTTCCGCCCCTCCACACCTGCTACCCCAGACATCATACATGACGGCCTGCTAGTTCTTATGGGGGACCACGAAAAGAGGCTCTGAAGGGTGTGTCTCAAACCTGGCACGTCGTCGAGCCGTGTGGTTGGAGGTCCAACGACGCGCACATGTCAGGCTGCACTGGGACTTGTGTCTGATTTCGCGGCGCGTTGTCGCCAATCAATGAGCTGAACGTCCGCCCGAATGTTTGCGTGTCTGTGTCTGTGTCGTGTCAAGGGTGGGAGCATCGGCCGAAGCCGAATTACCACCAAATCCATCCCTCTCTTACTTACCATTCCATGCACAGTCAAAGCGGGATGGAATTTAGTCGCAGGCCTGCAAATACGAAATGAGTCTCAGAGTTTCCTTGAATCTTCCCATAACTCCTATTGTCCGATGCGGGGGTTACGTGATCAATCGCTCTGCGGCATCACATCATCACAGCACGGCATCATCATGAGGGAACCTGCCACGACAGCCGGGCGAGACTTTTTACCCCCACGACGAGCCTTTTCTCACACCAATCACGATAAGCCCTGCCGTACTCGCATGTCCAACGTTGATCCTGGGGTGCTTTGCCTTTTTCTTTCTGTGTCTCTCTCTCCCTTGGTGGGTTTGCTTCTTTGGTTTGCCGGGGACATGATATGACACTGTCCTCTGAGCAGGCTGACGTAGGACGGAGGAGGCAGGATTAGTGCGCTGCGGTATCTTTGCCATGACTAAAAAGTACGAATTCGATGGGGTATATTAGTGCCTCTAGCTTGTCAACTAAGGTGCGTAGGCGACATACTACGGCATACAGACAGCTCTAGGATAGCTCCCCGGGATGCTTGCCGGTAAGAAGGAGACTCGGCGCGGGCGGGGTTCAGTTGAGCTTTGGTTGAAGCAGAGCACTGTGTCGTCACTCAGTATCCTCCCGCCTCTACACTCTCAACAGCGTCTTCCTGCAAGCATCTGACTCAACACGTCTTGTCTCCAGACACCTTTCGACAGCACCGTTCGATCCATGAAACTCGTACCTTTGCCTCGTACGTCACCATCAAACCACGTCGCCAATTGACCCCTCTCCGACCACCGTGTGTGCTTTGCATCGGTTGTGCGTAGTGGTACCAGCCGCGGTGGGGTTCCCAAGAAAGCGGCGGTTTTCAGCGGGGTTGGGTAATGCACCAAAATGCGCCAAAGGCACCCCAGGACCCAAGCCTTGTCCCAATCCCAATCCATGTGATCATTCAAGCTGCCTCTCACGTCAATCCCGGTTCTGGTCTACCATCCCACTGCCACAGAACCCCTCCTCCGATTCCTCCCTCTCTCTGCTTGTCGCCGTGTCTTCTATTCCTTGACAAAGAAGCCCTTACCGCCAATTCGACCTCGACGACCTGAATCGCAGCAAGAGAGAGGACCAGGACTTCAGAGCCGAAAGATATCAAAGAGACGAGGCTCCGCGCGCCGCGATACCGACACCATCATGGCCAGCCTCCCCTCCCAACACCCCTCTCTCTCCCTCCACCTCTCCGACGTCACCCTCACTCCGCTCATCACCTCGGCCGCCTCCCAATCCCATCTCGAGTCCCTCACCTCGCTCACGTCCAGCGCCCTCGCATCTCAGACGGCCGCGCTGCGCCTTGGCCTGGGCCGCCCAACCCGTCTCATGGTCGAGTACCCGGACCGCGGGCCCGTCGTCCTCCACTCCTACCTCGACCCGCGCGACGCCCCCGACGCCCCCGGCTCCGGCGCCGGTAGTGCCGCCCACCCGAGCTCCGCAGTTACCACTCCCGGGGCCGCCCCCAGCGCCGCGCACTTCGAGCCCCCGAACCCCAAAGACGACCCGCGATTTGAGGACGCGGCGCCCATGCTTATCGGCGTAGTCGTCGCAGGGTCTGCCGAGGAGGCTAGAGAGGCTCGCCGCGCAGCTGCGAGATTAGAACACGTCGGTAGGGAGTTCCAAAGGGAGTGGGTCACCGAGAGCCAAGGACATGAAGACGGATCTGAATGAGATCAATGAGCGGTACGCTTGTGGACGCGGTCAACGTGCGCCATGACATTACGATTATGATGTGATGCGATAAGACCAAGGGATACAACTAGGCGGGCATTGGCCCCGAGAGGAGCCCCCGTCATGTCCTCTCAGAGTACACCAACTTGTCTTCTTCTACAAGGAGAGCGAGGCGTCACGGTGTCTGGATCTAATATAACTACTGGGTTGGTTGGGTAGGATCGGGACCGGCAACCGGATGGAGGGATACGGAGTTTAGGACCTGGGATATAGGATGGCACTCTGTTTTAAGCGTTACGGAGCGCACTCAAGTATCCGCAACAGTAGTCATAGCAGGTAGGGACTGTTCTAAAAGGCCTTTGAATTCATTTCGAGACGTCTATTTAACCATTACCCTGCTCCAAAAACCATCATCACGGCATAAACATTCCCGCCGTCTCCAGCGTATCCATCCCTTGTTCCTTGTCTTAATTTTTCCCATTCGCTTACTTGAGCTGCTCGAAGGCACGGTTGATGGTGGAGCGGACGGGGACGCCCTTCCAGAAGTCAATGGTAGCAACAGCGCGCTTGGCAATGCCCTCAGGAGTGAACTCGAACTTCTGTAGCGGGGGTTAGCAAGGGTTTGTGCGGGGAAGTCTGGGGTTTAGGCTTAGCTTAGCCAGGGGGGTCACTTGCCTTGTAGACATCCTTGTAGGGACCAGAGGCACCGAAGCGGTTGAGACCGAACTGCTCGTGAGTGTAGCGTTCCCAGCCCAGGGTGGTCATGACCTCAATGGACAGGGCGGGGATGCCGTCGGGAAGGACGGAAAGGCGGTACTCCTTGGACTGCAGGTCGAAGACCTCGCAGCAAGGCATGGAGACGATACGGGCCTTGACGCCCTGCTCCGAGAGGAGCTTGGCGGCGTCGACGGCAATGCCCACCTCGGAACCGGTGGAGACGAGGGTGACGTTGGCACCCTCGACCTCGTGCAGGACGTAGCCACCCTTGCTGGCCTTCTCGATGGTCGAGCCGTCAAGCTGGGGAAGGTTCTGGCGAGAGAGAGCAATGATGCTAGGGGTGTGCTTGGCGGTCAGGGCGACGTAGTAGGCACCGCTGGTCTCGTTACCGTCGGCAGGGCGCCAGACCATGCAGTTGGGAAGGGCACGGAAGTGAGCGAGGGTCTCAATAGGCTGGTGGGTAGGGCCGTCCTCGCCCAGACCGATGGAGTCGTGGGTGGCAACCCAGATGTTGCGGACCTGGGACAGAGCCGACAGACGGACGGCACCGGCAGCGTAGGAGACGAAGTTGAGGAAGGTACCGCTGTAGGGCAGGATGGTGCCGTAGGCAGACAAACCGTTCATGATGGCACCCATGGCGTGCTCACGGACACCGTATCGGAGATATCGGCCGGAGTAGTCACCGAGACCAGTGTTCTCGGGCTGGAAGTCGACGGCATTCTTCCATCGGGTCAAGTTGGAGCCAGTCAGATCAGCGGAACCACCGACAAGCTCGGGGATGACAGCCTCGACCTTGCTGAGGACAGTCTCAGACAGCTTTCGCGAAGCGATGGCAGGATCGGAGGTGGTGTAGACGGGGAGAGCCTTCTCCCAGCCCTCGGGGAGGTCGCCAGTCTGTCGTCGCAGCAGGTCGGCGTGCTCAGTAGCGAAGGTCTCGCCGTACTTGGCGAGCAGCTGGTTCCACTCCTCCTCAGCGGCGGCACCATCGGAAGAGTGCTTGCCGTAGAGGTCGTAGACCTCCTGGGGGACGGCGAAGCTCTCGGCGGGGTTGAAGCCGAACTTCTCCTTGAGCTGCTTGATATCATCGGTCTTGAGAGGAGAGCCGTGGACACCGTGGGTGCCCTGGTTGAGGGAGCCGTAGCCAATGGTGGTCTTGAGCTTGATGATGGAGGGCTTGTCAGTGACGGACTGAGCCTCCTTGATGGCGGCCTCAATGGCAGCCAGGTCGTTGTCACCGTCCTCGACGGTGACGACGTGCCAGCCGTAAGCCTCGTAGCGCTTGGCAACGTCCTCAGTGAAGGCAACGTTGGTATTGCCGTCAATGGAGATGTGGTTGTCATCCCAGACGGCAATCAGGTTGCCGAGCTGGAGGTGACCGGCGAGGGAGCTGGCCTCGCTGGAGACACCCTCCATGAGGCAGCCATCGCCAAGGAAGCAGTATGTGTAGTTGTTGATGAGCTCGAAACCGGGCTTGTTGAAGCTGGCAGCGGTGTGAGCCTGGGCAATGGCGAGACCGACAGCATTGCAAATACCCTGGCCGAGAGGGCCAGTGGTGACCTCAATGCCGGGGGTGTCATGGGCCTCGGGATGGCCGGGGGTCTTGCTGCCGACAGTCTACAAGGGGAGGAAATCGGGCCGTCAGTGAAAGGCTCAGGCGGTGGCGAAGAGTTACACCGAAGTACTTACTCGGAAGGCCTTGAGGTCATCGATGCTCAGATCATAACCGAAGAGGTGGAGGAGAGCATACTGGAGCATGCAGCCGTGTCCGTTGCTAGGGGTTCAGTGGGTCAGCTTGGGACGTCATGTTGCTGCGCACGGTGGAGTGACGACTCACGAGAGAACGAAGCGGTCACGGTTCAGCCACTTGGGGTTCTTGGGGTTGAACTTCATGAACTTGTTGAAGAGGACGTGGGAGACCGGGGCCATTCCCCTGTTCGAGAATCGTCAGCATTTTGCCTCTTATCGTTGTAGTTTTTGGGCGTCGTCGGCGACGGGGAGAACTCACATGGGCGCACCGGGGTGTCCCGAGTTGCTGTTGAAGGTGGCATCAGCCTGTAGCGCGAGGGTTCATCAGCACTCATTGATCTTTCGACTACTCATTTTGCTCGTCCCGCGCACCAAGACAGCAGCGACACGATCTCCAGGTGGAATCTATCGTAGCGCTCGTCCTCGCTGCGTGCTTCCTCACAGCTCCCACAGCTCCCTCACCAAAAAACCGCCCCTGCAAGCCACGCTTTCGCGTTGAATGGCGGGGCATTTTTGGCGGTGGTGGCGGGGTAATTGTCGAGTGCTGAGGATCTGGAGGGGGAATACAGAGACGGAGGGGAGGGGCGACTTACCGCGAGCACGCGGATGGTGTTGATGGCCTTCTTGTCAAGCTCGCCGTAACCCATTTTGCCGGATGTATCTGGAACTGGTTCTATGGAGAGGGAAGAAGGAGGAGAGAAGGAGGAATGGGAAGAAGAAGAAGAAGAGGAAAAGTAGAAGTTCTGATGTCGCTGGAGGGGTCGTGTCATGTATTTAGCAGTCCCCAGTTTTAAATATGGCTGGGCAACTGTATGTACCGAGCGCGCTGTACATGTGGGTGCACTCCGTACCACTCCTGCTATTTACCTTACTACCTTAGGTAGCCCGACAACTATAGCAGCTGTTCCGGCGGAAAGCCGCCCGCCTGGGAAACTGGAGCGACGGCCTGGACGGGAGGCCGTTTACGTTGGGAGGCGTTCCAGGTACTCAACCCACTGAAGCCCGTAGCCGCTCACCTCAGTGACCGCGGGGGGGGACGCCAGTTTGGGGGCAAGGTACCCCGGCGAGGGCGCTGTGAGTGGGGTCCCAGTGGGGGGCTTGTAGAGCGCTGGGGCCAGTGACGCCAGGGACGCCCCTCCTTCGCTGTCGCTCGCCGCACTTTGTTGCACCTTCAATCGTTAGCATCCTTACCAAGCGTCCCCATCGCATGTAGTCGCCCGCCACTGGAGGCGGCTATAGACCACGTTGAGACGGCTGCTCCAGTCAAGATCGTCGAGATGGGCACTTGCGAG
The DNA here is from genome assembly GCA_002991585.1 of Ilyonectria mors-panacis. NCBI lineage: Eukaryota > Fungi > Ascomycota > Sordariomycetes > Hypocreales > Nectriaceae > Ilyonectria > Ilyonectria mors-panacis. The sequence goes on along the minus strand of PPHJ01000085.1, from coordinate 269,389 downwards.
CACAAAAACCCTGCGCATGCCTGTCCTTGACGCAATCCCCCTCAATCCTCCATCCCGTTCCGCCCGTTCGTTGCTCAGACCAGCTCGGCAGTGGAGCCCCTTGAGCGTGTCTGCATCCTAGGGGCTCTTTGGGATGCTTAGTTCAGCAACATCCTCGCCGTCTCTGACGTCGGTTGCTGGTCGCTCCGTGGCTCCCGTCGCTGCCCCGAGGAAGCTTCCATGTCACGGATAAGTTGCATTGCCAGTGTGCTCCTGGACATTGCGGCTTTTTCCCCGTGTCTCCGAGGACTACACTAGGCTGCGTGGTGTATCTCCGCGCTGGGACTGGTGTATGGCAGATATTTCGCGCTCAACCATCCGCATAGACTCTAGAAGGCTCTCTCGACGTGCTGCCGCCTCACCAAATTACCCGGAGGGAGGGGCAGACAACGAAGCCCCCGCGGGGGGGGTCACGGATCACTGTGCTCCGCGAGCCGGTGCCCGAGTCGGACAGCACTCCGTCGTCGCCGTGCTTGGGCCGTCGCAGGTCGAGTTGGAACGATTCATGACGAAGCTTGCTGGTTGGTTCGGCTGAGCGAGCCATTGGGCTGGCCATCCGCACCAGTCCAGGCCGGAGACAGGCCATTGGCTGCGTGGACAGAAGAGCACTGGAGCACTGAGCAGTAGCGCACCGTCTCGGGGGTTGAGGTTGGAAATGCGATGGTCGGAGCCATGCTTCAGCCGTAGTCGGAGACGGGGTGCCGATGCAATAGGCGGCGAATCGCCATGCGCCGGCGGAGTGTGTCTACGCTCGGCAGATTCGGCGGCGCTGCCCTACCTGCCCAGGTCAGGCCTACGGAATACTACTTTTAGGTAGTACCTAAGCCAGCGCGAGTTGAGGGACGCTCCCGCACCTCGTACCTCGTAAGCAGTTATCAAGGGATTGGTAAAAGCCTGGTTGTTGGCCACCCATCATCACCCATCATCACGTACGCGCCCTGTCAGCAGCCCACTGTGGTGTGCTCCGAGACGTCAGATCATGGGAGCTGCCAGATGCGGGACCGATATAACATCATGTTTCCGCGGTCCGGTCTGTCGGTGAGCGAGAATCCCTCACCTTGGCCGATAAGTTGGTACGTGGTGTTGGGTACCCCCAACGCGATTGGGGAGTTTTCAATGGATCATAGTAATAGAATTTTCCGATTTGGCAACCTCCACCAAGCGACGAACCACCACCTCACATTTCACGAGATTCTTATCAAAAATTCTGTCAGCCCAGCACGCCCCCAACCAAGTTCCCCGTTTCATTTCCTGTTCCAGTTCCCGTTCCAGAACAGGATCCCTGTTTAACTACCTTCCCAGTTAGAGCAATGGTCAAGAAGCCCTCACTCTCCAAAAAGGCTGCAGCTAAGAAGGCGTCCAAAACTGCCGCCAAGGCGGAAGTGCCTTCGCCCTCGCCCTCACCCTCCACCACTCTCCAATCCCCCGCGGAACAGCAGCGCCTGCTCGACATCTTCGCCGACGCCTTTGGAAATGTCCTGGTCTCGGACAACTTCCCCACGCTGCTGCAGGAGTTGAAGCAGGCGCTCTTTAACCGTGATTTTGCTACTGCCTTTGGACGCGAGGACTACCTCGAGGCGTATGCCGCGAGATGGAGCCCCACGCGTGCGCTTGGCTACGCGACCGTCTTCCTGAGCATTCGGGCGCATCTGAAATCGATGATTGACGCTGAAGATGAGGGCAAGGTTTCTGACCCTGGTGAGGTGGAGGGCTCGACAAGTGGAGAGAAGGTCAGGGTCGCCGCGGCGGGGAAAAGCGGCACGCTGCGAATGGTCTGCATTGGCGGTTGCGCCGCGGAGCACCTCGCCTTCGGGTCTTATATCCAGTCCCAAGACCTCGTGGGCCGCCTCACTCTCGTTGACTCTGGCCCTTGGTCTTCGGTCAACGACCTCCTCGAGGCCAAAACCACCTCGCCGCCGCCCCTGTCCAAGTACGCCTCCGCCGCCGCCAAAGCCTCCAACCAGTCCGCTCTGCTCCGGGACGACCAACTCTCGCTCAACTATTCCCAGCAGGATATCCTCGCCTGGAAAGCCCCGGCACTGGCCGCCATGTTTGGCGAGAAACCCATCGTCCTGACACTCATGTTCACGCTCAATGAGCTGTACACGAGAGGCGGCATCGCAAAGACGACGACGCTGCTCAAGACCCTTGGGCAAGTTCTCGCGGGGGGCAGTTTGGTGTTGGTCGTGGATAGCCCCGGAAGCTACTCAGAGGCTGCCGTGGGAAAGGAGCAAAAGAAGTATCCCATGCAGTGGCTGCTTGACCACACGCTTCTGGAGACTGTGTCACCAGGCTACAACTGGGATAAGATCGAGTCCCAAGAATCCAGCTGGTTCCGGCTCCCTGAGGAACTCTACTATCCCATCCAGCTCGAAAACATGCGTTACCAGCTACACCTGTACCGCTTAGAAAAATCATCTTGATTAAAGCATGCTGCGTTCGAGTAATAATGGTATCTACATGTATCTGCGTTTCTATGTTGGTCTTGCTGGTTATTATGCAACGGCTCACGCCCACACAAGCTTCTTGATCGAGTGCCCAAGCTGCTCGAGCAAGCCTGTGTTCCGCCGCGCTTCGTCTACCGATATTATGTCCCCATTTTCTAGTATGCTCTCCTGCTCTTCATCCGGCTTGGTCAACTTGTGGTCCAGCGCCAGCCGTTCAATATCGGCACAGATAGTCATCACCTGCTGCAGTTCGGTTTGCTGTGGACCGTCTGTCCCTGAAACGGCCATGGACGAGTCTGTATCCGGTGCCTTGAATACAAGTCGGCGTAGGTCCGGCGACTGCGGCGGTTTCCCAGACAGGAGGCTGGCCAGGCTGGCGGGAATGCTGGCATCCTTTTCGTCTCCCGGGCCGTTGGGCTTGCCCGCAATGTCACCTCGGCTTGAGAAAGTCCGCGTGTTGGTGCGCATAATATCGCTCTTCCCAGGGTGGTATGAGACAATGAACCCGACGTTCTTGGTCTCATCAACGTGTGACATGGAAATAGTTGAGGTGATGTAGGTTCCGAACTTGATACCTGTGACGTTTCCAAGTTGGATCCGCTCAAACGATGAGACTTTGTCCGACTTCCAGTCAAACCGACAGAGGTAAAGCGCCGCATCTGTGAGGAGGAGGACAACCTCTTCAAGGGGAAAAGCCTTGACCGTGTCGGGTGTGTTGGGGCTCAAGAGCACCCATCCACCGTGAAATTCCTCCTTTTCATCGGCGACGACTCTCTTTTGGCAGAGCTCGATGGCCATCTGCCTCATCTTAACAGCAGACATGGCCGGATCCTTGGTCATCATATCGCTCTCAAATTCTTCAAAAACCTTGGCAGTCACGTTGCCAAGTAGGAAGTCTATCGCGGCCTGACTGAAATAGTCGTTCACCATTCTGCCCAACTGTTAGCATACGAGTAGAATGAAGGTAATTGTAGACAACATACCCGCTGTAAAATCGTGCAACAGACAGTCCCAAGTCATTCAGAGCACCACGATAGTCTCTCTTCCGCGTCCTTGTGTAGTCTCCCTTCATGGCTGCCGTGGACGTATACTGCTTAGACACTGCGTCCCCGTTATCTGCCCAGAGCGTGTTGAACCAGGATGTTTGTTGATCCAACTGAGCGCTCATGTCAATTCCCTCCTCTTTGAGCTGTACCTCTAGTATATGCTTCCCAAAAGAACTTTGGCAAACATTGGTACGATCTAGGCAATCCATGCAGTTGGTTCGCAAAACGCCCTTCTGCTGAACGACTTGAGCACCATCCTGATGTACAGTGCTTCCAAACTCTTCCAGCTTTCCCCTCATGCGTTCCAGCAAGTAGCTCACATTTTCAAATTTCATACCCCTGCAGGCAGCATGGAAGTCGAACCATTCGAAGGGTATCCTCTTATCTTCACCAATCTCTTCGTTGAGTTGCTCGATGTATGTTTCGTACGAAGCGCCGACGGGCTTTTCAATGCCGCGCTTCTCAACGAGATTGACAATCTGCAGTGATCCGTAGTTTCTCAATAGCATTTCGAAATGTTTCCGGCAGGCGTTGAAGTTGGATTCTTTGGAGTGTTGCAATGTCGGGATGGGTTTGAAGGAATACGGCGACTGCGTAAAGAATAGAGGAATGCTGCCTCTAATCTGCAAAAAAGGAGTAGACTTTTGAAGACGGGTCCCAGGTCGAAGATGACAAAAGTTGCTCAGTCTCAACCATGTTTGCGACAAAGCCGTCCTGATTGATACCGCGCCGGAGATATCTCAAACCGGCCCTCTTAGTAGACCTTCGAGATATTAGGGTGATGAGATACTTTCTTTCTGTCGGCCGAAGATCGATCGATGCTCTCATACTCTCGACTGGTGGAGACCCGGGTGGCGACTTTGAAGGCGAAAGGTTGGACAGCTCAACAGAGTCCTGTGCAGCCTCGTCCATCTGAGGGGGGTGGCTGTCCACCACAAACGACCTCTGCCCAATAAACCCCTGCATCAAAGGCAACGCAAGGGAATCATGACCTGCTTTCACGAAGGGTTGAAGAAGGTGTCGGTTCCAGAAGAAAATAGGGTCCACCTGAGAGTAGAGTGGTGTTTCGGCGTTGATAGGTGACTCCCGCTTCGAAAGGGACTTGGTGATGTCGAAGTCGTAGGAGAAGTAGAAGCTCTGTGATGAACCGAAGAGAACTTGAACTGTCCGAAGTAGCTTTGGTAGCAACTCTGGTTCGTTAAGATTGTTACTCGGGTCCTCTTCGAGTGGCACCTTGTTTACTATGATCTCAGGCACGGGCTGCGCTGATTCCTCCGGGACTGTTTGCGAGTTGCTCAGGCCCATGTTTCTCTTCTGGTCGAGAGTCCACCCGCTCCGACTGAACCATCGCTGAGCAAATCTCCCATAGCTGCCTCTCCGACGTATGACATCCTCGGCTACACTGCTTCTAGCAGAGTCTGGCTGAGCATCTCCATCTTCAATAACGGCATCATCGACCTCGTCGGAAGTCCGGGAAGGGAGTTCTACTTCTTCCTCACTGCTATCGCTGTCGTCACTCAGGTCACGAGCCTGCCGGGATAAGTGATGAGACGTCCTACGGACAGACTCCTCGGCACCGGACTTGGAGGTGCATGGCGTGACGGCGACTTCGGTCACGACGTAGATCGGATAGCCACATATCTGCGCAACCTGCTGACGGCGAGTGATTGTGACAAGATAGTGTAATCTCGACACGGTGATCAGGCCTGGAGAAGGTGGCGAGTTAGATATCTAGACAGTGGCCAGGTGCTGGACAGGATGGTGAAGCCGGTCAAGGTGATGACGCGCGGAGGCGGGGGAGGCTCATACCGATGACGCCGAAGGCCTCAAAGGAGGAACCAGGCTTGGAGGCGTCAGGGACCTGCTCGCGGGGGGCCGACGACAGGGTCGCATCGCCGTACTTGATCCTCACGGGCTGGAATGGCCGCTGACCCTTGGAGGAGAGCGGCTGGAGGATGAGCCCGTCGACGGCTGCGCATACAATGATCTTCCGAGCGACGCCTGGCATTGTGCGCGCGGTGCCCGTCAACTACGCATGAAGCGAAACGAGCAACGGTAACAGTCAATTCCTCCAGAGATAGGGGCCCAGTCAGCAAATGCCCACGCAAATATGAAGGAAGCAGCAAGTGGTCAGCTCCATCGCCAGCTCCAGAAAATGCCCGATGCGACTGCGGCGCTTAATGACCGAACGACTACATTGGTGGAGCAGACGTCATCGATAGACCTATCAGGCCGAGGGACGCAGCCCACGCCCTCTACGCTTGCCGCCAAGTCCGACGTCGCATGGGCTGTATTTATACGGAGGACACTGGATTCTTTTACTAGACGCGCGCGTGGGTGGGCAAAGATATGGCCATGTTTCATCGTGATATATATTTTTTTGGTTGCATCCGGACGGCTTCAGTCTACAAAATTACCAAAATCGCCCCATTCGCGGACACCGTCAAACCTAAAACAGATCAAATGGCAACCAGGAGCGCCGCCCATGCATCGCATCTTTTTCCTCCGCTGCGTTGGGTATCTTAGATGGCGAGGCGCTCGACCTTGTCGCGCATGGCCCGGATCTGGCCGGCCAACTCGCTGGCATCGTTGCTGGTGATGCTGGCCGCAATGACGGCACGGCTGACACCGCAAGCTCGGCCAAGGTGCATCTTGCTGCTGACGTAGACGTAGGGGACTGTGAAGGACGAATTAGTATGCTAAGCCATCTGCGACAGGGTGGATGCGATTGCGCTTACCGTTCTTGTCCTCGCAGAGAAGAGGCAGGTGGAGGAGAATCGCCAAAGGCTGGGTATCGGCGGCGAGGATGACAATCTCAGAGACACCTCGGTTCAGGGTCTTGGTGGCCTCGTTGGCGCCCTTCTTCAGCTGACGAGCGTCTGTTGGAAACGTGAGTCAGTCCGTGTCCAAATGGCATACCAATCGTCGGGGGGTTGGGACATACGCTGAGAGGACTGGACAAGGTCGAGAAGCTCCTGCTCGAGCTTCTGGTCGGCCAGAGGCCAGGCTGCAAAGACATTAGCCGCGTGAACCAATCGTCAATAAGAATGCTTCGCGTACCGGCGCTAGAATCGGCAGACATTGTCGAGGATAACGGGAGTTTCGTCGGGGAGGATAAAAGACTGCTGGCGGGGTTAGCAAACTGCTGGCGGCGGTGACATGAGAAACACGGGATTGCAGGCAGAGCGCCGCAGACTGGGAGGAGGCCGGCATAGCAGACATACCGGTGAAGATGGATGTTTCAGGGTTCCTTGCGTTGGCTCGCCCTGAGGACTATGGGATAGCGATGTTGGCGGGTTTGTTGCTGGCGAATTCCTTGACGGTCAGAACGAGAAAAAGCTCCAGAAAAATCCCAGTCCAAAAATTTCACATGGGCCCGCCGTGGCTGGCCTGTGCGCGCCTGCGTGCGGTTCATCAGAGACCCACCCCATTGCCCCTGGAATCGGGTGGCGGGTTAACCATTGTCCGCCGCCCCCGTGTTAGATTATGTAATGTCAGCTCCCTCTCCAGTCAGTGCAGCAAAACCTTCCCGCCAACCAGACGCCAACCTGGAATGAGACCTTAACAAGCACACCTCGCAACCACCGATCTCTCTCATCGACGGCCATCACCCGACGACTCTTGTCAACTAGCTTCTGCCGCCAGCTTCTCGTCGCGTCTCCAGCTTCGATCTCTCCAGTAGCTCCATCTCTCCCCAGTCTCGACTCGTCAATACCGCCAACATGGTGTCCGAATACTGGTACGTGCTGCGCGCCTCCTTGCCCCGTCATCACCGAGCTCCCCTACCATCCGCCGGAGCTCCTGGCATCACCCAGCTTCGCTCGCCATCGCCGGAATCAATTGCCATCGGCTCCCATGGCCTCCCTTTCAATGATTGAAGCTAACTTACGCGTTTCTACAGCCCCGTCTACGCGGTTAGTCCTCCACGTCATCCGTTTAGCGACGTCACAGGGATGACCTCGAGTCGCCCTTGACCCCGTCCAAAACACCGACCTGTCATCGACCTATACAAAGCTAACCATCTCGTAGCCCTTCTTCGGTGCCATGGGCTGCACCTGCGCCATCGTCTTCACCTGCCTGGGTGCCTCTTATGGTACTGCCAAGTCTGGTGTCGGCATCGCCGCCATGGGTGTCCTCCGCCCTGACCTTATCGTGAAGAGTAGGCGATCCCAACAACGCGAATCGAAATCCATCAAACGCTGACTCTCCTAGACATTGTTCCCGTCATTATGGCTGGTATCATTGGTATTTACGGTCTCGTCGTCTCTGTCCTTATCTCCGATGGTCTCAAACAGGACCTTCCTCTCTACACCGGTTTCATTCAGTTCGGTGCCGGTCTCTCCGTCGGTCTTGCTGGTCTCGCTGCTGGTTTCGCTATTGGTATTGTCGGTGATGCTGGTGTACGAGGAACTGCTCAGCAACCCCGTCTCTTCGTCGGCATGATTCTGATTCTCATTTTCGCCGAAGTCTTGGGTAAGTCAACACCACTCAATGCGAACTTTGGCGCTTTGTCCTCGTTGCTAACCACATCATCCAGGTCTTTACGGTCTCATTGTTGCCCTGCTCATGAACTCCAAGGCTACCCTCAACGCCACCTGCGGTTAAATCGATGCGATTCGACGCGACGTGTTCGGAGACAGCTTGACAACTTGTACCTCCCCGCATGGGCTGGTTTCTCTAGCATGGCATAACCTTGAGACATGACGACAGCACTGAAGCACTGCTATTGCAGCTCAATGCGGGACGGAGCGTGAGATTTAGGACGTGGGCGCTGGGATTTGGTATGGTTATTGCCCCCCATGCGCTGGCCGGGTAATCGATTGGTGGAGGAACGGACGGACGGTTTTATGTAAAATAGTGCCAACATGCGTGTTTTCCTTTGGGTGGCTTCTCAGCATAGACGGTGAAGGGGAACCGAGCATCTAGTGTACGCTGTCGCTAATCATTTCTTCCGCAACCTGATGAGAACCTGACTAGACCAATTTGACCCCTTCACTGAGATTGAGACACGCTGAGTACTGCTGGAATCTAATTAAACCGAGCACTGCGATGAGGGAACATCTTGATCCTTGCTCAAGCTCTACTTCCTTCAGTCCAAAACTCCTCACTCGTGGTATTACCATGACACTCATTGCCTGCACGCATTTACTTCCGGGAATTTTTCAACTCTTATTAAAACGAATAGGTAAGCGGGTATTACAAAATATAGCTACCTGCTTCTCGCAGGCAATGTATATAATATTAAAAGATGTTTTAAAATTCACCAATTACAACATTCCCACCTCTTTGCTCTCAAGCATCATGCATTGTCATTTCCTTCATTTCGTGGACCTCGACCGCCTTTCCCCATACACTTTTAATTACCCCTTGATTCACAAACAGAGCATTGTCTCTTTTACGCTTTGCCTTTCAGCAGCGTGAGAACTGATATGTACAAACGAAGGAGTGAGGACTTGTCGTCAAGATAAAGAATTGAGACAAGTCCTCGGTTTAGGGTAGATTCCCTTAGATGACGTACTATGTGCATGTTAGAGATCACGGTCTATTCCGTGAGGTGAAAATGGGGGCGACTTACAGGGATGAAGAGGTAGGGCACTCTTCGCTCATACTCCAACCAGCCCTCACCGTACTTCTTGCGGCAGCGGGTGATGTCCCGAATGGCGCGGTGCGCAATCATGCAGCAGAAGAAGAAGGGGTAGAACCAGGGGAAGGGACTCCTATTTTAATAATTAGCTTTGCTCCCCAGTTCAAGATCAGAGAGCCCGGGATGACTTACTGGAAGCCGGTAATCAGACCCCAAGAGATGGCAAACCAGGCGTCGGCCGTGTAGTGAATCTTCCGAGCAAGGCCATACCAACCGTCGACGAGGATGACTCCCTGAGGGGTCACAATCGTTTTGGGGTTGTGGACTGTCTGCCAGGGAAGCTGGGGGAAGGTCTTGCGATAGATGAGATTGCCCTTCTCCATGGCACGGAAGCGGTTCTTCTGGCTGTTGCACGTGTCCCAGACCCAGTACCAGAAGAGGTAGCAGACGAAGAGGGCCGTAAGAGCCCATTTGTTCCAGCGATACTCCTCAGGGGCGTGGTTGGCGAGGTAGATGGTGCAGTGGCAGTAGGACAGAGGAACACCAGCCAGGTTCCAGAAGATGAGCATGAAACCCCACTTCTCGTAGTACATGTCCCTGTGTCATGTTAGCGGATAGTCCCCCGAGACAATGCAAAGTGATGTGGCGAATACAACTCACCAAGTAGTAATGATGAGCTCCTCGCCCTTGGCGCAAGCGTTGGCGTAGAGGAAGTGGGCCATGACAAGGAACCAGACTTCGCCGGAGACGTAGCCGTAGTTCTCGTACTGGCGGGCAGCAGTGCCAAGGCTCAAGATAAGAAGAATGTACCAGGGCATGCGGACCTCGAAGAACATCTTGAAGTCCAGGATGCCAAACATGCGGGGGTTCAGCTCAGCACCCATGAAGAAGTCGTAGATGGGGTAGCCAGTCATGCGGTGTTCCTTTCCGCGCCAAAGAGCGGAGAAGTAGGCAACAAAGCTGACGATGAAGCCACTCAAGATAGCGACGGACAGCAGGGGGCCAAACTCGTCGAGGACAGTATAGAGGGGCCAAGCACCCGAGAAGTGCAGACCAGCGAGGACAACGAGCGTAACATAAAGGCTGACGTAGGCATTGCAGAAGTAGGGCAGCTGCTTGTCATCCATATGAGGCAGAGGCTTGCCCTTACCCCAGACACCGGGGAGGAGGCAGTAGCAAGCACCGGCGTAAACGAGATAGATCCAGTACCAGGCCCAGGCACGGGCGTGAGGGAACGCGCCGGTGTAGACGAGGTTGACGAGGTGAGCACCAAAGTCGGCCAAAGACTGACCAGGGGCCCGGGAGGGGAATTTGCCGTCGTAGTAGGTTGCTCCAATCCACATGTACCACATGAGGACGGGGAACAGGGTCATCATGGCGAGGGTGCCGATAGAACCACCAAACTCGAACTCTCCCGAGTAGTCGATCTTCGGATCTTGACCGGGCCTCCAGCCGTCAACGACGTAGTCCTCATTGGACTCTGCCTTGGGTTCGGTGGCCTTGACGGGGGTGGAAAAAACCGTTGGTGTGGCCGTTACCGTTACCGTTGGCGTGACCGTTGGCGTGGCCGTTGGTGTGGCCATTGGTGAGGCGGCTGGTGGGAGCCATGGCGTCGTTGTCGTCCTCGTCGAGGTCTTCGATGAACTTTCCGGTGCGACGGCGGACAGGACGAGCGCGAGCGGTGCTCTCAGCGGCACTGGAGTCGTTGTCGGGGTCTGAAAGCTCGGATGGGACAGATGATTGGCGACGATTTGAGCGACGAGTCGGAGCAGGGGTTTCTACCATGCCCTCGAAGAGTTCCTTCTTTCTGGACGCAGAGACGTGTTGTTAGATTGTGATACCAGGGGGGGGGATTAGAGAGAGCATTGGGGTAGAGGAGAGTGGGATTGACTCGGCTGAGCGGCAGTAGGAGGCAATGGGCATCAATGAGACAGGATTGAGGCTTACCTGGGTGTCTGGCGCAAAGAGTACCTCGACGACATGATGGCGACGAGTTGGGCTCGAGATGAGCCTTTATATAGATTAGGGGTCGGGCAGCGTATAAGGCGAATGCAGAAAATGAGGGTCGGAGCCAAGTAGCTAGGGCTCGGGCAGATTGTTGGGAAAACGAGTGGACGAGACAGAGGAGCTCAGGCCCAAGGAGCGGGGGGTGAATGCAAAGCGCAGCCGCAATGCAGTGCAATGCCAGCAGCAGTAGCAGGAACAGGAACAGCAGCCACCAACGCGGAGGCGGAGACGGCAGAGGACGGGATCGCAAAGATGGTGTGGACGGCTAGACGGCGGCTGGACGGCTGGACGGCTGGAGAAGCGGTGACGGTGCGAGTGTGACACGTCTCCAGGACCCGGCTGCGGCTACGGCGACGGCGTGTGTACCGAAGCGTCGAAGGAGTGTGGCGACGACGCGCAAGAGATTGGCGACGACGCGCAAGAGACTGGCGATGTCGAGAGGAGCGGACAAGAGAAAGAGAGACAGCCCGAGGGAGAAGAGAGTGAGAGAAGGCCCTGCCAGGGGGAGGAGGGGCGCCGCGGGGGGTGAAGCCGGGTGCAGGCGTGTCTTGGAGATTGCCCCAGGCTTGATTTTGTGGGTTAGTGGAAGTGGAAGCTGAAGTGGTGGTGATGGTATGGGCGCGAAAAACAAGGGTGTTGTGCGATTGGCCCAGCCGGACGCCGCTTTGTTGACTTTCCGCGCTCCTCGGGACGGAGGGTTTTTACCGGACGACGAGCGAAAATCAGGGGTTGCGGCGGGCCTATCACGGCGCGCGAGGGCCCGGGAGTGCCAATTCCAGGGCATGCGTTACAGGGGCGGCGGGCCATTGTAAATTACAGTAGGTCCTTGCGCCGGGCTTGCTGGCCTCGCTGGCTTCGCGAAGGCGTGCTGAGTCGGTACTTGCGCTTTTGCGGGTCGGCCCAGCGTGGACGCGGGTACTGCCCCGTCCCGACAGAACTTTTTGAGCCGGTCCCCACTCCCACTCAGGGCACAGGGCACTGGGCGCTGAGGGCAGAGAAAACAGCAGCGGACGGAGAAACGGGCCGCGCTGATTGGGCGCCTTGGCGCAGCTGCAAGATTCGTATAGCGATCTGCCAGGGTCCCACCATCCAGTGCAGCCACGGCGAATCGCCTCCACCATACATGTCATTCGCCTCGTGCAGCGACATCGCCATGTTCGCTCCATGTTCGCACCGCAAACCTGGTGATGAAGCTCTTGGCAATGTCCGTTGAGCCTCACCTGCTAACCGCGATGGTGCGCATCCTCCCTTGCCCGCCGTGATCCACTTGCTTTACGAATCGTGCAGCACACTAAACCCCGGGCCCGAACCACGAGGAGCTGGAACTACCCTCGCCATCGTCTTGACATCTTGAGCCTCATGCCCGCTTGCTATACGAATCGTGCAGCGCGCTAAGCCCGGACTCTACCGGCAGAGTCAACCTCGGATCTCCAACGGTGCATCAACATTGTGATGTTATCGACATCGTGAGCCCCCCATGCCCTTCCCCAGGTTGAGTCTTCTACCCGCTTGCTATACGAATCGTGCAGGACGCTAAGCCCCGACGTCAACTACAGGCTCAAGCAACTACTCTACCGCAGACATTATTCCAACCTCTAGTTGCTACATAGTACCTAGTATGACCTCGGCGTTGGTGATATCACACGTCTGACTGCACGTCGTGTTCGTATCCGTTCAGAAACTTTTCTCGGAAGCATCGGCGTCATCATCAACACCATGTCCCGGATCCTTCTCCCTGGACACTCCTCATGTTTAGTCCGGTTTTCGACCTGCACTCTATACTGGACCGATCGGACTGACCTCGGTTGCCGATCTCCACCCCGAAGGCGCAGTCGAGTGGACATGTTCCCCGTCGGGAGCAAGCTTAGCAGACTACGTCGGGCATTGAGGCCATTGTCATCCGTTACGGTGATGCCGATTCGGGTCAAAGACGTTCCATCTTCACGGAGTCTTCGTTGACCGTCAGATTATTGGCGGTAGACGAAGCTTGCGTTTAGTGACACAGCTGAGTCCCCGGTTTGTTCATTCTTGGAAGAGGGGGCCATGATAATTCAGGGTCAATGGGGTTCCCAGCCAACTCGCAGACAATTTGTGACTGACGATCTCCTTTTTACCTCTTTTCCACTGCGACTTTTGGATGGCTCCTTTTCAGACGAGGGCTCAAGGTCACCCAGAGGCTCCAACTCTTTGATCATCATAATAATACCGCTGGCGCCATCGACGCAATCAACCCCTATCCAGCAAACCTCTCACTCTGATGCCTCCCTTCTTCGCTCTTCTCTGGTTACTCTAACTGTATTTCGTCCATCACTTCCTCTTCGATTTCACGTCTCTGGATGACTATGGCTCTAGACTCTGTCCAAAACGCCCACTTTACCTCCCCCTCTTGAATCTCGTTTCTTTTTCATTCTCGCCCCCTTCTCCTCCTCCCGCCCCTCTTTCTTACTCGCTGCCTCCTCCCTTTTCATTCTCTCTGTCTCTCATCCCCAGCCATCCTCAGCCGCTTGCACTCCTGTTAGTTTTAGCCATAACAATAGCCTTAATCATAACCCCACCAATCTTCGTCATGAGGTGACATTTCCATCAATCAACTACGAGTTCTTTCGGAGGTTAAAGACATAAACTCAGCTGTGGCGGAAAGGCCTCCTGGTATTGGACCGCAACCTGCATGCGAGCAAGCCACTTGATTCACTTGAAATAACAGATGTCTCAGTGGTAAGGCTGTAGGGACGATCGAATGATTATATATTCCTGCGCAAGAACCGCGACATCATGGCTTCAAAACGAGCAAGAGCAAGAGCGAGAGGCCTCAGGAGAACAACGTTCAAGTTTTCAGAGTCTCAGCGACCAAACAAACCATGGATGTCTACACGAACCCTCCATCAAACACCTACAAGGTGAATGAAAGGTTCACCGTCTCCTTAAACGGCAAATCTGTCGATGCCATCGCCGTCACTGCCCATGTATTCCCGCTGGTCGCTGCCACCCACGCTATCTTTATTCAGTTGCTTTTCACAGCTGCGTGGAATATTGTTTCCAATATTTTATTATGGAAATTGTATAACGACAATCGCATTAAGATTCTCGGTTTTGTTACCTTTTGGAACTGCCCTGATCCCTTTTCCGCCGCCTTTTCAAGTTTCGGCTATTTGATCATGCTCTTCCGTGGCGAAGACTCGCACAATCGAAAACCACGATACTTATTTCCCGCCGCTATTATCAGCTTTTACTTAATGACAATTGCGGTTACGAGCCTCGTAATTGGCATTTACTATCGTATCTGGCTTAACATCCAAAATGTCGCCCCTGCGCATCCTGCCGAAGTGTACTTCCCTGATCTGGGGCAACCGACTGCTAGTGCTGCCGTTAATTTCGGCACCTTCGATCGGCCGAGCATCCTTCGTGCGCTCGGTAGCGCGGAGGCTGGCGAACTCAACACACAACTGTCGAAAGTGTCCGTCGAGCTCTTCGATCTCCCCGGTGGCACCGTCGCTCGCCCACAACAAGCTGTTCAGTGGCACTACACCCTTACGGCAGGGGAACTGAACATGCAGATCATGCCAGATCTAGAGCTGCGGGTAAACGAGAGCTGTGCGACTGAATATGGCTGGCTTCAACCTCATCCCTACATCAACAAGGCCGAGGTATATGTACCCTGGGGATCAATCCCGAACGCTGTTGCGGTGTCGACCGATGAAGGAGATAACCCGATGCTTTTGGCTTCACCTCTCTACTTCACCCCGAGATAGGTACCGAGAAACAGGATTTCGATCGCTCGTTTGCCTTCCTGGCGCTCACATCACAAGGGAGGAGCTACTGAGAAGGCAACGATCCTTGGTATCTGACAACGAACAAATCCGTGAGCCTAAATTCCTCTGCTCCCTACAAGGTGAAGGACGGTCGACCAGCTCTCTCGTGCTGGGAAACTACCAATATATGCATGGATGGATCCTGTTATACCGTTGGTCAGCTGGGCCAGTCCCCTTTGCCACTGGGAATGCAGGCATCCTTACTTCCCTTCTCAGCCAGCCAGCAGGCTCCCGCGTCGGCATGCGTGCTGGTGTTGCAAGCCTCAAGTCTTACACTGGATCCCTCGGGGTCACTGTAATAGACGCCGGGTCTGCTACCATGGGGGGCGACACGACTCGCCTCATTCTCTCGGGCTACCTGTGGACTCGGGAGATCATGAGAGATCTGGTGCTGTCCAAGGATCCCAGTGCCAGAAACCTCTTGGAGAAGCCTGTCGGGGTATTGAAGCCCGGTGCTGCGGCCTTCGTCATCCGCTCGGGTGATGTTGTCACGCTTAGCTACGCCGCAGTCCTGGCTGCTCCCATCCTCACTGTCGTGTTAACTATATTTGCCATGGGATTCCATACAGCGCCGCGGTTTCCCAGTGGATTTGGAAAGCTAGCCCGTCGCGCGGCCGCCTTGAGAGCTACGCAACTTTTTCGTGCCGTGGACGAGCTCTCGATTACCGATCCGTCATTATGGGATGGGCTGGTGTCATCTATGCCCCGGCCGGCGGGCACACAAGAGTGGACGACTACTCTGTACAATGGCGAGCCCACGGGAGGTGGAAAAAAGGGCCCAAGAATTCAGTTTACCCAGGGTGGTTAGCAGACCATGGACTGGCTCCGCTACCCTTCGAACGCGGAAAGGACATCGTCGGAGGGCCAACAAGGAATTTGTCAATCATGAGAGTCCGTAATACCAGCATATACCTGGTTGTCTATATATCGACACTTTCCTTATTCTCTTTGAAATGTTTGATGGGAGTGTCCGAATTGCTAGCTAGGCTGCAATCAAATGGAGGCAGAATAGAAAGAATGATAAAGGGGTATCACTAATTACACCCACCTAAGTAAACAAAATAGGCCACTATTACCTTGTCAACATATAACATATGTCGAATCTTCATATATTCAAACACTTCTCTCTGTTATACTTCCTCTGTAATTTCATGAATATTATTGTTTTTAGGCCATCTATCTACCAGTCTCCATTGCCCTCCACTTTCTGTCGAAGATACATAATCACAGCCAGGCCGAAGGTTGTCTGCTATACACATCGACTACTACATGACCAATGTCTTAAAGCAGGCATTCTTGACCGAGCGCGAAGGAAAATCCATGAGTGAATTGTGTTGAATTAGAATATCACTGATAATGACACATCAGAGTGTAAAATTCGCCAGCCAGAACCCCTACCCGTTTCCTGCACCATGTGTTGAAATGCCACGTCCGATTTTCGCCTCCCCAGTCCATAATCCCACGTTGAGTTGAGGGTATACATCTCTCTAGCCTATAATCCAACTAGTAGAGAAAAACAGAGCATATAGTTTAGAAGAGGCCGTCAATCTCGCCGGTCTCGGTGTCGACATCGACGTTGAGGTAGCCGGGAGCAGTGGGCAGACCAGGGATGGTCTGGATATCCGCAGCCAGGGCATACCTAAACGTTGTTAGTATTGCTCTTTTCATTTTGTTGAATCGGAGAAAACTTACAGATATCCAGCACCGGCAGCCATCCGAACATCGCGGATGGGGATCGTGAAGCCGGTCGGGGCACCCTTCAGATCAGGGTTGTGAGACAGCGAGTACTGTGTCTTGGCCACGCAGATAGGGAGGTTTCCATACCCTTGGCGGGTGTAGGTGTCAACCTTCTTCTGCGCCAGCTCGCTGAACTCGACCGCTGCGGCGCCGTACATCTTCTGGCCGATGGCCTCGAGGCGGCTCTGGACGGTGCCCTCGAGATCATACGTTAGAGACAGATCTTTGGGCTTCGCGCTGGCAGCGATGACGCCCCGGGCCAGGTCTACGGCACCCTTGCCACCCTCGGCCCAGTGGTTGGCCAGAATAGCATCCTCAGCACCAGCAGCGATAGCTTCCTCGCGGAGCACGGCGATCTCGGCGTCGGTATCAGTCGAGAACTTGTTGATGGCGACAACAACGGGGATGCCGAACGACTTGGCGTTGGAAATTTGCTTCTTGAGGTTGACGCAGCCAGCGCGGAGGATATCGACGTTCTCCTCCTTATAGACGGCGCTGAGGGCAGCGCCAGGGGCAATCGGGGGAGCACCACCGTGGACCTTCAGGGCTCGGACGGTTGCGACAACGACGACAACGTCAGGGACCAGGCCAGAGGTACGGCACTTTATGTTGAAGAAACGCTCACCACCCATGGTGAAGTCGAAGCCCGCCTCGGTAACGACGAAACCAGCCTTCTCATCGTGGTCCTCATCAGGCTCAGTGCCTGCAAGCTTGAGTGCGAGCTTGTCAGCCAGAATAGAGCTCTGTCCAATGCTGATGTTGGCAAAGGGTCCTGCGTGGACGAACACCGGGGTACCCTCGAGAGTCTGCATCAGGTTGGGCTTGATGGCATCCCTCATCAGGGCGGTCAAGGAACCACCGGCACCGATATCGTCGCAAGTGACAGGGTCGCCACCGCGAGAAGTAGCGACGACCATGCGGCCGAGGCGTTCCCTCATATCATCCAGGCTGGTGCTAAGGGCAAGAATAGCCATGCACTCGCTAGCAACGGAAATATCGAAGCCAGTCTCGCGGGTCTGACCCTTCTCAGTCGGGGCAGTGCCGACGGTGATGCCTCGAAGGTGACGGTCGTTGACATCAAGCACGCGTCTCCAGGTAATGGTCTCAGGGTCAATGTCAAGGCGAGCAAATCGGTGGATCTCATCTTCGGTTAGATCATCGGGGTTCGTCTTGTCAATGCCGAGCTTCTTTAGTCGGCGGAACATGATGGGGGCGAACTGTCTCTTGCCATTCTTGACAGGCACCAATCGCTTGTATAGGGGGCCATCCTTCTGTGTGTTCTCGTGGAAGATTCGAGTCTCAATGGCAGCCGCGAGAAGGTTGTTGGCGGCAGTAATGGCGTGGATGTCACCAGTCAGGTGCAGGTTGAACTCGTCCATGGGAATAACCTGGCTGTAACCTCCACCGGCGGCACCACCCTTGATTCCGAAGGTAGGACCTTGGCTAGGCTGTCGAACGTTGGCAAAGGTCAACCGTCCAAGATGAGCGCCCAAGGCCTGGGCCAAACCCATAGTCGTGGTAGACTTGCCCTCACCCAGGGGAGTGGGGTGATGCCAGTCACGACGACATAGCGGCCATTGCGTCGGTGCTCGAGTCTCTTGAGCAGGCTAAGATCGACCTTGGCCTTGTATGCGCCATAGGGCTCCAACTCATTGGGAGCAATGCCTACCTCGGCTGCATGCTGGTGATCTGCTTGGGGGTCTGACCTCGCGACACAGCAATGTCTGAGGGGACGGGGTCCTGAAGTTTCAGGGGGAGGGGAATAGTCTTCCTGAGTTTCTGGGCAGCAAAGTAGAGGGTTGTAGCATCAACCACGTTCTGCATCAACATGGCCACAGTCATGGGGCCAACACCGCCGGGCACGGGAGTGATGGCGGAAGCAACCTCAACGGCCGAGTCGAAGTCGACGTCACCGACGAGTCTGGATCCAGACTTCCTGCTCGCGTCAGGAATGAAGTTTGTTCCGACATCAATGACGACGGCGCCGGGCTTCAGCCACTCGCCCTTGATGAACCCAGGAACACCAATGGCAGCGACAACAACATCAGCGCCCTTGACAAAGTTCTCGAGGCCGACAGTCTTAGAATGGCAGACAGTGACAGTAGCGTCGGCATTACGCAACAAGTAGCTGACGGGGCTTCCAACAATGTCGCTTCTGCCAACAACAACGGCATTCTTTCCCTTCAGGTCAACACCAGACTCCTTGAGCAGGAACATGACGCCCTTGGGAGTGCAGGGGACGAAGAGGGGGTTTCCTCCTCGCTTGGCGAGCTCTCCAATGTTCTTGGTGCCGAAGCCATCGACATCCTTCTCATCTGCCACGGCGGATGTGATGACATACTCAGAGATGTGTTTAGGGACGGGGAGCTGAACCAAGATACCGTTGACTGAAGGGTCATTGTTCAGGCGGTAAATCTGATCCAGGAGTTCAGGCTCGCTGATAGATTCAGGGAGATGGATCAATTCGCTAGCAATACCAGCCTTAGAAGGGAATAGGTCAGTAACCAAGTTCCCAGTAGCAATAGTGTGAAAAAAAGGGCGAGAAAAAAAAGGTCGTCTCACCTCTTGGGCGGCCTTGGTCTTCATGCGAACATAGGTGGCTACGGGTGGGTTAGTGGGCTATAATGATGGAGGGGAAGTCTCACGAAATGGCGGGGCAGGATTTCACGAACAAGAGTCAGAGCGATCACCAACTGCGAGGAGATTGAGTTAGTTACGGATGCACAGACACGATTCCAGGGTAGCACGAGTCCGGCGCACCTTGGATGATCTTGAGGCAGGGCTTGTAACGAGGGTTGAGCTTCTGCTTCTCAACAATTTCAGCACCGAGACGCTCGCGAATCGCCTTGGCAATGGCAGTGCCGTCAAGCTTAATGGCGCCCATGATTGCAGTCGTCGAGGAGAAGTGCCGCTTCTGGGTGAGGACCGATGAGAGCACCGAGCAGACTCGGGGCGCAGGGCGTAGAAGTAGTAAAGAGCCAGCGACAACAGGCGACGAGGATGAGGATGAGCGACAACGGTACGAGCCTGAGGAGGCGTTGAAGGCGTTGAAAGCGTCGTAGTAGTCGGAATAGTTAGAGTCTGTGAGGTGGGCCACAGTAGGTGGAGGGGCAGCCCAACCAGACACGGCAGCCACGGCAGATACGGCCGACGTAGGAGATTCGCACAAGCGGAAGCCAACCGATGTCGTGTGCAATTGCCTAACCCAGTGCGTGTGTGCGCGTGTGTGTGAGGGCGTAGGCGCGGTTGCTTGTGAGTGGGCTTGTGAGTGGCGCGGCGACTGGATCCCGGCCACCGCAGTCGGTCCGCGAGGGCCTTTACGGAGCGCGCTGCCGACGGTGCACGGCGAAAACTGCCGACGGACTGCTAACATGTGCAGTGGCATATTAGGCCCCGAGACGCCATAGACGCAAGCCGCCAGGGCCATGGTGCTTGCTTCGGGGGTTCGGTATTTGAGTGTCAACAGTGTGTGCACCGTATGACCTTGCGTGCAGCGTGCTCCGGCTTGGACGCCTCCAACGTCGCTGGTTCGTCCTGTGGAGACTGCCGTCGACGAGCTCCCGGCAGACTGTAGAGGTAAAGGCGACGTATGTGAATGGATCGTCGTGTTCAATGCTGTATCCAGAAGGAGATTCCGGGAGGAGAACGAGGTCTAGACGGACAACGAGAGAAATGGCAGCAGGACAACTGCCGCAAATTGAAAGTGGTGAAAACAATATCGTACAGCATTAGCATCATTGATTCCAAGGACAGCGAGTACAGTCGACAGAATCTCAGTCTGGGTACTCGTCCATCCTCCCAATGAACCAGATCCAGCTAGGACACGGATCGAGGCATCATTCCTTGACGAGAGAAGCCTTCCTCGTGGCGTGTCGAATGCTCTAACGATGATGACGCACCATAGACTGTACTGAGGGAAGTCAGATGAGTCAATCAGTAGCGTGAACCCTTTCCCAGAGTCAATTACAGGGACGAAGGGTGACTGGGGAGATGGCGATAGGCTTCGAATAGCTTCAACGCTGACCTCTTACACCAAAAGCCAAGATCAAGTTGTGCGGGCAAAAACAGCTGATAGGGGAAGAGCATTGATGCCTCAGGATGGTCGCCTCCGCTGAATGGCTTGATGAGCCACGAATAATGAGGCGATTTTGGCCTGACTCCCTCTCTGCACATGCTATGACTGTCTATTCCTTGATTGTGACTCAAACAATAAATTACACCATCCTTTACAGTCAAAGTCTGAACAAAAGCCTCCCTGGCGATGATCCTTCAAGGCAGAAGCCTCGCTTGTGAGTGGATGATTCAAGACCAAATTCACACCCACCCCGACATGTCAGCAATATCCACACCGACCTTGCCCCGTTTTGGAAATATGAGTCTCCCCTCCCCGCGAGGGGGATTCTGTGCCCCACCAAAACGCACAACCGCCAAAAATTCCATCGCGAAAGCCCTCGCCATATAGCCAGCCTTTCCCGAACCTGCCACCTCCATCGACCCCTCCAGCCCACACCCATAACGACATCATGCGGCCCATTCTTCTTGCCGGGCACGAGCGTGCCCTCACTCAGATCCGGTACGTCGACTTCACCTATTGTTCGATGGACGCGGTGGCTGCAGACGACGTCAGCGCCAGAACCTCTGTCTGTCCGTTTAACAAGCAGCCACCACAATGTCCCACGAATAGAACCCCCCGCCCCTGGAGCTCCCGGCTAACCCTGCCGTCCGCAGATACAACCTCGATGGCGACTTGATCTTCTCCGTCGCCAAGGATCAGCAGATCTGTGTCTGGTTCTCTCACAACGGCGAGCGTCTCGGCACGTACCACGGCCATGTCGGTGCCATCTGGACCGTCGATGTCGACCCCACCTCGACCATGATCGCCTCCGGCTCTGCCGACAACACCATCCGCCTCTGGGAGGTCAAGACCGGCCGCTGCCTCAAGGTCTGGGAGTTCCCCACGGCCGTCAAGCGTGTCGAGTTCAACGAGGACGGCACCAAGCTGCTGGGCGTCACCGAGAAGCGCATGGGATTCCTGAGCAACATCGTCGTCATGGACATCAACCCCGACGTCGATGCCGAGCAGAGCGACGAGAAGGTCCTCACCATCGTCTGCGACGAGAGCAAGGCCACCGTCGCTGGCTGGAGCAACCTGAGCAAGTACATTATTGCCGGCCACGAGGACGGCAGCGTCAGCCAGTTCGATGCCAAGACTGGTGATGTGCTCGACAACTTCCCCATCCACGAACTCAACAACCCCATCGTCGATCTCCAGTGGTCCACCGACCGCACCTACTTCATCACCGCTAGCAAGGACAAGACCGCCAAGGTATGTTGATATTATCCCCGTCCGCCCGTCTGCCCCCATGCTGACCCCATCTCCCTCAGCTCATCTCGGCGGCGGACCTCGAAGTCTTCAAGACCTACCCCAGTGACACCCCCCTCAACAGTGCTTGCATCACCCCTAAGAAGGATTTCGTCATCCTCGGTGGTGGTCAGGCCGCCATGGACGTCACCCGTACCTCTGCCCGTCAGGGTAAGTTCGAGGCTCGTTTCTACCACAAGATCTTCGAGGACGAGATCGGCCGTGTGCGTGGCCATTTCGGTCCCCTCAACACCGTCGCCGCCGACCCCACTGGCAAGAGCTACGCCAGCGGCGGAGAGGACGGCTACGTGCGAGTTCACCACTTCGACAAGGGATACTTTGATTTCCTATACGAGGTCGAGAGGGAACGGTTGAACCGCATGAAATAGACGTTCTTTTCCTGTGGGCTTGCATAGTTCGGCGTTGGGGGACAACAAATCTTTGTTCAAGGGCAAAAGGGGGATGGAGGGGAGAGGGACGGGCTTGTAATACATACCATCTCTCCGGGGCTTAGGGAAAGGTCGAAGTTGGACGATATGAAACGTTTCAGCTCGGGTTGAATACCAGCCATTTCAGACAGACATGCTTTATTTTATGCAATCACGATATGGGTCCACATAACAAGGGGAATCCAGACGGGCATCTAGTTCTAGAGTCGTTCTCTCATGCTCAAACATCTGTTTACATCTGTACCAACCAGCGCCAACCACCGTCGAGGTCGCCCGTGACTCTACCTGCCTCCCCTCATGGTACACAGATTATCGTGCCATAATGAACCTACCCGCGATAGAACATTCCCACCTGCCGATGAAGCAAAAGCCAAACGCCGAATCTACCCTCCTTCAACCGTGACCAACCAAAGCCGTCGTAGCCCTGGACACTTTTATGGCTTTACTTCTTCCTGCCCTTCTTGCCTCTGATAGAACCGCCAGCGTTGGAGTTTGTTGATGCCACACTTGATGCTCGGGACGGGGTAGCCGAACTGGCTTTACTCGACTTGACAGACTTAACATTGTCCAGTGCCTTATTCTACAGGATGTTAGCACATGATCACACGGGAGTTTCTGTGTTTTAGTTTGCATACCTTGACGCCGTTCTTGGCCTTCTTCTTAGCAGGAGCCATGCCCAAGATGCTGTCCTCGTCGTTCTCGTCGTCGGGCTCTCTCTTAGCTTTGCCGTTCACTCCATTCGCCCCACGACCTGGAACATCTTCGAACTCCTTTACGATAGTTGTGATCAAGGTGTTGCAGCGACGAGACAGCTCGATAGGGGTGCGGCTCAGGAAGAACCAGTCGAAGCGGAAAAGAGGTGACTTGCGGATATCGTCACGCATCTTCTCGTAAAGATTCTCCGAATCAATGCCATATCGGTCCAGCATGACCAGCAAGAATCGGTCCTCTTCTTCAGTATAAACCTTCTTGTTGGTCGTGGACACTGAGTAGTTGATTTTGAGCTGCTGTAGGGGGACGCGATACTGCTGCATCTTCTTCCTGAGGAGCTTTCGTTGGTGTTCAATGCGTCGGGTCCGCTCCTCGCCATCCTCGATGGTCTTGATGTACTTGGAATAATCCGAAATCTCCGTGAAGCGCTGCCAGAAGACCTTTGCGTAAGCCTTGATTTCCGCAGGAGCCTTGCTATCAATCTCGTTGGAAATTCCCTCAAAATCCGAACGACCGTACTTTCCAGACCCATTGACAAACTGCTGGAAGTCTCTTTTATTCCAGTCACCAAATCCTTGGTTGGAGAGTTTGTCCTTCTCTTCGCGCTCTTCGTCATTCAAGGCAGTGGCGTCATCAATCTCTTGCTGGTCGAGGGCTCTCTCGGCCTCCCGGTCAGACAAGGTGTCTTCCTCGCCATCTGGCAGGGGAACCTTATAGCCAATCTCCTTCCGATAGAATGCAGTCTCCCTGTCCTGGAGATCACGCAGGCGTGATGGGTAGAATTGGTAATCATGAACTGGTACCTGCTTGGGAGCTCGAGGAGCTTTGGGTTTGGCGTCCGCCTTTGGGTTGGGGTACATCGTCTGTCTGAAGTACTTATCCATGGAGTACGATTGCTCCTTGCGTTCTCGTTTAGCAGGGTTAATCCAAGTCATGTTGATGTTCTTCTTCTCTTTTGCAAAGTTCTCTCCATTCCATTCGTAAGCTGACTCTGAAGTAAACTTTTGCAAGTCATCGATACCCAGCTTTTCGTACTTGGCATTCAGCTCCTTGGTTCGGTTCTCACCCCGAGACAGGATATCGTCAATGTCGTCATCATCGATTTCAGCGCCCTTCGAGGCCATGTCGCCGGTGGGTCTCTTGGACTGGAAGACCTTCTCGGCACCATGCTGGATCATGGACAGGAGTTCTCCCTTGTTCGCAGCCGCCTTAGCAGCGGTTTGAGCACGGCCCTGCTGGATAACGAGCTGGTCAAGTCGGAGCTTTTGGGCGGCTCGTTCGAGGACCTTTTCTTCGATTGCATTGTCGGTAACAAATCTGTAAACAACAACTTGCTTGGTCTGACCGATACGATGGGCTCGGTCCATAGCTTGAAGATCCGCCTGGGGATTCCAGTCACTGTCGTAAAGAATGACAATATCTGCAGTGGTAAGGTTGATTCCCAAACCACCGGCCCTGGTTGTTAACAAGAAGACGAACTTCTCTGAACCAGGTTTGTTGTACTCGTCAATGGCTGCAATGCGATCTTCGTGCGCAGTTCCACCGTCGATACGGCAATACTTGTACTCCCGGAAGACACAGTAGTCCTCGAGAATGTCAAGAAGACGACTCATTTGAGAGAAGATGAGAACTCTGCTGCCCTGTTTCTGCAATCGGTTGAGGAGCTTGTCAAGGACAGCCATCTTCCCCGCGTTGTAGACGAGATGCTCATCAGTCGTATATGGCGGACCCGGCTCGGCTCCTTCAAACAGATACGGGTGGTTACAGCACTTTCGAAGTTGCATAACAATGTTAAGAAGTCGAGTCTTGGACTCTCGCTTGCCACCAGCTCCGTTGACGGCGTCGATATCCTTTTCGAGGATTTTCTGGTACCATTTGATCTGCATCTCGGACATGCCCAAATAAACGTTGACTTCTTTTTTCGGTAGCAAACTCTTCTCCACATCGCTCTTGACGCGACGGAGCAAGAAAGGTCGCAGAACTCGGTGGAGTTGTTGCACAACAGTATCCTGGTCACGGTCTTGGCCCGAGAACCACTGATCAAATGCCTCTGAATCGCCAAAGACATCGGGGAGGAGGAAGTTGAGGAGGGCCCACAGCTCGTGCAGGTTGTTTTGCAGTGGCGTGCCGGTAATGAGGAGTCGGTTTCGAGAAGAAAAGAGTCGAATAACTTGCGACAACGAGGACTCCTCGTTCTTGATTCGGTGGGCCTGGTTACAAGTTAGCGATGCCATAATTCGTCTTCAAGAAGACCATACCTCATCAATAATGATGTATTCCCAGGCAAATTTCTTCAAATGCGCCTTCTCACGGAGAATCATCTCATAACTAGTGATGCAGACATCAAACTTCTCATCCACGAGTCGTTCATTGATGAGGATATTGCGCTCCTCTTTAGCACCCTGAAGCACCAAGACATTGACCTCCGGCGTCCACCTGGCAAACTCTCGCTTCCAGTTGTCAAGGGTAGACTTTGGTACAATGACTAGGTGTGGACCGGTAATGTCAACAATGTGTCGCAGGTAGCCGAGGAAGGAAATGGTTTGAAGCGTCTTTCCGAGACCCATCTCATCGGCGAGAATGCCTGAGATACCATTCTCGTGGAGAGAAATCAACCAATTGAGACCAGCTACCTGGTAGTCGCGCATGGTACCCTGTATGAATGTGGGTGACTCTCGGAAGACGGTCTCCGCCGAACCGCCATGCTTCTCATCCTTGAGTAGCTCAGCATCTTCCTCAGCCTCGGTCCGTCGACGACGCTCGCTTGTAGCACCGCCTTGCCTGCCGGCACCCTTCTTGCCTCGAGCGGCTTCTTCGTTCTGACGGTCGATTTCGGTCATGATGTCGCGGATCTTAGGATCGGGGTTCGTCTCGATAAAGTGCCGAAACAGGTCGGTGAGGCCTAGCAGGTAGCGAAATCGACGGATAGTATCATCCTCCTATTCACGGAGGGTCAGTATTTCCAAACTCGCAACTGGGGCACTCTTGCTTGACGAACCTTGGATTCGCCCAGGCGATCATGCTTCTTGCCGAAAATGCTTCGGCGCAATTGGTTCACCTCGGTGCGGCGCTTACGGCCATCTCCAAGAGGCTCTCCAGCAACACTGCTAGCCGTGGTGTTGGGGTTTGTGTCGGAGTCGGTGTAGTCTGGGGTTTCATCGACTTCCTACGACGACAAGTCATCAGCAAGACGTCCTCGTGTCAAGCGCGGGGGCAAAACGAGATCAGAGGCCCAAACTTACCATCTCTTCTGCTTGGCGGTGGTCCGGCGCGTCAGACATAGACGCGTCGGTGTCCACGGCGTTGGCTCGAGATCGGGGCGCCATTGCGAACGAAGTGTAAGATGAACCTCTTTACGCGACTGGCGTCCTGGAGACGCGTTCCAAGACGGGCGAGACCGGGTCGCAGAGTATTCTGGGCGATCCGCAGCTATTAGATCAAATTTGTGGATGCAAGATTTAGCTCGAGGCTGAAAGTCGAAAATTATTGCGCCTTCTCACAATACCGTGAAGTGTAGATGTTTTTTCGAAGGTGTCGGCAAGTGGAATCTAGACGGGCAGGTTGAAGGGGGCCAATTTGGGGCTAGTGCCGCGGTGCGGTCCCCTGTCTGTCTTCACATTAAACAGCCCCACGCTCCTGCAAGGAATAAATGATATTCCGAGCTGACTGCAACGACGTCACCTCCAGTTGATTCAATCAAATGCAGCAACAGAACATGGATTAATAAAGTTACATGGGCAACCGAGGGATTTCTAGCACAACGGCATCATCTCTGTAGAGACCCAATAATCGACATGCGGACACATTTTGGGTAACTCTAGCTACGTTGTCCTCATTGTTCCAGCCCAATATATCACGTGACCCACTGGTCCCTCCGCCCCACGTGCCAACCCCTCGGTTAGTGCCGCCCAACAGGCTCTGTGCAGCAGCAAGTTGGATGACTGGTCAAACCACCATCCACCGTTGAACCAGGCTTGAACCAGCTCCAGCGACCGGTGTTCGGAGAGGATAGCTTCTCCAGAAGACGTCTGGATCTGTTTGTCTTTGTCTTTGCTTTGGCATTTAGTCTGTTCTTTGCGGCCTGTGGCCTCCCCTGAAGGTAGGGACCGACCCTTGTGACCAGCTCATGGCACATATCAAACTGCAGTCAAGTGATATCCCGCGGCAGGGCAAGCGTTGGCTAACCTTATCGACCTCCAGACACACTCACCCTTTCCACTTTCGCTTTTTCCACGATGGATCCGATGAGAGGCGTGTCTGCGGGTGCTGGAAAGCAGCCCGCCCAGACAGAGTCGCCCGAACAGTTGCTCGACGTGTTCAAGGCGGCCGCGCTCTCTGTCACAAAGCTGTACAAGACTTCAGCTGCAGCCCAGTCAAAGGCACGAGCCGAGGGATACCAAGACTGCCTTGATGACCTGTTATCTTTCCTGGACAAGGCGGGCATGGGTCTTGGCGACGGAGAAGGATGGAGGATTCGACGATGGGCGACAGAGAGGCTCGATGGGCGTGAAACCGGTTCCCAGAGCCTCGAGAGCGAAGACGAAGTCGAAAAAGCCGAGACTGCTTCGTCCCCAGAAATCACTCGATCGAACAGCGCATCACAACTTTCGACACAGGTGCGGACCGACTCAGCTCCCCCGAGCATCCCTCCCACGAGCATCCCTCCCATTGCCGAAGAACCGACCCCTATCGTCGTACCGACTCAAGATACATTTACGTTCCAATCGACACACGCCTACCCTAATATCGCCACACTTGACCTGTCGGATTCAAGGCCTCACGATGGACCATCGCTGGCAACAGCCAGGGCGTCGAAAGCCCGCATGAACGCCAACACCAGCCGACCACTGCCAAGACCAGGAGCACATCTAGCACAAAGGGCCGGATCCAAGAGGAAACTGAATTTTGACGAGATATTTGATCTTGGAAGTCTTGGGGGAAAGGATCCATTCGGCAGTGGGGGCAAGCGGAACCGACATGCTTGATAGGTTGACATCAACCATGAGCCATTTCATTCGACCACGATTATTACGGTGCAGCGGATTTCAATAGACTGGGTAGGACGAGGCATGGATTACGGACGGACGCATGGACTAGCATATAGCATGAGCGGCGTTTGGAGGACGTAACGACTACATTTTGTGGGGTGTCTAGGTTGAGACTTCTAACCAATAGTTCCCGGTATAGCGACATACTCTGCTGGGACAGATACAATAAACATCAATTTTCTGTGAACATGTGCTATTTTTCCAAGAATTGTGACACTTCGTCATCTACAAACTTGCATCCCGAGACTGACATGACCATTCCTACGCGGTGTGACAAGGACAATGTGTCCTGCGACATGCATGCCGTGCGTGAATTGTCTACATTTATCATGACCTGCTACAGTGTTCGTTGGATATAAATGTGACCGTTCCTGCTCCCGACCCAACTCCCGACCCGTCTCGTGCATGTGCATTGAAGATCATCGCGCATTGTCGCTATCTCTCGGTTCAACCTCGGCTCCCCACACAAGCTTGCCGGGAAGAGGTCCTTTTCTCGAAAGCTACCTACCTCCAGCCTTGTAACTCCCCTCCGTCAATTTTCCAACACAGGATTGTTCACGGTCTTCTTTGTTTCGTTGCGTTCAGGATTTCGATACATTGTCTATTGCGCAATAAGGCGTGCCCTGCCGTAAGTCTACTTTCCCTCCAAAGAACACCTACTTTCGGCACCTGCGTCCCCCACTCGCGTTTATGCGACGCGAGGTTGATAACGTGGTTGAACCTTTTGTCTATTCGGGCTCCTTTTTTGGCCACCTTGGCAACAGCTACTAACCTCCCGTGCACAGATTCCACCTCGAGGACATTTATTTTTGCTACATAAGTTTGATCGAAATGTCGGACTCAGGCAAGCCAGACGAGACGCCGGTGGCCCAGCACGAGCACGAGCACGAGCACGAGCCGGAGAACGAGATGTCGGCAACAGAGGAGGTGCGTGAGGCGCGAAAAGAGGTGGACTAAATAAGGAGCTGACAAGGCGCCACTAGGAAGAAATAACTGCCATGAAGCGCCGTGTGGCAGAGATGGAAGAGGAGGCCAAGAAGCTCCGCGAGATGCAAGCGACTCTGGAGCAGCAGTCGGCGGACCTCGCGGATGACAAGGAGTCGGTTGATTCGCGCAGCATCTTTGTGGGCAATGTGGACTATTCGGCCTCGCCCGAGGATATCCAGGCGCACTTCCAGAGCTGCGGCTCGATTAACCGCGTCACCATTCTCTTGGATAAGTTTACCGGCCAGCCCAAGGGGTACGTCTTCAGCCCCCTGCAGGAACGCTGCATTTGCGAGGGCGAGTTGCGCTAACCAGTGAGCTTACAGCTATGCCTACGTTGAGTTTACGGAGCCCAGCTTGGTGGCTCAGGCACTTGTCCTGAACGAGAGCCTCTTCAAGGGCCGCAATATCAAGGTCACCCCGAAGCGCACCAACGTGCCAGGGATGAGCCGTGGCCGTGGTGGCCGTGGACGCGGCGGCCGAGGCGGCTTCGGAAGGGGTGGTGGTGGTTCATTCCCCCGGGGTGGGTACCGGGGTGGTTATCGAGGCCGTGGCCGGGGATTCACTCCCTACTAGGAGCAGGGCAGCTCCTATCCTAGGATGAGCCACCAAGCCTATCATGCCTCTGGGCAGCAGCCTGATGCATTCAAGATTGAGGTGGATGATCACGCCGGGTTTGATGGAGGGTCCAACTGGTGATGGTTGCCAGTCGTGGGATCCTCCAGTTTATTTTCGCATTTAAGGAATCCGGTCGCAACAAGAGGGGAAAGAAGTCTGGTCAGGGAAGTGCGATGTATAATATCGGATCCGGGGAGGGACAAAACAGCACATCGTGCTTCGAGGACGGGACAAGGAGTTTTGGACTGATTTGTTTGTTTTTATTCCAGCAGCAGAGAAGCTGAGGATCTGAATGGCAAGATTCGTATCTACAATAACATGCACTTTCGAGAATAGTAACCTCCGAGCCACGCGTGACCAGGGGGGGCTCTGCTGGTTGGCTTGGCGTGAACCAATGTTGTCCGTGGATGGGATGGTGACACCTTCGCCACGCAATCAGTGTGAGGCCGCCCGTTTCGCCCCCCCACATCCGTCCCTTCCGGTGGCTGAGAGGATCGCATGGGGTATCAAAGAGACGAGAAGGATCGGCAGTATGTTCCGAGCCAGGATGGCAAAGGATCTCAAGATCTGGTTCTGGGCAAGGTCTAGCGGGCTTCTAGGAAGTCTGGGCATGGTTGAGATACCACTCCTCGTCTGTAATTCGTGTTGCACGCAAGTCTACCGTACCATTGCGTCGAGCCACTCATGTTATCGAAAGGCCCGTCTTTGTTCGGCCTGCACATTGCAGTTGGATCTGCAGGGTGTTGCCAATCAGAAGGGGTAGAGGGTGCTTGGAGGTTGCGGTCAGCGCGCTTGGTTGTTTATCTACGTACTTGCACAACATGGTGGAGGAGTCTTCATTTCTGCTGCGCGCAACCGTGAAGCTCGCATGCGCCTCTTGGGTAACTTCGCGACCCGAAACAAGTGCTATGCCCGGATATACCAATAGCGTTCAAACACGGGCCAAGGCGTCATTATTCAGAGTCGTCAGCCGAATGAGCCACTGTTCAAGTTGCCCTGCCCATAAGACCATTGATGGAGCTTTGAATACGCGGGCTGCTTGTTATCCCAGTATGTACGCTAAGTTTAGGGCTTTAGGCCATCGCCGTGCAACCTGGATGATCAATGACAGATGCGAGCTGCCCCAACCAGAAGCGGATGGTTTGGCGTGGGAGAGCCAAGGGCGGCGGCGGATGCGGATTGCTTACGTTGAAAACGGCCGAACATTCAAGGGAGTTGGGCGATGCAAGATGTGTTGATGAAGCCGCACGGCACCCTGGTACTTGGCGTGTACCCCGTGGATGCGTTCGCCAGCTGTGGCGCACTACGCACTGCAGAGAGGGGCATCGGATCGAGGCTGGTTGGTAAGGTGTTGACGTCCACTTGAGTGGCTCAGCGACCGGCCAGCGCCTTTTCTCTTGGCATCTAGAAGCAACCCTGGCCGGAGCCTCGAAAGTACCGCCTGACTTCACGGTCGGCGGGAGCACGAGCAGCAGCAAGTACTTAGCAAGCTAGGCGCGTTAGTCACATTGTTATTGTTTGCTGCAGCAAATCCTGTACGTATCAACATGGTTTCATGCCATGCCAAGTCTATGCCGGTCTGGGACGGCCACTTGGGGTCTTGGTTGCAGTGAGCCGACCGCGTCGGATTCCCTCACTGGCGGTGCCCGCTGCGGCGCTGATGCAGCTGGGTCTAGGACGGAGTAAGCAGCGGGTACCCATGTGTTACTTTTTGGACTCGGCTCCATGACGGGAGCTTATACTGAGGCTAGTAATGATTACATACTGCTGGGAGCAGAGGGAGCAGAGCAATGGAAAGTACTACTACATTCCGTCATCTTGGCGAACCCAGCTGAGAGTCCCAGCCTCCCTTGGCAAAGCAAGCAAGTAAGCAGCGAGCAGAAGAGCAGACGCCCAGAGGATTCATGGAAGCGCCTGTGTCATGCTCCAGGACAGGCCAAGCGCTCCATGGCTACTGGATTTGGCCTGGGGCGAGGTTGGCCCCTGGTGCCGGCCACCCGGTCCCCTCCAGCTTGCTGCTTTTAGGCTGCCAGAACTTCTGGGAGGATTGGATGGCTGCTTAGCTGCTTGGCTGCTTGGCTTCTGCTGGTGGGCTGTGGTTCCCGGGGGCCCAGGTACCTTTGCATTTGACCCTGAAAATCAACTGGGGGGCACGAGACACCCGACGGCAAACCATCGCCCACCCATCCGACTATCCATCATCCATGGCGTGCCGAAGCGACGGGGGACTGGTTTTAGACACTGAGGGGGAACAATGAGATACATAGAATATTCCGCGCCTGCAGAGTGTCCCCCGCTCGCTCTCGTGAAGCTCAGAGACTGGCTCCAAGAGGTAGGTAGGTAGCCAACCTGGAAGGGGAAAAAAGGTACAGTGAGGTACTTGGCCCCTCCTGCTTTCGGTCTCGGTCTCCCCACTCTAGTCCAGGCTGGTAGGTACCTGGAAAACCACCTCAGCTCCCTGAGTCCAGCCCTTGGGAGGGACGCTGCCCGCCAAACACCCCTCTGTGGCCCACACTGCACAGTGGGCTAGTACCAACCTACAGGGCTAACGTAGGTACCTTGCCTCCATCCCTCGCTACCCGCTACCGCCCTCCGCTGGGCTGTCCCGCCCGCTGCTCCAAGCCGCTGCCCGCACGCCCAAGTCCACAGAGGTAACTTCGCCCAGCCAGGACTGTCGGCGTCTGTCCACCCAAATCCACGCCCGCGCACGCCCGCGCACGCACGCCTCCCACCCCCAAAGCCCCATCCCATCCCATCCCATCGCCCTCTCTCGCTCGCATCCTCCCATTGCCCATTTCCCATCATCACCTCCTCCACCTCCGCCGTTCCTCGATTCCCGGCCCCCCGCTGCGCTTCTCGTCTGCGTCTGCCCCCTCTCGTCGTCTTCTTCAACCCGCCGTTTCTCTGCCGGCGCCCCGTCGTTGCGTGCATCGTTGCGACTTGCGTCTTCCTGTTCCGGCCACCACCTCCTCGCTTTGGAAGCGGGGAGCCCGTGTCTGGTCTTTTGGGCCGCCGCCCGTGCACAGCCTCAACCTCCCTCTGCGTCTTTCCGGGGGCGTCGTCAACCTCGCCATTTGAACATCTTTCGAGCTCGTCCTTATATCCCCCAGCCCTCCCCTGGTGCTTCCGTTTACACCTCCGGCCCCGACTGCGCGCGGCCTGTCCCACCAGATACTCTCCTGCGTCGTGGTGTTTTAGTCACTCGCTGCGCTGCGCAAGAGGCGAGACATCATGAGCAATCGCACCGACGCTGGGCAGCCCAAGTAAGCACATCCCCTCTGGCCCATCCTTCGTGCTCTGCAATCGCCTTTCATCCAAGACATGACCGCTGACCAGCATCACAGCAAGCCCAACCTTCGGGTTACCAGTACGTCTCCGTTTGCCGACCCCCCTCCGCCCGAATCCTGATATTGACATCATCCTAGTCATTGCTGCCGATGGCCTCTATAAGCGAGATGTCTTCCGTACGTTGAACCATGCCGCCTGACAAATCGACCGCCTTGTTAACACCCATCCAGGTTTTCCCGACCCCTTCGCTGTCGCGACCATCAACGGCGAGCAGACCAAGACAACTACGGTCAGCAAGCGAACTCTGAATCCATACTGGAACGAAAGCTTTGACTTGTGAGCATTGCCCCGCCGCCCCAACCACGGAACCTTCCAAACTGACGCATGGCAGCCGTACAAACGAAGATGGCATCCTCGCGGTGCAGGTATTTGACCAGAAGAAATTTAAGAAGAAGGATCAGGGTTTCCTGGGTGTCATTAACATCCGTGTCGGAGATGTCATGCCCGAGATCGGGGCGGACGCTGATGGTTGGTTTACCCGCGCCGCATGCTCAAGGTCATGGGACCCTGCTAACCAAACTTGCAACCCTTTAGACCAGATGCTTACACGGGACCTCAAAAAGTCAACCGACAACCTCGTCGTCCACGGAAAACTCATCATCAACCTATCGTGTAACCTCTCTGCTCCCGTTAGAGGCGGCCCAGCATCGTCGTCGAGTCGTCCCTCGTTAGGTACCGGTCCCTCCAACATGTCGACACTTTCAGCACCTGCGGGAGACCGCCCTGGCTCTTCCATGTCAGGACCCAACGGCGCTGGTGGGTCGCAAGTCACCCTGCCGCACCGTCCCTCCAGTATCAACTCAGCCGGCGGTGCTGCGAACCCCCCTGGTATTAATGGTTCCTCACAAAACCGCCAGTCTAGTCAGCTTAGCCCATTCGAGGATGCCCAAGGACGCTTGCCAGCTGGGTGGGAAAGACGGGAGGATAATCTGGGTCGCACATACTATGTCGACCATAACACGCGAACTACCAACTGGAATCGCCCTACCGCGGGCGGTGCCGCTGAATCACGGAACGATAGAGAGGCGGCAACTCAAGTCGAGCGACAGAGACATCAGAACCGAACGCTGCCCGAAGACCGAACTGGATCTAGCTCTCCGACAATGCATCAACAGCAACCCCAGCAACCATCTGGATCTCCGCCCCCTGCTAACAATGCCATGATGCATACCGGTGCTACGAGCCCGGGCACGGGTGAACTCCCTCCTGGCTGGGAGCAGCGGTGGACACCAGAAGGCCGCCCTTACTTTGTGGACCACAACACACGAACGACGACCTGGGTTGACCCTCGTCGACAGCAGTATATCCGCATGTATGGCGGCCAGAACAGCGCCAACGGTCAGATTCAGCAGCAGCCCGTTTCCCAGCTCGGTCCCCTTCCCAGCGGCTGGGAAATGCGCCTCACCAACACTGCCCGTGTTTACTTCGTCGACCACAACACCAAGACCACCACTTGGGACGACCCTCGACTACCCTCTTCACTGGATCAGAACGTTCCCCAGTACAAGCGAGATTTCCGCCGAAAGCTCATTTACTTCCGATCTCAGCCCGCTATGCGTATTCTCAGCGGACAGTGCCATATCAAGGTTCGGCGATCACACATTTTCGAAGACTCTTTTGCAGAGATTACTCGCCAGTCGGCAACGGATTTGAAGAAGCGACTTATGATCAAATTCGACGGCGAGGATGGTCTCGATTATGGTGGTCTCTCCCGAGAATTCTTCTTCCTCCTCTCCCACGAAATGTTCAACCCCTTCTACTGCCTGTTTGAGTACTCGGCCCACGACAACTACACCCTTCAGATCAACCCCCACTCCGGAATCAACCCCGAGCATCTCAACTACTTCAAGTTTATTGGACGAGTTGTTGGTTTGGCCATCTTCCACCGACGTTTCCTGGATGCATTCTTCATCGGTGCGTTGTACAAGATGATGCTTGGAAAGGCGGTAGCATTGGCGGATATGGAGGGTGTGGATGCCGACTTCCATCGATCATTGCAGTGGATGTTGGACAATGATATTTCAGGCGGAATTCTGGAGCAGACGTTCTCGACCGAGGATGAGCGTTTCGGAGTTCTGACTACTGAGGATCTCATCCCCGACGGCCGAAACATCGATGTGACGAATGAGAACAAGAAAGAGTATGTTGACCTCATGGTCAAGTGGCGCATTGAGAAGCGCATCGCGGAGCAGTTCCAGGCCTTCAAAGAGGGATTCCAGGAGCTCATCCCTCATGAGCTGATCAACGTCTTCGACGAGCGCGAGCTGGAGTTGCTCATTGGTGGTATTGCCGAGATCGATGTCGACGACTGGAAGAAGCACACCGACTACCGTGGATACACCGAGTCCGATGAGGTTGTGCAGAACTTTTGGTCGACAGTTCGGTCGTGGGATGGCGAGCAGAAGTCTCGACTACTACAGTTCACGACGGGAACCTCCCGAATCCCCGTCAACGGATTCAAGGATCTCCAGGGAAGTGATGGTCCTCGACGATTCACCATCGAGAAGGCAGGCGAGATTAACAACTTGCCCAAGGCTCACACTTGGTAAGCTTTCCCTAATTTCCTCATCGAAAGACCGATTACTAATTGAAATGATCAACAGCTTTAACCGTCTTGACCTGCCACCTTACAAGAATATGGAGATGCTCCAAGGAAAGCTTACGATTGCTGTGGAAGAGACCATGGGCTTCGGCCAGGAGTAGATGACGAAGGTGTACCACTCTAGCGGGGATGGCGAGGTCGAACTCGCACCTGACAGCTGTGTATTCTTCTGAGAGTGCGACCTCTCTCCCCACCCTCCTCTCGCTTACACGCACGAAACTGTTTTGGGTAGTTGCTTTGGTTGAAAGAGTGGAACAGACCTGGGTCGTTTGGCGCTGGTGGATTGATTGTCATTCGAAATGCGATGCAAGAACTGTTTGTTTGTCTTTCTGTCGGCCACCCTCGCGGATAAAAAACAAGAGACGGAATCCTCGTCTCGTCTCTCCCCCTCCTGATAAAGCACCCACGCACCACCCCCCAGAGAAAAATGACTTTGCACCGTTAGAACTGTTCTGTTGAATGCCTTGACGGTCTTGTGGTATTATTACTCTTCGGCTTGGGGGCATATGCTGGGAGCTCTCGGGGGGCCGCGGCGATCCTGCTTGACAAAAAGGCTGTATTACGTATCATGTCGGGCAGGTGAGGCAAGGCCTATTGTTCAAGCGGGCTCGGGTCGATAACACAGGATTCCTACAAGATTTGCATTCCGGCATACATATACACACAAGGACACTTTCTCTCTACTTTTCTCGATGGTTGAATTAGCTTGTGCTCAATATTAGAAGTGATTGATAGATTATGATTGCCTCCAGTCTCAACCTCCCTCAAGTGCGTCGTCGTCGAGCTCCTTAGGGCGTGCGAATTGTGTGGAGATGTGAATCTAGTTGAAATAGGGAAGTCTGTCCAGGCTGCGATCGTGAAGGTTTGTGAATAATATCAGTCCGTGGGTTGTCAGTTACAGGCCTTGGCAAGACAATCCGTATGCACAAGGTTCATGGACCGAGGTTGTGGTGTTGTACAGAATTGCATTCCTTCTACCATTCTACCGGTGGGATCCCCAGTATGTACACCTTGTGATAACAAAAGAAAGACGTTGTTTGGCGCGACATCCTCGTCGTGCTTGTCGTCCTCGCGGCCACGTCAATTGCCATCCCATCCGATCCCATCCATTCCTTCGCTGAGTGATTTGTCGAGTATCCATCCATTGCCACAAGCCTCCCGCGGCATCCATTGCTCTCCGTCCTGTCCGGCTCCCTCATTATCTCTTTATCGTCGGTACCACATGCGGGTGATCTTGGTGTTGCGCATCTTGCGCTGGAGCTGGAAGATGCCGTACATGAGGGCCTCGGAGGTGGGGGGGCAGCCGGGGACGTAGATGTCGACGGGGACGATGCGGTCGCAGCCGCGGACCACGCTGTAGCTGTAGTGGTAGTAGCCGCCGCCGTTGGCGCAGCTGCCCATGGAGACGACCCAGCGGGGGTCGGGCATCTGATCGTAGACCTGACGCAGGGCGGGGGCCATCTTGTTGGTGAGGGTGCCGGCGACAATCATGACGTCGGACTGACGGGGAGAGGCACGGAAAATGATACCGAGACGATCTTGATCGTATCGGGCGTGGAGAGGTGCATCATCTCGACGGCACAGCAGGCGAGACCGAAGGTCATGGGCCACAGGGAGGACTGGCGGGCCCAGTTGGCTATCACGTCGAGGGAGGTACTATCGTGGGAAAGGGCGGCAATGGTCAGCAGGGTTTCGTTGATGGGGCATTGACAGCGGGAGTTGGGGAGCATCGCTGTCTCCAGGGCGGTGGCGATGGTGATGGCGGATGCGGGACATACAGAGCATATTGAATGACGCCCTTGTTGCCCTCCTCGCTGGCGAGAGGCACCTCCTTGCGAGCCTTGGCCAGGCCAGCGGCGCCCGAGTGGGCCGTCAGCGCACTCGCATCACGTCGAGAGCCAGTTGAAAAGGCAGCAGCGGTTCGGAAGGGGAGGATAGCGGTCGAGGGTCGGACTAAATTGTGTGGTTTCGGCGTCAGCTACACATCCGGTGCGAGACAACAACGACGACATTGCGAGCAAAAAAAACCCGCCGGTCCGAAGGGGAATTGCGAGGCTCGCAATTGAAGAGCACATACCTCGCAGGGCCATTGCAGCCGCAGATCGTGAGGCGGGAAGCATCTCGAGGTGTCGAATTGACGGGCGGGAGAGGCTCGACGCGGAGAGAGGGGAGAGGGTCGTGG
This sequence comes from Ilyonectria mors-panacis, assembly GCA_002991585.1. Classification (NCBI taxonomy): domain Eukaryota; kingdom Fungi; phylum Ascomycota; class Sordariomycetes; order Hypocreales; family Nectriaceae; genus Ilyonectria; species Ilyonectria mors-panacis. The sequence continues at coordinate 231,416 of PPHJ01000085.1, read as the reverse complement.
GAAGACGGGGAAGTTGGACAAGCTGGAGTTGACGATTTGGGTGAGGATTGGAGAATGCCTCGTTGGTTACCGGCGACTGGGAATTACCGCGATTGTGATTGGTCGGCCGGCCAGAGCTGTGGCCGGCGATTACCCGGGCGCGGAGTGGTGACCCGAGGACTCGTGACTTGAGAGTTGACCCAAATTGACCCAAACGGATGGCCACGACCACGGCGAGACGGATAAGTTTGAGTTTGATCTACCAGAATAAAGAGATAATCGCCACCACTATAAGGTTAATAATAAGCCAATAATAATTCCTCGATTACTTAATGAATCATGAGTTTTGACACTATGGGGACTTCGTTGACGCTGCTGTACACTGGGATGATAGTGCTACTGGACGTCTTCACCCCGGGAGAAAACCAGACACTGTTATACTGTGACGTACATATATAATACTCGTGCATTTACTTGGGGGGTGGTTAGGGTTGAACCTCTTCTTGAAGTAGAAAAATTGCCGGTAGGAGTTGTCGTCCAGTGAGTTGCTTGAATTACAAGGGTGGGCTTTCTCCGACCACGACGGTAACATTGCTCATGGTATGATTAACCAGCCTACATATGTTCTACACCAGTGAGCTAGAGATCTCCAATCAGCCTTTACATCCAGAACATATTGTGGTCATGATACAGTCATGGAAATTTTAAAATTGAGGCTGCAATCCCGGCAGAATTCGATGCCCTCTGTCGGTATAGGGTAGGCAGAATGCAAGCGGATAATTATAGGTGACCAGACCCGACTGACCCCGTCTGGTCCAAAGCTCAGTTCATATAAGGCAGGGAAGCTACTTGTGAAGTAAAGTCTGGGTGATACTAGAGGGAGGGCACCTACGATACGTGAATTCCTGTTTTCAACATCAACAGTTGTTCTTCACCAACGACCCTGTGCCTCCAGGCCAATGGTCATCGAGAACGCAGACTAGAAGTCCCAGTCACCTCCAACAGAGATTCACTTTGTCATCCCAGAGATCAATTTACCTCGAAAGTGGTGCACGGAGTGCCGGGTGACCCAGAGTTTGGTGATTGGCTAGGATTGCTAGGTTCGCATCTGAACTCGCCGTCTACGTAGGGAGCATCGTCATCGCGAACCTGGAACTGATACGACATTGTTGGGACAACGTGCCGGGGCGACTGGTAATGCCGATGAAATGATATCATAATGGGAGTGAAGCAAGAAAAGGTTTCAACCTCGTGTCCTCACTATCTCCCCAGACTGGATTGCGTGTGCAGTACAGCCTTGGAACCTATAGAAACGTGGATCCACACCCGGATGGTAACATTGATGCAGGCATCCGGATAAGATGTTACGTGGTTATCTAGAAAGTTACGGCACTTGTCGCCTCGGCATCCGGATGTTCCCTTGATACGCGGAGTTTTGAGCAGGACCACGCTTGCGATTGACGACCCAGCTGGCACGGGGGCGTTGGCAGCGGCGTTGTCTGGAAGCCGGCGCTGGATTGCTGGAAAGCAGAGCACTGGGACAGTGTCTCTCATAAGAGGGTCAGAGCGGTGTTTTAGCAGTTGGAACCCCGTTCATCCACAATCTCGGATGTCCATTTTTGGACGCTTTCTCAGTCCAGACAGCAACTCGGCGCACTTCGTCCGGGAGATCAAGCAAGGAGAGCGCTAGGCCGGGTCATCTGAGCGGCGTGGCTTGTTTCTGATTGAGGTTTTGGAGACAATTAGCTTCATGGTAGCCGTGGTTGGCTGAGACAAACAGCGGGACCAAGGCTCTCGGCCGCAAGACTTGGGGCGCTGACTGGACACAATGTAATTTCGACTCAGATCACTGGATGTTGATTCATCTCAACGGGGCTTGAGTTTTATTTAGAACAGGAACGGCTACCGAATTGGTTCAGGGATGAGAGCCAACAAAGAGAGGATAGGGGATTAGGCATGGCGTGTTAGTGGTTTTGCGTCCCCCTAGGCCCGTCCGTTCCATGGTCTTTAATTTCCTAGCCCGGTTGACGCGTGTGAGGCGGCTTTGAGCTTTGCGTTAGGGCCCCTAGTGACTTAGTATTGTGCATGTGCCTACGCAATGCACCTACGCAGATGGGGCCTCTGCCAGGAGATGTGGAAAATCACGTTGTTCAAGCAGCAAACTGGGAAAAATGAAACTAGCTGCATCGGATGCCCACATTTGTGATTTAGAGGCCACACCAACATATCACCTGGAAGGCCTCGGCTGCCGCGGGCCCGCAGACGGGAGCATTGAAGAATCTGACGATTGGCTTTCCAGGGGCGTGGAAGCTCTCGCGTGCTGGCCTCTCAGTGTCTAGGGGAACACTTCCAGGGCATCCCAGGACCTACCCACCTAGAACTAGCGCCCCGGGATCTCGCCAGGGTTCTGGGGCAGACTTCTGCTTGGCTTTCGCTTGGCTTTTTGCTGGGGAAGACGGCGGTTCCTGGGCAGTGGGCAGTGGGCAGTGGACTCACCGGAGTTCTCGATGGGTAGAGGGCGGATTGTAGTGGGACAACTTCCTTACCGATGTCCGGTCCAGATTGCCTATCGCCTAATTACTGGGGATGTGATATGAGATGTCGACTGGTAACAAGAAACGGTTTAACATTCTGGGCTCCCCGGGCCGCTGTGTCCGATTTGGGATGGAGGTGGGAAAACCGGGGGCTCAGTGGTTGAATTTTGCTGCTCCCCCGGCGCTACCACCAAACAGCCAGCAATGACCACCGGCAGTGCGGGCGGGTGCGCTGGCCTCTGGGGGCGTCATCAAGGCTATTTATTACACAGAGACACGCGCGGATGCATGTGGCACTTTTAACAGGCCGAACTCGGGCAGAAGTAGGTTTTTGACAGGAGCTCGACGAGTGAGCACACAGAGTCGTAGACAAGGGGGGGGGGATCACATTCAAGATCCCTCGCCCCTCTCTCCCTTGGGATATGACATATTCATGGCGGGGACGGTTCACAGAGACGGGGCCAGGAACGGAGTGGAGTGACCAGTCACGCACCCAGAAAATGGAAGACGCAGAGGATAGAAGTCCCGGACAGAGAGAGACCTGAGCAGAGACAAGACATTCCAGGTGACGTGCTGTGACGGGGAGTCAGTTAAGCAGAGTCGCCAAGCCGTCGCCACCAGCCACGCCACCGTCGCAGCCGCGAGGCGCTCGACATTTTGCGTCCCCTATCTTGGTCGTTGTTACATGGACAGTCGAGTCAGTACTACGAAGTACCTGCAAACGGTTTCTGTACAGGACAGTGTCGTTGGGATTTCCAGCAGGGCATGCCTTGCCATCCATGCCATGGATAGCATCCCATGGCAGACTGCGGCGCAGGAAATAGCCGGTACCTCCTCTGTACCACAGCATCCATCCCATCCCATCCGTTATTGCTTCAATCGCTGGGGCAGGGGTTGGCCACCGCCACGGACGACAGGGCGCGAGATCCGTTGCAAAGCATCATTGAGCACGCGCGCGAAGTCCGTTTTAGTGGGCTCAGTGCTGGAATAGCGCTGCGTAGCGTTGTGGTAGCGTGCTACCTGGGAGTGCTGCAGGTGTAGCGTGCGTACCTAGCAGCCGCGCTCTCGATGTGTCTCGACGCCCGGCCCCGGCCCCGGCTTGCTTGCTTGATTGTTGGCTTTTGGGCGCTTTCACAACTCTTGTGCTTCTCCACGCTCGCTCCACTCCCTGCGTCCGCTTGCGCTCTCTCCGGAGTGCACACATAGCCCGTTGGCCGTTGGCCGTAGCCCGCAGCAGCCCGTAGCAGTGTAGTGTAGGGTCCGGGTACAGTATGAATGCGTGCGTAGTGATTATGCACCTGCCAACCGGCCAGGGAATCCACAATCCATATCCTTCCTTCCCTGCTTCGCCTGACCTCACCTCACCACACCCTACTACAACCTTTCCGGCTTCACCCTCCTCACCTCGCCTCGCCTCGCCTCGACTCACCCTCTCCCGGTCACACACGATCCTCCTCCTCCAACAATGCTCTGCTGTCGCGTCCGTTGAGCCCTCCTCTCGATGCGACTGCTGCCCACTCCCCCGTGGCGCGCATAACCTCCCCGACGACTCGTCCGCTCCGCCGCAGGCTGCCGTCGCAAGCCGCACGCTGCAACGCACGCTGCTATGTGGCTGAGGGCCAAGCATTGGTTCTGGCACTGGCCCTCGCGCCTCGTTCTCCGCTACATCACCATCCTCTTCCTCTTCGGCTTCCTCATCACAAACTACGTGCTATGGACGAGCAGCCAGGGCTGGGACGTCGCCGAGCCGAACGGCCCTGTAACCTTTGGCCCCAAGCATCCCATTAAGAAGTTGATGGTCGATGCCCGCGCCCGCCACGAAGCCCTCCTCGCCAAGCGCAGTTACGACCTCAACGATGCCGCCGCGCGATACCGCGCCCGCCGAGGCCGTCACCCGCCCCCCGGCTTCGACGAGTGGACCGAGGCCGCTCTCGGCTCCGATGCCATTCTCGTCGAGGACTTTTTCGATCGCATCTACAAGGACCTGACTCCCTACTGGGCCCTCGATCCCCAAACCCTCGCCCGGCGTGCTGCCTCCTGGCACTGGGTCGTCAGGGTCCGCGACGGCCAGGCCACCGGCCAGGGAAACACCACTAACCGAGTCCCCTGGCTACAGCTATGGACTGAGCTCGTCACTGAGTTCTCCGTCCACCTGCCCGATGTTGACATGCCCATCAACTACATGGATGAGCCTCGGATCCTCGTCCCCTTTGACGAAGTCTCAAAGCTCGTCGAACGAGAGCGCAACGACCGGCGCATGCCCCCTGTTCACGAGGTCGTCACCAGCTTCAAGGGCCTGTCCCAGATCGATGCCATGAACCCTCAGCTATACGAACCGCATTGGTTCAACCGCTCTGACAACTACTGGGACCTCACTCGTGCGACGTGTGGCCCCGACGCTCCCTCGCGCAACGTCGAACAGATCTCCGACTTAAGTGCGCCCATTGACTACCCATCCGGCTGGACCCCCGACTACGCATACAAGGGATACATCAAGAACTGGACCGCCGCCGTGGACCCATGCACTCAGCCGCAGCTACGACAGATGCACGGCAGCTTTGTCAACCCCCTTAGTTTGTCTACTACCAAGGAGCTAATCCCCATGTTTGGCGGTTCCAAGCTTCCCATGAACAACGAGATCCTCATCCCTGGTGCCATGTATCTCACCGTTGACGAGTTCTACTCTGGAGGTGAGAACCAGCGCGGCCCGGCTTGGCACAAGAAGAAGAATGGTATTGTTTGGCGCGGTGTTGCGTCTGGCGGCAAAGCCAAGAGCTACAACTGGCATCGTTTCCACCGCCACCGCCTCGTACAGATGCTCAACGGTACCACCGTCAACGCCATGGAGCACCGGGGTTTCAAGGCCCCAACCTTTGACCTCCCAGATGCCGAACTCTACAAGAGCCCGCACCGCGACGAAAACAGCTTTGGAAAATGGCTGACCAAATTCGCCAACGCCGGCTTCATCAGCCGACAATGCCAGGTCGAGCCCTGTGAATATCTCGACCCTTACTACGCCGAGGTGGACGGTATGCCGATGAAGGACCAGTATAAATACAAGTTCCTCCCGGACGTTGACGGCAACTCTTTCAGCGCCCGCTTTCGCGGCTTTATGCGCTCTAGCAGCACTCCGCTCAAGGCTACCATCTACGCGGAGTGGCATGACGACCGACTTACTCCGTGGGTTCATTTTGTGCCCCTCGACAACTCCTTCCAGGACCTTTACTCCGTCCTCGAGTACTTCACCGACGACGAAGTTGCCGGTGATACCGCAGCTCGGTACATCGCTGAACGTGGCAAAGAATGGTCCGAGCAGGTCCTCCGTCGTGAGGACATGCGTCTCTACGTTTGGCGCTTACTGCTCGAGTGGGCCCCGCGTTTGTGACGAGAACCGACAGAACTTAGGGTTTATTAAAGACTTGACTGACTCGCAACGATGATGCGCAGGGGAAGATGACCCATATATCAACAGCATATGTACGAGCGGGACGGTGTTTGAGAGGCTATAATATCATTGCATGAACGCGGTTGTACTGAACCGCACCCTGCCTGCGCAGGAAGGCCCACGTCTCCAACGGACGTCTGGGCTTCACCTATACATTAATTCTCACGGCCTGGAGTTTGGGAGTTGGATCTTCCCACCTGCATCACGGGGGGAGATTTTGATTTGGAAGGGCTTGTTTTTATACTTGAGCGGGAATCACACCCAATAGCTCTATTGGTGTCAGTCTTGTCTATGAGATTATATCTTTTCCATGGAGCCATATGTAATACACATGTAACATGGATCGAAAAGGAAGGAAAGACATGAGAGGATGAGAGAGATGAAAGGGGAAGAGAACGACCCTCGCTGTTAATACGTAACCCTAGTTAATCTTGGCCAAGTCCCCAACTCAAGCGGGTGACAAATGTGCCAAATATGAGTAGTACTCCTCATAGTCAAAAATCGCTATCTGCACAGAGAGTAGATTAAAAATTTACGAATAATAACACGTCAGCATGATCCCTTCTGCCCTGCATTGCAATCCAATGAGACGTACCAAAAATTCACTTATTGGATGACATGTGTTATCCTCTAAAACCCCGTTTAAATAGAATATATTACTAAAGGTGCTTAGGGGTCGGGCACACAGGCTAGGTACCTATATAGTAGGAGATGTAGTCAAAATCGCCTTTACTCGTCGTGCGGATAACAATTCCTGCCTATACCAACAGCAATGCTCCCAGATATTCTCATGAACCAACATCGCCTTTTCAACCTCCTGTATACTGTGACTCGAAATATTTGACTCCGTGATATGCAAGCAAGAACCGTTCAAACAGACACGCCTTGTTCTTGTTCTCGTGCTCATAATTATGTAGGTATCTATTCTCCCTTGGCGTCTGTTGTTCAACACCTCTGTCGTCCTCGCTGGGAGCCCATTCACGCGACTCCTCAGCAGCCGATTGCCCGTTCCCATAGTCGCAAAAACATGAACAACCCCATTTTATTGGGGGAGCGTGGGCCGAGCAGTTCTACAGCTGCAGGTTCGTGACTGGCTCACGGGTGGGCTGGCCCTTGAGATGGGCGGCAGATCCCTTGAAGAGACTCTGCCAGATGAAGGCCTCACTGAGGAGTAGCTCGATGTCCTTCTCGGTCCAATCTTTAGTTGGTAGGGATTGCAGGAACATCATGACTTCTTGGAAGTCCATATGGACGAGCTTGTCGGACCACTTGACGAGGAAGGCGGCGCAGACGTATAGGTGGAACTCGGAAAAGCCCTGTTCTTCGGCCTAGAAGAGAAGAGTTGGTTAGAAAGACGATAGGGGACAGGAGAGAAAGGGGGAACGCACCAAGTATGTGTCCCACATGCGAATAGTATTCTTCACGCTGATCTCTCGCATCAACAGGCAATTCATCCATCGGAAACTGAACTGGATGAACTCGACACCCTCCTTTTCCAAGTGCTTGGACAGAGTCGCATCGATGCGGGCGGTGAGGTCGCGTAGGGCGGTCACCTGGCGCTGGATGCCCGGCTGCGCGACAATGTAGTGATCCTGAATACCATCGAGAAGCTTGGTGAGGCACCAAAAGGAGTCAGCTTCGACAGCGTCGAGGACTGACTTGGGCAGCTGCCCCGGGTCCATGCCGGATTCGATGTTGGGGTCGCCGATATAGATGCTCAGGAAGACCTGCCAGAATGGAGTTACTAGGTCATTGATGCCCTGGACGTATCCGCTAGCAGGATGCCGGACGGCCCAAACGTAGAGAATACGCTCGAGTGACCGCTGGGTGGCCTCATAACTGTACAGCTCGATGTGTGGGTTAGTCCGTGGGACGTCGATGCTGATCTGGTGCCAGACGGCCTCGTCTAGACCCCGAGTCCTTCCGGTAGGTGCTGTGTTGGCCGAGTTGGGCCGTATTGGTGCCGCTCCTCTCAAAGGCCTGGCGGACACCGTCCAAATACTCCTTGCGTTTCCGTTCGAGGGTAGCGACTCGACGTTCGCTGTTGGTGGGGAGGTAGCTGAGGAGGAGCTGCCAAGTCATGGCGCGGACCTCTCCGGGAACGCCAGACCAGGCCAGCGACCTCAGGTCGGGGAGGGAGATGGAGGACGTCTGGAGGAGTTTCTTGAACTTGTTGATGCGGGTGATTCGGGAGTTGATGGCGTCGGCTTCCTTGGGGGTGGCGTTGGCAGGTACAGAGGGATAGTTGATGAGGTGGAGGGCGTTGGCGGGGTCTTGGAGGGGACGTCAGTTACAGTACGAGGAAGGGAGGACTTGGGACGAACCTCTGAGGATCTCCTTATACTGGGGTCGAAGTATCTTGCCCTCGCTCTTCTTAGGCATGGGGTATGTAGGCGCCGGACGCTCAACCGCGATGTCGGCGCTGTTGGAGTAACGCCTGGAGTGGAGAGCATCGAAATGATTCTCTCCAAATGGCGACAACGGCGATAGCGTGCTATGGTCGGCCTTGCTCTGCGTAGCCATCCGTCTAGACCTCCTCTTCATATTCGACAGGCTGGGTAGACCGAAGTCATCGCCGTCATCGTCCTCATATCCCATCATCTCGTCTTCATCGGCCTTCCAGTCGTCGTTGGTGTTGGAAAGGAAATTGATGTAGGTCTTGAATGGGGGCGAGGACTTGCCGCCTGGGGCGTTTCGTACTGGAGGAGAGGCATCGTGGATTCGGATTCTGGTGGAGGAGGTAGAGGGGGGCGTCTTGGGGCGAGAGGAGCTCGAGGGGTTCCTGGAGGTCACGATGAGGTCAGTGGATGAGCTGGTGGAGGGGCTGAGCTGCGCATTCGACACGTACAGATTATCGAACTTGAGCATGTCGGCATGGGAGTATGATGCGCCGACCACTAGGCCGGACGCATGACCCCCCGGTGCGGTAACACTCCTCTGAGGCGTCGTGTTGTCTCGCGGAGGCGGTCTCCAGAAAGGCGATGCGGAACTAGACGAGATGCTTCAGCGCGGGGGTTTCACCGAGTGGGCGACGAGGACACAACGTACTCTGATCGATCTGATAGACGACAATTGAACTTCGGTCAGCAAAACTCGGCCTCATCGCGAACCACTTTCAACGGGCAACTCCTCTCAACTCCCCAGGACGGGATATATCCCACGTACCAACTTGGACCATCTCCTGCGGCGGTGGGGCTGTTAGCATGATGGTCGAGTACTGCGAGTTAAGACGGGTCTCGTGAGTAAGACCGCTGGGGCTCGGGGACCTACCGACTGCGCGGGCTTCTTGCCGCTTCCCGAGGACGGCCACATTGTGTTCGCAGAGGGGCCGCCTTCGCATACTGCGGGCGACGTTGGTGATGGGTGCAAGTTTCGGGCTGGGGGGCGGGTTGACAGAGAGCCTCAGACGGCTTTCGACGGCAACTGGGAGGCTTTGTTGGGGCTTAGGCGGCGATCTCCTGCTAACAATGGCTATAGCGTAAGGTTCGGCCGCGGTGGCTAATAGGCGGGTGCACCGCTGTGAACATCACCACTGCAGCGCCACTACAGCGGGGTTCCAGCGGGAAAGCCCGCTATGGCCTAGTGTTTCCAAGTGCAATATCAGGGCACGCGCACGGTGGCCCAGGAGGTAGCAAACCGCGCCACGGGGACAGCTCCCGACGGGGCACCTGCTGGACTTGCGCCGCCTCCTCATTGGTGCAACTCGAGCTTAGTCATTTCTCTAACTTCCGCGCGGAAAGGCGTGAAAACAGATTTGCGCAGTCCCTACATATCTTCGCCATTTCACCATCTCCATTCTGCGCCATCCATTTCATCTTTTCTGTCTTTTCCAACTCGCGGTTTCTTGTCGCCGAGACCTAGTGATTGTGCCTGGGATAACTGCGCAGTGCGTGCCGCAGCACCCGGACCGCGACTCCTTAGAACCAGGACAACCAGGACAAATCCCAGGAAAAACCCCAGGACCAAACCTTCATCATGACGGAGCCGGAGAACTTTGAAGAGGACCTCTTCGCCGATCTGTAAGACATCTTCGAGAACGAGCCGTTCCCCGACTCGCACGCGTCAAACCATTTGCTGACGCCTGGCCCCTACAGTTACGAGGACAACGATGCTTCCAAGGCCGCGCCTCCCCCAAGGGCGCAGCCCCAACCATCCCGGAACCTCAACCCATCCACCCCAGCGCTAATGATCAGCCCGGGATATCGTACGACCATGATATAGGAGGCGATGAAAACATGAATCAAGATCTGGATGACGATGACGATGATGTTGATTTCAACCTTGGTGGAGGAGGTATGAGCAACAGTATGAACCATGCTTCTGCTCCAGAAGACGTCCCGACGCCCCCACCTTATGGGACGGTCCACAAGGCAAGTGCCAAAGAAGACGGGTAAGTTTATGCCATTCCTACTAGATGTGAATTGTATCCCTCGAATCCCACACCCTAGCCCATGTGTTTTTACGTTTGCGCTGCCTGCTGGAAGCGCTGGGTCGTGATGGCAATCGACACGTGGCCATTTATGAGTTGGTATTGTGTGCGGCATCACCGAATTCTCGGAGCACTGGCTTGGCTGGAAGGATCGCGGTCAGGTTGAGAGGAGTGAGGCGTGGCAGACATGCCACCCGCGCGCCGACGAAACTCAGACGGAGGAGCCATGATCAGCCAAAAAGACATTGGATATGAGGGCCAAGAGCAAGAGCAAGAGCAGAGATCAGATGAGACAAGGTTTCGACGATCAGTCTGAGAGAGCATCAAAGTAAGAGGAGGATGCCAATATCTGAACTGAGAACTCTCACCCTGTGGATACTCCGATAAAGAATCAGCCGACCTAGTCAAGACGGGAGACACAACTCCCGGCTTCCATAGCCCAGAGTCGCAGAGATCTTAAAAGCCCGACGAGAATGGTAACAGTTCTCCGGTGGCTATAGCAAGATTTGCAGCGAATAGCGCGAGGCCAGTACCTAGCAAGAGAGACAGAGAGAAGAGTCAAGACGATAGCACAAGACGAAGAAATATTCGACCAAGCTGATCTGGCATCTCTCACTGCACTGTCTTCGCCATGTTACGCGCATCATGGTGCATCATCATCGACTTCTCGCCCGCCCTTGCAACAGGCCTCTGGCAACAATCAACACCACATCCATCACCCACGACAATGCTCATTTTGTGGAGGGACTTAGACATGTGGACTTTCTCTACCCACCGCCATCTGAATCTGGCTCGAGGACTTGCCCTTTTGGTCATCTACCAGTCTCTGCGGTCTGACGTATCGGAGAGGAGGAGAACCAACCGTTGTCACCAAATTTGGTCATGCATCCTGCTGCGACCCGAGAAGCTTGTTGCGCGAGTTTGAAGCAACCTGCTCTCAATGTGCGCGACAAATACCGCCGGCTTTGCCCTCAGCCTGACTGCGACCTTACCTGCAGCAAGCCACCAACCATGCCACCCACCCCTGGGATCCCAGCGCTCTGCCACAATCTGCATCTTCCCGCTGTTTCCACGTTGCTGTCATGCTGCTCACTCTGTTTAAGCGCTATTAATTATGACTGGGAGTTTAATGCTAATTTGTTATAGTAAAATGTTTATTGGTGGCCTGAACTGGGAAACTACCGATCGTAAGTTGCGAATGCTGTGTCCAACCAGATTACGTCCTAACCATGGCAGAATCCCTACGCGACTACTTTTCCCAATTTGGCGAGGTCGTCGAGTGCACTGTCATGCGAGATAACAGCACTGGAAGGTCACGAGGCTTTGGCTTCCTTACTTTCAAGGACGCCAAGACGGTTAATATTGTCATGGTCAAGGAGCACTTCCTTGATGGCAAGATTGTGAGTCGGATCCCATTTCGGCAATAGTTTTCATCGACGCTGATACTCCTCTAGATCGACCCAAAGCGAGCCATCCCTCGAGATGAGCAAGAGAAGACCAGCAAGATTTTTGTTGGTGGCGTTAGCCAAGAGACCACGGATCAAGAGTTCAAGGACTACTTTGCTCAATTCGGCCGTGTGGTCGATGCCACTTTGATGATGGACAAGGATACCGGCCGACCACGAGGATTCGGCTTCGTCACCTTTGAGAGCGAGGCTGGCGTCGACGCCTGTATCAACGTGCCCCTTGAGATCCACGGCAAGCCCATCGAGGTCAAGAAGGCACAACCTAGAGGTAACCTTCGAGAGGAGGAAGAGGCTTCGAGGCGCGGGGAAGTTTAGAAAGGGCGACGAGCAGTCGACCCAGAGCTCCATGGGTCAGCAGATGGGCGGCAACAATGGCATGACGCCCCAGGTCATGGCCCAGTACTTCCAGCGGATGCAGCAGTACTTCGCCGTGATGCAGTCCCAGATGGCCATGAGCCGAGGCATGCCCATGAACCCAGCCATGTGGCAGAACATGATGCAGATGCAGCAAATGCAGCAGATGATGGGACGAGGCGGTGCTGGTGCCAATGGCCAGAACATGACGCCCCAGATGATGCAACAGATGCAGCAGATGCAACAGATGCAACAGCAGATGATGCAACAGCAGGGTCAGCAGGGCGACCAAGGCAACGCCGCCGGTGGAGGCGGTGGTGGTGGCGGCGGCGGCCGGGGTTTTAACAACTACGACCAGTATCAACAGCAGCCCCAGGGCCGACGAGGCGGTCGAGGCGGCGGTGGCGGAGGCTACGGCGGCCAGGGAGGATACGGCATGGGCGGAGGCGGAGGTAACGGAGGCGGCGGCGGAGGTAGCGCCGGCGCTCCGACCTCGTGGGAGGGCATGTATGATGACGTCCCCCAGCCCAACCCCAGCCAGGGTTCCGGGAGCTTTCGAGGCAGCGCCCAAGGTTCTCCCGATCCGCAACACGCACCTCCGGCCAACGCGCCTACCGGACCCAAGAACGCCGGCAAGCCGGGCGCCAACTACCGCGGTGGCGGCCGAGGAGGTAGCCGTGGCTTCCACCCCTACTCCCGATAAGCGCGGCGGCCATAGAAACGACAACGCCGCTGAATTTGCGCGCGTGATGGAGGCGCTGGCGGTTTACACGTCGCCCCCCAGGTCCTTGCAGAGGACGAACGGCTTCGCTCATGAGGGGTGAGGCGAAGGTCGGAGGGCGAAGGGAAACAGGCACTTCTGTATTACTACTTACTGCAATAGGCACTTTTTCTATTTGGCACCTTTGGCTCTTTGTTTTTGCCAGGCCCAGGGCTTCGGGTCTTCTTGCTACGGCCGGCTTGGGCAGGCATGCACGGGAGGGGGAGAAAGGGGCAGCAAAAAGCGGCGCGGGTGCGAAGCGCTTAGGGGTTGGGAAGTGAAGTAATTTGAGCAATCCGATTCAAACCATAAATATTACTTGCGGTATTTACCACGTTGTCGTTACATGTGCATCGCGTGTAGGAACTTGTAGTGTAGGACAATATTATTATTGGTTGGACAAACTAGGTCAGGAACAGTACTCCTGCCTGTGCATCTTCAGCTAGCGGTCTCAAACCGTGATGTTATACATTTTTTATACACATTCCATCTTTTTCTTTCAAATATATACACGCAAATAGGGAGAACAAAAACAAGCTCGCGCCCCTTAGCAAGTATCAGAGAAGGTGTCGGCGACGCAGTATGTGCCGTCGGGGCCTTCGCTGAGCTTGGTTGGCTCATCGCCGGTGTCGTTTCCGGTGTAGAGGGTGCAGCTCTCGCCGCTGTCCTGGCAGGAGTTGGTGATGGTGCACGTGTCGCCGTAGTTGGTGTTGATGCCGCAGAGCGGGCCACCGTCGACGGCCGCGACGTTGTCGATGACGAAGTTGCGGGGGCCGGTGTTGCCGTCGCAGTTACCGCAGCTGCGCGCCAGCTTGCCGTAGTCCTCGACGTAGAAGTTGGAGATCTCAACCGTGCCCTTGCCGTTGAACTGGACAACCTTGTCGGAGGCGTGGAACGCACCGCCACCAATGATCTGAGAGGTGCCCGACTCCTGAAGGAAGGTGACGGCGTCCTCGCAGACATCCTCCCACCAGACGTTGATCAGGGTGCAAGTGCCCTGGCAGTGGACACCCTCAGCCTGGCCGGCGCCGATGATGACATTCTTGAGGGTAGCGCCGTCCTCGAGGATAAACATGGCGTCGTCCTCACCGGTCTCCGTCTGGTCTTGACAGACAGAAGCTGGAATCAGGGTCAGCTAATGCGGAATGGAGAGTAGGAAGGATTCTCTTACGGGATCGGTCGTAGTTGTACATCTCACCGTCGAAAGTGCCGCTCACGACGATAGCAGTGGAAGAGGCAACGGCACCGCTCGAGGCAGGCAGAGTGCGAGTGATTCCAGTGGGAGTGGGCATCACTGCCAGAGCTTCCGTCACCAGTGCTGGGAGTGGAAGAGGCAGCTGGGGTGGTGACGACAGTCGCATCATCATTGCTGGAGTTGGTCTCGACGGGGGTGCTGTCGTCGGTCTCGGTCTCGTTGTCGTCGTCGTCCACAGAGGAACTAGGAGACTCAGTGGCCTGGCCGCCGTTGCCAAAGTTAGGAACGCTTATAGCACCGCCATTGCCAAAGGCAGGAGTTTCTGCAGCACTGCTATCGGTGCTGGGAACACACTGACTGTACCAATCATTGATAACAGTGCAGGTCGAGTTGGAGGGACACTCAGTGTCACCGTTGTAGAGGCTACCGCCACACTGGGAGAAGAGCTTGACAGAGGCGAGGGCAACGGCACCAGCGTTGGCAAGAGCAAAAAGTTGTGCGGTTCTCATTTTGACGGGCAGGTATTAACGAAGGCTGAAAGTAAAAGATGGTGATATGCAGAGAATAAACGAAAGAATTGCGGGCCTGCCCGGGTATAGAGAGAATCAAAGAAGGTTGCAAAGAAGGTCGTAGAGAGAGTAGAATCGTTGTTTGCCTTGAGGGAAGCTGGTTCTTATATCCGAAAACCCATACCTGGGCGAACCCCCTTCTCCTCGAGGAACGCGTACGCACACATGGCAGGGCCGCCATCAAGTCGAGGAGCACCCCGAAAAGAATGACTGAAACGTCTATCCTGGCAACGGTAGGCGGTGATGATCGGGATAGTATCCAATGAGGGCGTTCTAGTGAGTTCACCCGAGTCGGTTCGATCAGTCGATGATGGATCCAACTTTAATGATCTCCAGGTGCCATCCCATCTTGGCTCGAGCTTGTTTGAAGTCCTCGTCACATCGACGCCGCGATTGGCGGATTATTGCAAACCCATGAGCTTTCAAAAGCTGGTCAAGGGGCTATGACCTGGGTGGATGAAACAACATGAGAAAACGAGGCCCTGGGCCCAGCTTTGGGTCCATCTTGGACGGAGCATAGTTAAGCTCGGCGTTTAACCTTCTCTAGTTCATTTGTAGCCCAGACATGTTCGTTGGATTTTGCGGGGAGAATATTCTACGTTTCGATGCCGAAATCCGAACGCGCTTGGCATGTAATACGAGGATGATGGCTACCGAGCCGCTGCCTTTGTTACTGCTGTACGCGCAGCATCGATATGCTCACTACTGGTTTGCTTTCTCTCAACTTCAGAACTGAGTTGGGAGTGAAGCAGAGGAAAATAGGCCACCTCTTCCCCCAATGAATCGGTAGGCACCTGTTGTCGTATCCATGGCTTCCGTGGTAGTATGCGTGTTGGTTGACCTGAGACGTGAAGTGTTGCAGTCGGAGAAACAGTGGGACGTTGACAACCGAAGACTGTAAACAGCCCGAAGGGAACTCAGCTCGTCGTGGTGCTAGACAGGGGAAAACACGACAAAGGGGGCATGGGACGAAATGAGAATATTCCATTCAACGGATTTTCGTATGCATAACCGGGATGTTGGGTCCGCTCAGGGGCCGGTACTCGGCAGCCCAGCGTGAAGCCCGTAATAAGCTGTGGCTTTAGCCTTGGGCGTTTGGCTGGAATAGGACCTAGTTGAGAATAAGTGGTGTGAGGTTGGCACTGGCGGTCAGCAATCTCCACGTGAAGCATCATGTGCAGGTTACCTATCGAGCACGTGACGTTCACGTGACGATTTCCGTCTCCTTTTTGGGTGGGTTGCAGTGGTGACGCCATGATCCCAGTGTCAAGCTTCAGGGACGTGCAGCCGGTGCCTCAAGCCGACAGCAGGAACCAGGTAGCAGGAGGCCCAGGGCCCAAGGTGCCGGTAAACCGCAAGAGACGCGATCGTGGAAGGGCAGAAAATGAACACGAGAGCAATTGCCATCCCTGCTGCCGTGCTGCATTCTTGCTGAGGTGAGCTGCATCCATCGAGCGATGGCTCCTTTTCGTATGGAGCTGGACCACTTTTAAATTGCCATTTCTCGTCTCGTATGTAGTACGGGATACTTGGCCGGAGAGAGGCAATCATAGGAGCCGAAGCCACCTCATCCCACGTCACGTAGCACAATCCACGATCTTCCATCCGCCAGCTTCCCTGTTTTCCCTCCCTCACTGTCTCGTCCAGTTCGCCACTATCTGAGAGGCCTCTTTCTCGCCGCCCGCCCAGTCCCAAGCACAACCCCAGGTTTAGCAGGGATCTTGGCTCTCAGTCCAAGCCGGAATCCGCCAGACCCGTTTTTTTCGCGTCACTGGCCACGCTCACACGTTCTCTAATTAATTGCTGCTGCGCTGCACTGAGTTACGGGCCGGACTTGACGGACTTCTCGACACGTACTTCCCTCGAGCATCTCAACCACCAGCTACAGCCGCCATGTCGTCGCCATCCGGATCCTCCCAAGGCGGGAAGCGCAAGAGAAGCTCACTCAGCCAGGCCAATTCCTCCGCCGACCTGCTCGACAACGGTTTGCAGCCCTCATCGCGCGATGCTTCAGGCGAGGAGGGCGACACCACCGCCCCCGAGTCTAGTCGCCCTCACCATCGCAGCACCAATGGCGGCGGCCCGACCACTAAGCGTCAGCGAGCCAACTCCGAACGGACCATCGATGCCAAGTCCCATAACCTCGATCCCGGCGAGCCCAGCGACACCACCGAGGCCAGCATCGACATCGCCGCGCGCGTGGGCCGAAAGGCCGCAAGCTCTCTATCAAGGAGCCGGAGGAGGAGGACATGACGGAGGCCATGCCACCACCGCCCATTGGCAAGTTGACGCATCCCGTCGGCTTCACCACGAACCAGCCTCCCGTTGGGCGCCCCGTCCGGGTGTACGCTGACGGAGTCTTCGATCTCTTCCATCTTGGGTAAGTCTACTCCGTCTTCCGGGCCCGGGAGCCGGGAGCCCGTGTGACAGCGCACGCTCCCAAGAGATCTATCGCTAACAAGTCGCACAGTCACATGCGACAGCTCGAGCAAGCCAAGAAGGCATTCCCCGACACCACGCTCGTCGTCGGTGTCACGGGCGATTCGGAGACACACAAGCGGAAGGGCCTGACCGTCATGTCTCACCAGGAACGTGCTGAGACACTCCGGCACTGCAAGTGGGTTGACGAAGTTATTGAGGACTGCCCTTGGATTGTCACTCCCGAATTTCTCGAGAAGCACAAGCTCGACTACGTCGCGCACGACGACCTCCCCTACGGCGCTGACGAGGGCGACGACATCTACCAGCCTATTAAGCGGGAAGGCAAGTTCCTTGTCACCCAGCGAACAGAAGGCGTTAGCACAACGGGTCTTATCACAAGGTGAGCAAATCCTCCATGACACTGGACCACTCTCAAGCACGGTATCTGACTTGCAATTTAGAATCGTCCGTGACTACGAAAAGTACATTGCCCGGCAGTTCAGGCGCGGCACCTCCCGCCAGGAGCTCAACGTCAGCTGGCTCAAGAAGAACGAGATGGACCTCAGGCGCCATGTCCAGGATCTACGCGAGAATATCACCACCAATTGGTCCTCTACAGGCCAGGAGCTCAGCCGTGAGCTTCGACAGTTCTGGCCCGCCAGCCGGCCTCCTAGCCGACCCGCCAGCCCCGCCCGGTTTAACAGCGCCGGGAGCGCCGACCTTTTGCGGTCGCCCAACACGCCGGGCGGCTCCAACACCAATTCCAAGGAGTTCATCGCTGGTTACGCCATGGGTCTTGTTGGTGGCGTGCGATCATGGGTATGCCTTCCCCACATCCTATTAACTGCAACCTTGGCTAACGTAAATGTCTAGATGACCAAGAGCCGAAGGACCGCCCAGGACAGCAGCCCCCCTAGCGACGATGATTCGGATGAGAGCGACGGCAACAGGAAGTCGTCAGAGGCTACACCAGCCGCGCCAACTCCTACCAAGGCATAGATAGACGGGGCTGAGAATGCAAAATGAGGACGAAGAGAAAAACCGGGAATCTCTCAAAAAGGAGGGAAATTGTCTTGGACTCGCAACGGATTTGGATTACATTGTTAGGTATTAACTGTGCTTTTTAATACATGGTCGGCCACACAGGGCGTTACGGCTTTATCGGGGATGTGGTGCATTCTCTCGTTGAGCAAACTGACAATGGGCATGGCATTTACTCACGACTTGGAAGTATTTGTTTGGTGTCTGACGGTCAACCACTTTGACCTCATACTAACCGACCAGAAGATACCCACCTCTTCCGATTACTTGCCCATTTGTTGATTCATTATTTTTAAGTGAGGTCAAAGCCACAACCGCAGCATCAAGATGGCCTGCCACAGGCTGGGGCCACGTCCTCCCGTTGCGACACGCAGAAGCGGAGATGCGTAGATTCGCAACTTGACATGCTGGGCGTCATGTTTGCGATTATGTCCTGCACGGCCGAGATCCGAGGCTTAGGAACGAATCAGTGGCCACGTATCAAACCTAAAATTGTCCATCTCTGCTCCGTAGCATCACAGTGATACCATCTGCATGTCGTATTTGGTGGTGGAAGGATCGACAATAACGGGCGTGAAAGCTTTGGTGAGCTGACGTGACCATCTTAGCCTGGAAGTGTGCCTTGCGCTCAACCACGGTTTCACATACAGGCTCGCCACACCCCACACCAGCAGACAAGGCCGATTTCTCAGCTATTTTCCGCTTCCTGTCCGGCCGCATCGGATGCCACATGTCCCGGGAGGCGGGGGCTAGACGATGCCATCGCCGCCGCCCTGGGCTAGAAACGTCTGGAAAGGGAGGAAAAATGAAGAAGTAGTCCCCAGCCCCCATGATGCAGCCACGTGTGGCACGGGCTGACGAGCCACCGCGGCTTGCCGGAGTTCTGTCGTGTGAACAGCCACCGGTGGAGGCTGGTTGCGCGTCTCCGGGCGGTTAGGCGGCTAGATGGAGATGTTGCGGAGATGGATGATTGTATTTGAATGTGGTGTGGACTGTTCCGCAGGCGGCATCGTAAGTTTGGGCTATGCCGCGTCTAATTGCGAGTTGATGCGGAGTGCGCTTCACTGGCGGTTCTTAGAGTGAGAGTTGGCTGAGAGAAGCCTCGTCCACCACCCTCCCAGCCACTAAGCTGGCCGCAAAAGTCTCTACGATGCTAACTAGGATACAATATGATGATGACGTTTAGTCAATCTTCAATATTCTATTCTTGTAATTTTCTTATCCATATCGTGTAGATGATTAGGCTGAGAGTTCCAATGCGTGACCGAAGTTTTACGCCACAAGGTGGTAGAACATCTTTGTCATGTCAAGATTTGGAGACATGCATTATCCTTACGCCATTTGTAAACGAGAGTTACGCGGACTCATGCTTCCAGCACGGGATCTCCACAATATCCCGATCGCCAAATGCAAAAGGAACCAACAGCTCCAGCTGGCATGCGGCATCCTTCAGCATCCTGACATAACCCCACAACCGATTAGATGATTTCGTAAGCCTGAGGCGGCAGGATGCTGTGTGCCATCCGGGCCACTTTGAGACCGACATCCATGTCAGCTGGATCTGCAGGAGCCCAGCTCTGTGACTGATGTGACCCAAATGCTCGGGGAAGGGCCCCAGCCGGTGAAATGGCCAAGGCTGAACGGGGAGACTGCCAGAGACAGATACGAAATCCGGGACGGATATGCAGAGAGTTCCGTGTTGTAGGAAGGAAGACAATCCATGGTGTGTTGGCTGCGACATTCTCAGCTTCAAGTCTCAGCTGCACACGATATGGTGCTGCTTGTGTGCGAGTCCGAGTGCGGGAGTGTGTGGGGGATTACTATTCTGGACGGAATCTTCATTTGCTGTGTCGATCGCTTCCCAGGAGAGGCAGGCTATCGATGCAAACATGGTAATATCAGGCCAGGCCGCGGCCGCGTGGACCCGTCAGACGGGAAGGGGAAATGGAGCAGCAGACCTATTTCTGGCCGTGATGCTCCCTGGGGCAATCGACGCAGCTGCTGCCACACTGCCGGAACGCACGACAGACGCCATGTCGAGTCTTGAACTGGACAGGCGAGCGGAGCGCCGGAATGGAACCTGCCAATTTGGAGGCGTGGCTGCTGTCGTGAGCAAAGGCAATTCTGGGACGGAATGCACCGGGACGTGGGAAGTTGTATGGGGGATGGGGTGAGAGTCAGCTAGGCCTTGTCATATGGCCGCATGGTAGAAGTCACGGGCTGGCATGTTGCAGGCGGCCGGGTTGGAAGGCCTCACGGCCGCAGCGAGCTGGTGGTTTAGGTTCTCTACTAAGGTTGTCCGTTTGTCAGTTGGACTGTTGGTCTGTTGGTCTGTTGTCTCGTGGAGGTGGTGATGGTGGAGGTGGTGGAGGCTGGCGCCAAAAATAACCCATCATTAAGCGCTGATGCTGGTAACGGCTCGTTAGCGTGATGCGCCACGTCGTGGGAACCTATCCCATCCTTGATATCCCTGCAGGAGATGCACTCAATTGCAACTCTTTTCCACCAACAATGGCGTTGTGGGCGTGTTGTCTCCCCGCTCGTCGCAACTTGGAGCATCCCCACGCTGGGCCTGGTTGCGGTGGGACAATGGGCACAGAAGCCGGGCGTGCGAAATGTCGGTCCCGGCAGCTGAGACGCGCCCCGAGATGGATGTGGGAGTGGCGGCCGCACGCGCAGGGATGGGCATGTTCAACATTGATACATGAGGGCTGCTTGCTTGTGCGTTGCAGTTGCAGTTCAGTATCGACGCAGTACCGTATCTGGAAGGTCTAGGTAGTTGAACTGTTCCAGCCGCACGAGGCAGCGTCAAACAAAGATGTCAACCCGCAGGTGTCGTTGTATGTGTCAATGCATGTCTATCTCTTGAGTGAGCGAGAGAGAGTGTGTGTGCATGGTGAGTGCGCAGGTGTGCGTAGCCGTCCCGTGTCTTGTGTGTCCATGTGTTCTCCATCCATCCAGCCATCAAAAACGCGAATTTCCCTTTCGGGCCAAAGCGGGGCCTCTCCCAGGACCCAAACCAGGACCCAAACCATGGGACGGTCCGCCGTCCGGTGTGTCGGCTACCCACTCACGACAGGACAATGCGCCCTCAAGCGTTCCCGAGTCCACGGTCCAAGGGTCACTGGCCCCCAAGCCCGAGCGGCTGCAGAGGCGGGTTCGGCAAGGCATCATGGACATGGAGTCTCCAGCGCCCCGGGGCCAGCATCGAAGCAGAGTGCCCCCCTCGCCGCGTCTTCTTGGACCGCGCGCTGTTGGTTCTGCAAAATCCGTGAGACGGCTTGCCGAGCCTGCAGCGATCGATGGCGGGTTGATGACCGAGCCCATCTGGCGCGGTAGCCCTGGGACTCTCCAAGTCGCTTGGTTCACGCGGAATCAGATGGCCAGGCCAAGCACCAACGAATGATAATAAAAATAGGACGGGAGGGTCAGCACAGCCAATGGAGGGCTTGGAGGCGCCTCAGGAGACTCAGCCCCAATCTCCCCCACTGTCTTACTCTGTCTTAGCCTCCAAGCCCTAGCGGCTAACGGTACCTAGCGGGAGGTTTCCCATGCGTGGACGCTGGGGCACGCGCTGCGGCGCACCTCCTTGGGCTCTGGAGATCCTTGTCGTGGACGCTAGCAGTGCTCCCAACAGCACTGAAGACATCTTTTCGCGCCGTGATTGGCGTTGCTGGGCGGCTCTGGATGCAGTTGGGAATGCCTCTGGAGTGCATACGTACAACTTTTGATCCAGTGTGGTGTTCCCGTCTCCCGTCTCCCGCCTGTCTCTGCAGCAATGTCGGTCAGGATGGCCCTTGTCATTGGAAGATGCCACAATATGGAGACGCGATGGAGGATGGGCCTGGGTAGCATCCAGGCTCGCCTTACAGGGCACTCACAAGTGGAGAGTGGAGAGACAATGGGGACATGGATGTCTAAAGATGGACTCGACAGGGGCCATCCCTGAAGGATCGCGGCAAACGAGCACACGCCTCCGGAGCTGACTTACAGGCGCCGAGTGTGCTCCGAGCCGTGCTCCGTCGTGCAAGCGGAATTGAACTCTCTCGCCGTTGAGGAGGGAATGCTGCCAGACAGCGCACGCATCACCGTGTAACAGTGTAACAGTGTAACAGTCAGACGCGGGGCACTTGCGGAAGACTAAGTAAAGAAGCACCTTAGCTCAAGGCACAGCGCATCGGACTCGTTGTGGGCGAGGTAGGAAATAAGCCTAGCCTCGGCCGGGAGTCTTCATTCCCGTCTTGTCTACGGCTCCGCCACCCGTTGCAAGCCTCTTTGGCCATGGCTGCCCATACAACGGCCCAGACAATGCATCCTCGTCGCCATCACATCGCCATCACATCGCCGCCAAGATCGGCTCGGGAACATCCACCAACAGACGCGCTGACGCCATACCCGCCGCGCTGTTACCGTCACCACCCTCCCCATCGTCGCTCTCACTCGCATCGTCTCTCACTCGCATCGTCGGTTCGGCCACTGAAGCAGCTAGGGCGTGATCCTCACCGGCCCATGTCCAACGCCCACGCCCACACTCACGCCCACGCTCACGCCCACGCTCACGCCCACGCTCACGCTCACGCTTCCGCTCTCTCGTCACCACCACCACAACCACTGACGTTGCGAGCCCGCCCTCCCACCAACAGCCAGCAAAGTCCCAACTCGGGGTGTGTCTTGCCTCGCGCTTGCGGCAATCAATGAGATCGTAGCGGGCCTTTTGCTTTTTGCATAAGGCGACGGCGTTCTAATTATGGAGATGGATGCGTTTAGTTTCCGCGGTCAACCACGGTACAGGGTCGTCACTCATGGTCAGCCACCTTTGCTACGGTACACCACCCCGTGCTCCCTCTCCGGGCCGGCAATCACCCTCAAGAGCGACGGGCAGTGATGAAGGCGCCTGTTGGCCACAGCCGAAGCTCATCCTTTGCCGCCCAGGCGCCTCGGACCAGGTACCGTTCCTTGGGGGCTTGGACGGCTGCGGCGTGGTGGTTCCCGCCTCTATTCCTGCGGGTGTGGGCGGATGTCCTAGCATCCGACAGGGGATGACAGCGCGCGCGCGCAAACCAAAGGAGTCCCAGGAGTCCCAGGAGTCCCAGCAGTTTGAGAGGACGAATAACCAGGTCGCTGACAATGGCACTGAACGGCCGCGCCAAGTACCTTGCATCTGGCACGGTCCCATGCCCACACCACCCATGCAACCATCACCAGGCTGGCCGAATCCTCGCCTACACCCTGGGCGCGCTCCCTGGCCCAGTACCTGCGCCCCGGCTCAGCTGGCAGGGTTGTCGGCGGCCCTGGGTTGGCTTGGGTTGGCCTGCGTTGGGTTGATGGGATGGACGCCATGGGCAAGGAACGGCATCTCTTCCCTTGCGCTCTCACGCCCTCACGCCCTCACGCATTCTCACGCGCGCCTTTGCAGTTTTGCGGTTGGCGGCTTCTCGGCCGTCCTTCACCACCTCACCTCTCCTCCCTTCCGCTTCTCCATGTACCCAGCAATGCCTCGCTCGGCTGCCCTCCTTGCTCCTATCTTTGTAGCCCAAACATCCCTGGCCTAGCCCTATTCCGCTCTTGCAGAATGCAGATACCCCGTCCCACTTGCATCTCCCACGCATGTTTCGTCCGAGGAGGCTGAGATCGTCCAAGCTTCCCACTCCAGACCAGGCCCCCTCCAGATCCATCACCCGCCTCCCGCCTCCCGCCCAAGCCCACACCCACTCTCGCACTCACACTCCTCGCTTTCTGGGTTCCCTTTCTACGCTGACTCCCCCCACTTGTTCTTCCGTTCCCTTTCCATCCTCTCATCGCCTACCCTCATCTACATGATCTAAACTTGTCACTATCTGCCGAGGATCGTTCAGCCTCCTAGGGGGCTGTGTATTACTAAGTTTGGTTGTCTTCTTGCCTTTCTCGTCCATCCAAGTTGCCTCTTTAACTAGCCCGTCCGTTGTTCAAAGCTCGGCCATGGCTAGCCTCAAGAATATCATGAACACTGAAGACGACCACGTCGACTCTCCATCTGGTCCAATACCTCACGACTCGGATCCAAGGCAACCCTTGCGCTCCGACTCATCGGTCTCCGCCTCGACATATCCCACCACCAGAGACCGGCCTGCATCTACCGCTTCACATAACAGCATGCTGGACCCGACCAGACACTCGAGATTCATCATCGCCCGAAACCTCGTCGTCCTCCTCTTCAGCCGGCACCATCTCTGCTCGCCGCCGCAGCAACGCAAGCATCGACTCGACGGAATCGCCATACGGTCCTGGCTACTCAATTCCACCCTCAAACTCTCCCATGAGGCCCTTCCCGACAAACATGGGCGGATCCGAGCCACGGGTCAAACTGACCCCCATCACCAGGAAGATTAGCAAGGCGAAGAAGGGCGTCCCTGTTCACAACTGCGACCAATGCCCCAAGGTATGATGCCTCTTTCCCGGTCGTCATCAACACACCTCCTGATAACCACACCACCGCAGACCTTTACTCGAGCAGAGCACTTACGGTTTGTTTCACTCCCTGAACATATCACGAAGCCTCTAACCAACTCGATATAGGCGACATCAACTGAGTCATGCGGCACCCGATC
The DNA here is from genome assembly GCA_002991585.1 of Ilyonectria mors-panacis. Lineage (NCBI taxonomy): Eukaryota > Fungi > Ascomycota > Sordariomycetes > Hypocreales > Nectriaceae > Ilyonectria > Ilyonectria mors-panacis. The sequence goes on along the minus strand of PPHJ01000085.1, from coordinate 206,636 downwards.
TCCGTTGTCACGTTCCCAACTGTGGCAAGACCTTCTTCCGTAAGGACTTGCTCGATCGTCATGTGCAGAGACAGTATGTTGGTCTCGATATAGAGGAATATTTTCTAGGCATGACAACCCCAAGGCTAACACAACACAGCGAGCAGGATGACAAGGCCAAGGACACGAAATCTTCGTCGAGACGCCGCAGCTCCAAGGGCTCCAATCACCCATATCCCCCGTCAGGACTCCAGATGCCAGAAGCATTCGCAGGTCACCGACCTAACCCTGGCGGCGACCTACCTGTGACACCTGGCATGACCCCCGGAAACTGGCAGGCAATGGCCACTGTCCCCAACACGGGCCAGAACCACATCCCGTCTCCACAGATGATGGATAGCAACGACGACTATCCTATGGGGAATGTTTCTAAGGACTACATTCTTGACACACCAATGTCCAACCTGCAAACGACAGCAGAAAGCTTCATCCCAGGACTCTATTCGCAACCGCGAGAGATGCCGGAGCTCCCTCTGCTCTTCATCCCCGACGCTGCACCGGCTGCCCCTTCCTGGCAGGACAACCAGACGATGCCATCATCCGCCTCCGAGAGCACCTATTCAACGCCTTCGGATAACTCACGCCGCCACCGATTCCCTGTTCGTACCTCGAGTGGCGACTGGAATACCCACGCACCGTACCAGGCCGCCGCCAACGAGACTCGGAGCACCGGCCTGGATACAGGCGGATATCTCCCTTTTACATACTCTGCCTCTCCACCAATGTACCAACAACTCTATGGTGACAGTATGGGCCTTCCTTTGCCAGGTTATGAAGACAGCACCTTGATCTTTGACCCTGATCAAATTCAAGTCACCACTGTTCGTAGCCTGTCCCCCCAAATGGCCGTGGCTCAATCATCTGAGACTTTAGTCACCTTTCCGTCTGCCCCGACATCAGACCACATCCTCAACGGTAACATATGCGGCCGTCCACCAGCAGAGGGGCTTGGTATTCTAGACGCCAGAGAAATGATGCCGGTGTCATTGACCCGCGACATACGAGACATGGTACCCACCTACCTCAACGTCTATTGGGACAAAGTTCATCCCTTGTATCCAATCGTCCACAAGCCGTCGTTCGAAAACGTGTCCGAAGCCGCGGCAGAGCATGCGGACGTGCTTCGATGCGCCATGGCGGCTATAGCCACTCAATTTCTTGCTGACAAGGACCACCGCATGAAGGGAGCACAACTCCATGCCTATGCGTGGTACAAGTCTAAGGTGGTGAGTTGATTCGTACTTCAACTTACATGCTCCGCGCTGAACATATTTTCCCAGTTCACTCAATTGGACGAGTGGTCCTTGCCCGTCAAGCAGACAGTTCTCTTATGCGAGTACTACGCTCGGTTTAGAGGGAGGAGAAAGGAATCCTACAAGCCATCGTCTCGATTTGGCTTACTCTACCAAAGGGTTAGTGGGCCGTGATCTCTCTTTTGTCATCTCGACTTCCGTTTCCTTTTGTCTCTGTTTCTATTGTCGGCTTTTCTCTCTTCTCTCTTCTTCTTCTCTTCTCTTTCTTTCTCACCTTCTCTTTATTTTTACACTTCTTCTTTTCTTTATATTCTTCTCGTAAATATTTGAGTGCGCCACCGAAGATTCCCCTGCTCAACTCCCTTACAGGTTTTCAACAGCCAGAATGCCTTTGTGCCGATCCCTACAGAGCATGACGCCATGCAGCAATGGGCTGTGTGGATCGACATGGAAACGCGACGGCGACTTCTGGCGGCCTGCTTTCTCCTAGATGTCCACTGCGCGCGCTATCACGAACAGCCGCATATGCCAGTGGCCGGGCTAGATTACTCGTTCCCCCGCAGGCTTCCCATACCATTGTCGTCTAACACGGCGCCACTCTGGGAGGCATCCACATTCCAGGATTGGAGTGTGCTTCAGACAACAAGCAATCCGACGATGCTTAGGGATCTAAACCTAGATGCATTGACTGCTTCGGATATTGCCTCGGCACCTCCCTTCGATGGGGCAATCTTGCTCTCGGCATATGTTCTGTATCTTCCTGGCCGTCACATCCTTACACAGCCTGAGATTGTAGAAGATGCAGCTACGGCCCAAATCGAGGGCATTCTTGCTAGGCTCTTCCCTACCTCGGCAATCGCCAATACCTACATGGCCCTGCACTACACCCCTCTCCGCTATCTCTTGTCAGTATCTGGAGATAGCTGGGTGTTCAACGAGAAGGTCACCAAGGCCAAATCCTTTAGTCAACACCAGGATCGACTAGACCAATGGCGAAAATCGGGCAGCGCGGCCATTGCGACTGTTTTCGCTGCTCGAGCTCTCAAGGCTTTCCTCGGCCTGGACTCTGGGCCGGAGGGGTCAGGTGACGGGGTTGGCCAACCTCAACGGAGACAATGTGCATTTTGGAAGGACATATCAGACTACTGGGGTGTTTATGTTTGTGCTCTGATCTGCTGGGCCTTTGGCGACATCGGAAAGCGGAGCCAGGCTACCGGACCGGCTGCTCAAGAGGCAGCCATGCAATGGATTATGACTGTTTCGGAGATGGATCCTGCTGAAGTTCAAAACCTGTCTGATAGACACGGAGCGTACGAGGTGGTGAGCCTCGCACGTGCAGAACTGGCAGCTGATTGTCTTGGAGGACGAAACATTTTGTTTGCTGATGCAGCGGGGGTACTCGAAAAGTTGGAGCATGGAGACAATTGGAAATGGTTTTAGGATTTGGGTTTTCTATAGAGGAGGATTTTTTCTTTTCTTTTCTCCTTCTCTTCTTCACAAAGACATGGAGGTTTGGTGTGGACAGCAGAATGCTGGTATTGGGATTGATTTATGGCATAGCATGGCATTGTTTTGGTATTGATTACGGCGTCTGGGAGTTAAGGATTGACGACAAATGAGGATAACGAAGCGGGGATGCACGCACAGGGATTCTTGTTTTACTGAGTAGGGTGTATCGTTTGCCATTTGACATTTTAGATACCTTGGCGGGCGACATGACATAGAGTCGCATCAAGCATAAGAAAAAGCGTGTTGATAAAGACGTCGATTATGGCAATGCGAGACAGGTTCCAGATTAAGTGATTGGGCGGGGGGTTTACGAAGAGATAAGGCAGGTCTGAGTTGGAACGGGAGGAGTGGCAGCGTCTGTTGTATGCCTCAGGAGGTGGCAGGACGCTCATAGTAGATGCTGTACTTGGTGGGCAGCTGACAGGTGCGTGATTAAATCATGCAGTCGCTTGGAGAAGGGCTTTTTGTTTCTCAATGAGACGGATTGACGCCACGGTTGCGTCAAGTCGAGGGAGAGCTTGGTTGGATGGACTAGGTGGCATGTGGCGCTGTTTGGGCGCGGTAAGCAAAACATGAGGTTTTTGTCCATTCCAGGTGACGTCGGGATGACTTTGTAGCGCCTTGTTGTGGTTTTGACTGGACAGGTTGAAGCGCTCGCTGTACGAATAGTGTACTGTGTACTCCTTGCTTGAGTTGTGGTGAACATGAGGCTACTTGCGGAGAAGATTGTGCGGTTGTAGTGGAGGTGGCGGGTGCTGCAGTTGGTCATGCATGCGTTGGTGATGTTTCACAGGTACGGTTCCTTATTGGAAGAATGTATGATGGTTGGGATGGCCAACAAAGGATCACTGGGTGTGATTCAGTAGAGAGGAAGAATGACCGCTTTGTGTTGGGTGTTGGTTGATGCCATGTACTTGCACCTTGGCGTCGGTGGGGAGAGGAAGATGAGAGGAAGAGCGGTGACGAAATAACGAGGGCGAATTCGCGACGATGGACAGGCCAACGACGATGGACAGGTCAACGAACAAATGACCCATGTTTAGATGGGATTTGCAGCCCACTCCGGTTCCCAACGTTGCGGGCCCCAAAGTCCTGTTTTGGTTCCCAGTGCTTCAACTCCCCGGAAGAGCCGAGTGGAGGATGCCGGGTCGGCGCGCGTCGTGGGAACGGTTTGTGGCCCAAAGACCGCTTGGGGGAGGTGGTTCCGGAGAAGCGGCACAGGATAAATGTGGGATCTCCATACTACGAGGGAAACCAGCGCCCGAACAGGCGCAGAAGCAGACGCTCAACTGTCCAAAGCGTCTGAGGATCCGGGGCAGAATTCCACGAGCAGAGGCTGGCACGGGGGCGGGGCTGCGGGTTATTATGCCTCAGCAGGGGGCCCGTAGGTTCGTAAACTCACAGGTACTTGTGTCCGTTTGCGTGGTATCCGCTCGGGGCTTTTCAGCGAGTAAAGAATACATTTCCTCTACTCAGTGTAGTGTTGCTTCTGCGTGTTTCTTTCATGTGAAGGAGGGAGGGGTTGGAGGATTCGGTGCCCCGTGCGGGTCAGCTCAGGGCTCGGCGGCGTGTGAGTGGCATGCACCGGCCGTGAATTAGCATCAGCGCTGACGCCAGTGGCCTGCGTCGTAGTGGACTCCCAGTGGTTCCAGTGGTTCCAGCGGGCTTCAGCTGCACAACCCCAGAGCGGTAGCGCAGCCATCCAGCCATCCACCGTCCATCCCAACAGAGTATCCATGCCAAACCAGCCAGGGCTGATGAAGGGCAATTTGCGGTTTTGCAGCGAGAGATGCATAGAGAGACGCATAAAGGCGAACGATGGGGTTTCCAGGCCCATGGCACGGCAAGCCAAAAGAAGACAAGACGCAACAGTGGCCAGAACTCGTCCAGCGGTCCAGCGGTCCAGCGGTCCATCGGCACACTGGTGAGGTGACCTACACGTGTTCGGCCTGGCTAAGTCGGCACCTAACTTACCTACGCAGGCTGGGTCCCCGTCCGAGACAAAAAAGGACGCGAGAGGGGACAGACAGAGAGACATTTGGCGAGATACGCCAGGCCAGGCAAGGACGCCAGGCCAGACAAGGACAGGACTAAAGAACCTGACCGCACGTCGAGTTGTCGTTGCGGTGGCCAGGCCTTCTTGGTACCAAAACCAGACCAACCCTAACCCTCGCCGCCTCGTTCCTCGTCTTCTTCCCCTTCCTCTCTCGCCTACTGGGAATACATTGTGCTTGCTACTTGCTTCTCCTTTCCACCCCCCTGTCCCTCGCCTCTTCTTACTTCTCCCTCTCTCTCTCTCGCTCTCGCTCTTAAACCTCCATCTTCCTCCCTGGTTTTGATCTCAACAATCTTCAATCCACCCAGACGCTACCTCTAGTACGACCGACCGACCAACCGGCCGAATACGGATTTCGTCCCACACGACCACGGGCTCTCGCGGCGCTGTCATCCGGAGGCTTGGAAGCTTGGCCGTGGCTTGGCCTTACGACTACATTATTACGCCCGATCCAATAAGACCAACGACAGCAAGGCGAATACTCAGAGTAACGCCCCATCAACCGGTGCGGGTTTTTTTTTTTAATTTTTATTTTATTTTACATGTGCTTAGGACCTTTGGGTTTTTGGAAGCAAGCATAAAGAGACGGGAAGCTGAAGCTGAAGGCGGGCCTGGCTGGCTGGCTGGACCTGGGAAGCTTGGAGCTTAAGGTGGACAAAAAAGGAGACCGCCTCGTGCTGCCCTTTTTCCCCCCTGGCTTGGCTGGCGAATGCAACATCTCCGGACGGACACGGATACGCACCCACTCGAAACGAGGCGAAACCACGGCGACGGGACATACAAGGTCATACAGGACAAATAACACTCAGCACCGGTCACACACACAAAGGTAAGCCCGTCGATCCTTCATCCTCTGCTGCAGCCGCGTGTGTGTTGACTTGAGGTGGTTGCAGGGCGGCCGCTACGTCACTCACCCGCTTTTGGATCCCCGCGCTGCGTCGCTCCAATCCCACGGCACGATCCCGCCCGCTACCCACCCAGGACGTGCATCGTCGTGTGCTACGTACCCGAACGGAGGGGACGTGAACCAGACCTCCTGCTAAATTACAGGGCACTCGTGGCGGTCCAGACTGCCTGGAGAGCCTCGCCCGGCGTCGCGAGCTGACCTCCCCAGCGGCTGAGGAGCCCCCGCCTTTTCCTCTGGCTGGTAAACAGGGAACATCCGCTCATCTACTAAGCCCCTTCAGGCCTCTGACGCTCCCCAGGGGAATCCTCCCAGGGCTCCATCTATTCCTCCCCGGGCGCCGCATCGCCCACACCACCCACTCACACCCCCCCCAATCGCCCGTCGATCGATGCCCAGCTCGCTCGCCCCCTCCACTCAGCGGGTGAGCTGAGTACTATTAGCCCGTCATGGTGCGCATCATTCCCACCCGCCTCAAGTCGTCGTCGTCGACTTCTTCCTCTTCCACCATCGCCAACAGCAGAGCAAACAGCCCCATGCGCTCCTCCAAGTCCGATACCAGCCCTTCGCGGGATGCGGGCAACGGCCTCGCCTTGAAGGTCTCCATCATCAAGGTACCTCGCTCGCCTGCTTGCCCTGCCTTCCTCGTGCATGCATCCTCCACCCCGCGCGTAATCGCCGTCTCGACAATTGCACCAATTCCTCCAATTCCAACACCGCCTGTTGCCCTCCCGCTCGCTGGCGACAGTTCCGTTCTGTCCATCGACCCGACCTGCTCCACGCACTTGACCACGAGAACTCTTGACTGACAAATCTCCTTCTTGTTCAACAGGCCAGAAACCTCGCTGCCAAAGATCGCAATGGCACTTCAGACCCAGTAAGTGCTTGCTGTCCTCCCCTCTAAACCTATGCCCCATCCCGCGCACATGCGGATGTGCTTCTTCTCTAATGCAACGAGCTTCTCCTGACGACATCTCTTCTCCTCCTTCTAGTACATCGTTCTCTCCCTCGGCGATGCCCGTATCACTACCCACACCCAACCGAAGACGCTCAACCCCGAATGGAATGTCTCCCAAGAAATTGCCATCACTTCCGTCCAAAACCTAGTCCTTGACGTCATATGCTGGGACAAGGACCGCTTCGGCAAGGATTACCTCGGCGAGTTCGACCTGGCCCTCGAGGAGATCTTCCAAAACGAAAAGGCTGAGCAGGAACCCACCTGGTTCCCGCTCAAGAGTAAGCGCCCGGGCAAGAAGACGAGTGTCGTCTCCGGTGAGGTGCAGCTGCAGTTCTGCCTCATCGACAACACCAACGCTTCCGCCACCGCCGAACAGATCCTGGACAAGTTCTACAGCCTCGTTGGTTCCGTCCCCGTTGGCTCCTCTCGGAACATCACACCCTCCATGACGCCTAGTCTGGCCCCGACCACCGTCCCGCCGACCTCAGCCCCCACCTCCCAGGATCCCACCGGAGACGAGGACGACGATGACGACGATGACGACCTCGACGACGAAGAGGAGGATCCCTCCAAGCCCGAGACCGCCGAGAAGCGTAGGCGCCGCCTGCGCATTAAGGGTCTCAAGAAGAGGCGCCGCCGCAACCCGTATGCGTTCATGGGCAATGGCTCCGATGTCGTCGGCATCATCTTCCTCGAGATCGCCAAGATCACGGACCTACCCCCTGAGTCCAACCTCACCCGTACCAGCTTCGATATGGACCCGTTCGTCGTGGCCTCCCTGGGCAAGAAGACGTACCGAACCCAGCGTGTCCGTCACAACCTCAACCCCGTCTTCAACGAGAAGATGCTGTTCCACGTTCAGGGCCACGAGCAGCAGTACTCGTTTGCATTCACAGTCATCGACCACGACAAGTACTCGGGCAACGATTTTATCGCCTCGTGCAACCTGCCCGTTCAGGAGATAATCGAGAAGGCGCCCAAGGCGAACCTGGAGACTGGCCTGTACGATGTGCGAGTCCCGAACCCATCCACTCCGAAATCCCAAGCTCGTTTCAAGAAGCTCGGAATATCCCGTTCGTCGTCTACGTCGAGCCTCAGCAAGATAATCCGCCCCCGATCAGCAAGAACTCCTCCGCTCTGAGCACATCGACCATCGATCCAGCCCAGGCCACCGCCGTCAACCGCGGTTTGTTGACGCCCGTTGATGCCGCTGCCAACAATGGCCCTGAGGAGCCATCGGAAACTGAAGACCCCGACTTCAATGGATATGTCGTACCCTTGAAGATGAAGAATCTGGAGAAGTGGGAGGACAAGCACAATCCAACTCTCTACCTCCGCGCCAAGTACATGCCGTACCCCGCCCTCCGACAGCAGTTCTGGCGGGCCATGCTACGTCAGTACGACGCCGACGAGAGCGGCAAGATTAGCCGCATAGAACTGACGACCATGCTCGAATCACTGGGGTCGACACTCAGCGAAACTACCATTGACGGTTTCTTCAAGCGGTTCCCACACCAGGACAGTGATAATGATGACGTTTGGGAGCTCACCATGGATGAAACGGTCACCTGTCTGGAAGACGAGCTGGAGTCCAAGGGCCGGTCCTCCTCGGGAACTGTTGCCGACAAGCTCAAGAGCATTGTTCCGGATATGAAAAACCTTCTTAACGTCCCTAGCAAGGGTACCGACACTGGTCCTACCAGCTCGACCAGCTCTAGCGTTCTGGACCTAGCAGCGTCTCCCGGTCTCCAAACCTCAACCTCGGCGATCAATGTTCCCGAACTCAACACGCCCGTGGATGAGGAAAGCGACCCTCTCGCCAAGGAAGATGAAGAGGATCGAAGTGACGAGCACGTGGTAGAGATCCCGAGAGTGTCCCATTTGCCACCAACCTCGCATGAACAAGCGCAAAGATGCTGACATTATCACGCACATTGCCACTTGCGCAAGCCAAGATTGGCGGCAGGTGAACAACGTCCTGGTTGGCGGTTTCGTGACGGCCAGCCAGGCTCAGCGGAAGTGGTACTCCAAGGTTATCACCAAGATCTCGTACGGCGGCTACAAGCTGGGTGCCAACTCGGCCAATATCCTCGTCCAGGATCGAATGACAGGCCAGATCAACGAGGAGAAGATGAGCGTCTACGTGCGATTGGGCATTCGTCTCCTCTACAAGGGCCTCAAGTCGCGAGATATGGAGAACAAGCGAAGTAAGTCTGATGTACCCTGCCGAGTGTTGCAGAGTAGCTGACAGACAACCAGTTCGGAAGCTGCTCAAGAGCTTGAGTATCAAGCAGGGCAAGAAGTTTGATGACCCCGCGTCCAAGGAAGAGATTGAGAAGTTTATCGAGTTCCACGGACTTGACATGTCGGAAGTGCTTCTGCCGCTGGACGAGTTCAAGAACTTCAACGAGTTCTTCTACCGTGCCCTGAAGCCCGGAGCCCGCCCTTGTTCAGCCCCTGACAAACCCCGGATCATTGTGTCGCCTGCCGACTGCCGAAGCGTCGTCTTCAACTCAATCACGCAGGCGACCAAGATCTGGGTCAAGGGTCGCGAGTTCAACATGAAGCGACTGCTCGGCGATGCGTACCCGGAGGACGTGTCACGATTTGAAGGCGGAGCTCTCGGCATCTTCCGATTGGCGCCGCAGGACTACCATCGCTTCCACATCCCCGTCGACGGTATCATGGGGAAGCCCAAGACAATCGAGGGCGAGTACTACACAGTCAACCCCATGGCGATTCGGTCGGCGCTCGACGTGTACGGCGAGAACGTGAGAGTTCTGGTGCCCATCGACAGCGAGCAGCATGGACGCGTCATGGTGATTTGCGTGGGTGCCATGATGGTGGGCAGCACCGTCATCACGCGCAACGAGGGCGATCATGTCCGACGTGCGGAGGAGTTGGGCTACTTCAAGTTTGGCGGTAGCACGATTCTGCTCTTGTTTGAGCCCGGAAGAATGACGTTTGACAACGACCTCGTGGATAATGGTATCGAGGCTCTCGAGACTCTGGTAAGTCATGCTTGGAGTGACGTATGATTCAAGATGAGAAATACGGAGACGGCTAACGCTGGATGCAGGTCCGAGTGGGTATGTCGATCGGACACTCACCCGAGGAGTCGCAGTGGATGCCCGATACGCTCCACAGCGGACAGGAGCTTACAGATGCGGAGAAGCGGGATGCCAAGCGACGAATCCAGGGCAATGTGGCTCTGCAGGACTCGCCGGATGGTAGTGGTGATGACCAGCCGAAGCCCCGGCCGACCAGCCAGCCTACCATCAACACCATGGCCGCGTCGGCGATGTAGAGAAGACGCCGGCGAGAGAGCGGAGGTGCAGGTGGAGGTGGAAACGAGAGTGGAGACGAGAGTGGAGATTAGGTCGACGAAGGGGATATTCAACATTGGCGACGATAGACGACGGCGGATAGACGGACAGAGAGGACCACCTTTTTGGATGGATGAGGGAAAAGGGTTGAGCGGGGTTTCACTGACCTCCTCACTTGGATGAAGTACAGGATACTGACTGACCGACACGATGGACAACAACGACGATGACGAGAAGAATGACGTAAAGCCAAACAACCAAAAAAGGGGAGTAAAATAGGAGGCGGGTCGATGAGCAACACCAGTTATGATACAAATGTCCCATGTAGCAGAAGTATGTAAGTAGGTTCGTCAGCAGTGTAGGTGGGTAAGAACAAAGAGAGGAACAATGCGAGAAGCGACGAAGCCTTGATTTCTATTCTAGCTGGGTCGTTCTGCGTGCCGTACATTAGACATTAGGCTATTATGCATAGTGCTCTAGTTTGTGGTCGATCTTGACATGCATGAGACGGCGGGAGTCACATCTTGGCGTACAAGGGTAGCTGCGAGAGGATGAAAGAGGAAGACGGGGGGAGTTGGGTTAAGATGAGAGCCGATGTAGGAGTGCCAAGACGAACGAGCAGGTAGGAATCATGACAGTCTCGTTCCGTCATGTCTCGTCAGCATCATAACCCCACGCAAATGCGGAGGCGAGATGCCCCATAGGTGGATGATTCCTATTTCGGAATGACGATGGCGGGTGTCTGGATATACGGAAACGGATGCAGCAAGGGTCGGCGGAAGTAGCCCGTTGTTAGAGCTTGTGAGAGCCGGACGGCTAAGGGCCTTCGACACGTTCCGATGAATAATTGAGGTGCATGGTGTGCGGACCGAGTACCGGTTTGATCACGAGGGCATGAATAAGCCTACATGTTTAAGCTTGTAAGCTTGTTTGATGGGAGCACCCCGAACGAGAGAGCCTTGCAGCCTGAGGAGGAGCCGAGATGGGAGCCTGAGAAGTTAGGACGAGTAAGGAATTGAAGCCTTGGAGCCTTGGAGCCTGAGAATTGAAACCTGAGGACCTGAGGCAGGGCCGCCCGAGAACCTACACCAGGAAGGAACTTAGTCATCCGGGGTTCTAGATTCTACCTTAGGTTTGAGGCCTCCCCGAGCTGAACTGGTTCGTCATCCCAAAGTCAGCAAAACATACATCCGAGCTGGAATTTGCACCGCTTACATTTGCACCTTGATCCCGCTTACTGGATGCACAGCAATTCTTACAAGGGCAAAACATCCCGCCTGCACCCAGAGCACACGCGCGCGCGCGCAACAAGCTCCCACCCCAAAGCACCAGCCACAGCAGGGGCCCCTTGCAGCGAATGAAGACGCTCCGCCGCCCTCCTCCATCGCCTTTGGGGCCCGTCGCGGCGGGGTCCGGCCCAGCCCTGGCGTCGATTGGAGGGCAGGATGGCAAGATGGGCAGATGGTCACGCCACCTGGAGCTGGCAACGCGTGGGTGTGGGGAATGCAAAATGCTACAATGCTACAGTACTTCAGTACAACTGTTCCGATGTGACAGGGAGGTACGTATCCGAGCTGGAACATGGCAAGGTTTGGCCCAGATTCATCTGCTGGAATTGGGTGCCGAACGCAGATGCCGGCTCTGGATCAGAGATCAGAATTCACAGACGCATCGTTCGTTTGTGCGAAATATGGGTTTGGATTTTGGGTATCTAGATGTTTCCAAACGAGCAAGAGAGCAATAACAAAAGGCTGAAAACAATAGCACCGCATCTCTCTCTCCAGATCCCGCCAAGCAACCGAATCCTCAAGTCGGACTCTTCTCCCATAATGCCAACCGCGCCGAGTTTGTCATCGCAGCCAGTCCAACCCAACCCAGCCGTCAAACTCCTGGACCGATGCTTAGACCAGGGTTTAAAGTGGCGAGGTGGGGCCTCGACTGCCGTTCTGGCCTTATGCCACTTCACACCGCGATGCCGTGATGGGGCCTGGGTTTTGCATGAACCCCCACATGTGTCTGGTTTCCCGTCGTGTCGTGTTTCGCAGTCTTCGACGGAGCCCCGATGACGTGGTGATTCGCGTCTGGTTTTTTGGTGTTTCGTCTTTCTCGGCTCCCCCCTTTCAATCTGCCTTCGGGTGTACGTGTGCATATTTGTTGATCGTGTTGGTATAGTTGCGCAGTCGAGTGATAGGAGGGGATGTTGACGTTGCCAGGTGAAGCCATGAGTGCCAAACCCCCGGTTCAGAGTGTTGGTTCGTCCAGGGACTGCATCGATGGTGAACTGCATGCATCCCTCCCCGGAAAATAAACACAAAAGCGACAAGAAACAATAAGACTCCCATCCCAGATCGTGTATCCAGCAAGTCATGTATGCGCCGAGGCCGTTCCGATCCCAATTTTGCCCATTTCGTTGTCCTGTTTCCGGTCGAAGAAGTCGATTTCTCCTCTGTCCCTCAGCTTCGAAGAAAAAGTAAAAATAATGATGATGATGTAGGAATTAAGTGAATCTTCACAAGCCCGTCGCCCCTCGGACAACGGGGTCGTGACTCGATGTCCAGCATCCTCATTTAACGACGGCCGCTAGCATTCCAGTCATCAGATGCTGTGGAAGACCTTCGCTCGGAGCGCTGAGCAGGAGGAGACGGGGAGCGGGAGAAGGGTCGCATGGGAGAGGGCGAAGGCGGCGAGGTGGACAGGGCGGGCTCGGGAGAAGGCTGTCGGGTCTGACGCCACGAGGCGTAGATCTGCTTGCAGAGGTGGGCGGACATGGTGTATGTGGGCGACATTTTGGTGGTGGGGAGTTGTTTGTGTTTGGGATATAAGGAGGTGGTTCAAGGTAGAGAGAGGTCGACGCAGACGCAAGCGGTCGTGAGGATGTCAAGTAGATGGCAGAGTGGTGTACGTTGAGTTGATGCGGGAGGCAGGTTTCCAACAGTCAAGATTGATGGAGGAGAAAACGAGAATAAAATCTCCAGCGAGATGAGAAAGTATAAATAAGTTGTAGAAGACGAGATATGCGATAGATGCAAGGTGTGTAGGTCGGTTCGGGGAGGGAGAGCGGCAGATGGGGGGAGGGCGCCGGTTGGTATTTATTCCAGCCGCAACCTCAGCTTGTTTGTCTTGCTTCGTACGAGGCGGCAGAGCGGGCAAACAGGCACGGCCAGCACGACAGGGCAAGCTAAGCTAACAGGTGCCTGGCCCAAACGTAAGTATATTGCTCGAAGGGGAAACGCCTCGAGCAGAACGGGGACCTTGTGCGTGGCTGCATGCTGTACGACAGGCAGTGAGCAGGCGGCGGATGAGCGCCCCATCTGGAGGTACTGACAGAATGTACCTGTCTCCCAGTGTCCACAGGAAAGTCCCAGCTAGACGATGCTAGTCAATCATCGTCACGGGGCTCCGCCGTCACGTCTGGTCCAGTCATGGAGCTCCTCCCACACCGTCCCAGCGTCCCACTCCCCTGGCTCCGCTGGCCTTCCAGCAAGTCAGAGCCCGCCGGTGCCTCCCATTCCGACAACAGCCCAGAGTCGTATGTCACGCCCGCCCACTCACCGGCCGGCATCGCAGCCCATCAGTCCCCAACGCCCCAGGGTCCCAGAGGTTCCAGAGGGCCCTTGGCAGGAGAACCCGAGGGGAGCTGCCGGGGGGCCCAAAGGAGAGGGAGGGGACCTTGCCAGCACTTTCCCAGGGCCCCTTTGTGTCGCCTTCAAGAGCCAATCTTCGAGCGTCGATTGTAAGAACCGCCCGACGGTCAGCAGGTGTGGCGGTGCGAAATCGTATGACTTGGGTGTTCTTCCAGCGTCTGTGTGTCCGAGTATTTGTGGCGCACGGGAGGACACTCCTCTCCTTCGTACACACGTACGTATTCCATCCAGGCCACAACCTTGGATTGGCGCCCCGGTGGGTCGGTTCGGTTCGGGCGCAGAGGGCGGAGAGTTACAAATAGTTGCCGCGATCTTCACGGAACCACTTGGAGGAGGACGTACCTCCATTCACGGTACATCGAGGCATTGGTGCCGTACCGCACCGTCACGGAGCGGAGCGGCTTGGCCCACTGCCCCTGGCAGAAGTTGGATCGACGACAGCTTGCGAGATGGGGCATTCATTCCGTGGGGTGTGGTGCCCTGTGCGACTTGTTGGCTTGTTGGCCGCGTGCCCTCTTACGCTGAGCAGAGGCCGAGAACCGGTGCTGGCACTGTTGGGAACCCTGAACTGACGGTTTGGCTGGTTTCGAGAGCTGCGCGGCGATGCAACAGCAGGCCTTGGCAGCGTGGGGAGTCTTCCATCAGTCGTCCGTCGGTGACGCCATCGCCGCGATCCAGTCGTTTGACCTGGATCCATCATCGCTCGATTCCAATGCCACTCGTAATTCTTGCGTCTTGGGCGCGTCTTTCGATGCAAGGAGAGCAGTAGAAAGAGAAGGCGTCAATTACCTAACTTGGGTACCTGCTCAGGCATCTATTGAGGCATGTACAGCACGTGATGGCTTCCTGCGGTTTCGTGATGTCATGTACGAATACGGCAACGCATTTGTGGCTGTTGTCCACTTGCTCAGCCACCAGTGGATGGTTCCCAAAAATAGCCCCTGCTTGCTTCGTCCCTCAACATCATCCCAACTCCAACTCCACTTTGGCGTAGGCAACCAAGATGGAGGCTTCTTGTTTCTAGCTTTGTACACAACTTAGTAGCTGTTCACCATTACACTTCCCGCGGGTGAGCCTCAAGTCCCGTTACCTGAACCGGCTTAGGCAGCTAGGCTTCAGAGCTCTCATGTCCCTCAAGGTGCGTGCTAGAGACACACTGTCGAGCTAAGAGCACCCGGATGGAAGTACACGGCGGCACTAGCTGTCTAGCCAACGTCAGTAAGACATGCTGCTACACACATACATACAGCAGACATAAGAGCAACCAAGCTGCGGCTCCGGGTGGAGAGTCAAGCGAGGCCAAAAGGGTCGTCCAAGTCATTTCTCAGCCACCCGTCCCAGTAGTGCAGCAACGTCCAAGATGAGGATATCCAATACAGGGGAAACATGAGCCAGGAATCATGAACGTGATGGTTAAATCTTTCTTTCATTATGCTTCAACTTTTACCAAAATTTTGCTCTCCCTGAGAGTCTGGGTATATCAAAAAGCTATGCAAGTCCGCGAATAAACACCAGTCCAACCCCTTTGTGCCTGTTCCAGCACTCTGAAGGGGTTCCTTTATCCCATAACCCGAGAACACCGTCTAACCTCCTCATCTCTATCGACCGCTTATGCGTACGACCTCCCCACCAGAATATCTCCCACCGGCCGTGCTGAAAAGGTCGCGTGGCCGGCATACATTCCGATGCCCTCCCGGACGACTCCCCACCGCACAGCCAGCGCCTCTACGCCGTCCTCCTGCGGCACTCGGTGACACCGCGAGCTGAGGACCGCTGAGCAGGATCCGCCCGGAAGCGTCAGCGGGTTCCCAGCCGGGTCGCCGCTGTCGATCGCGCCACGTGGATCCGCCTTTCGAATGGAAAGTCCTAGGACCAGGAGACCCAGAGTAACCAGCACAACAAGCAAAATGAGGAGGGGCAGCGGGCAAAAGCCAATACCATTATGGGTGGTCCCATCGTCACGGTTGAGGGCCACAAGAACGACGCCTTGGCTCAGCAGGAAAGCCATCGCGGCATGGAGAAAAAAAGAGCACCCAGGACAGTGCTCGGGGCAAGGTGAGGTAGAGAGACGTAGTCTGTGCGCCGATAGGCCGTCCTGAAGACACACGCAGCGGGATGAGTCGACCGGGGGCGACGAACATCGACAACTCGTGTGACAGAAAGAACAGAGTGAGCAGTGCGTTGGTCGAGAGATATAGAACGCCGCCGAAGACTTGCGGCAACGCAGTAACGATTGCCAGGCCGACTCTTGATCCGCTGGGGAGGCTATACACCGCCGTCGCCTCAGCAAACGAAGAAAACGGGCTCCTGGGGCTCGCCTTCATCGATATTGCCAAAGCAGCTGCCGTCAGGCCCAGAGGAGCCAGGAAGGTCAACAACCATACGCTCCATCGCAGGGGCGAGGGCGTAGAGATCCAGCGGAGCGGGCTCGCGGTCCAAAACTTTGCCTCGCGCTGACCCCAGGTGCCATCCTTAACCTCAGCCTTGTTCATCAGACAAGCATCCTGGGTAGCTGGGTCCGGGTCCTCAAGAAACGAGACCAGCGCATCGCCCAGGGTGACAAGGGGTTTGAAGTCATTGCGGGTAATCGCAAGTAGGAGTGCAACTGCGAGGGCGAGAAGGAAGATTAGGTTGAAAAAGGCGATGACACCGAGGAGGGGTCCGCTGAGATTGAGCGAAGACGTCGCATCATCCGCGGATTCGGCGAGGCAGTAATCGATGGAGTCGGTCTTCCTGTCGAGACCGTCGAGGAACTTGGATAGCTGGGTTCCGGACTTGGCCGTCTCAACGGTGAGACTGGACCCGGACTTAACGATAATCAGGACGCCGTCGTAATCGGTCTGGAATAGGTCGTTGAATGTAGAGATGCACTCCTCAGAGGTGAGTCGAATAAGGTCTCGTCCTTCGCTTTCGTTTGCAAATTCACCAGTTCGGACCGGGACATGCCATTAAGGTCGATTTTGCTGCTAAGGGATCCAGATTGGATGAAGGATGTCGAGACGAGTGCCATATTAGTAGCAGCGGCCGATTGGGTGGTGAAGATTAAGGCATTATAGCTAGGGAACTGGTCAGTAGCGCTTAACTCGCAAGTCCTGGGTATTCACTCACATTATTTGAGAGCCAACGGCGAGCACAAGGAGTGTCGCCGAGAGGGCAGCCCTGGTAGATGAGATCAAACGGAGGTTGCGCAGCGATGGAATTCCAATATCGACCCAGGTGAGCTTCTCGTGGGCAGTGTCCACCTCAAAGCGAGTGGGGCTACTGAGGATCTGAACAACGTAGTTGGCGGCTGCGACGAGGACGACGGCGAAGATATTGACCAAGGCGTGGATTCCCCAGTTGGCGCCCCGGACCTTGCTAACATCGCCATCAACCACGGACGAGCCCCCTCCCGAGATCTTGCCCTTGGCCCCCGCGAAGGCGACGCACACAATAGCGGCCACAAATACCAGGAAGGCCAACAGAGCGTTGAGCGTAACACCGCCCCTCCAGCCGCTCGTCAGTTTCTTAAACGTGGTCGGCGGCTTTTGGTCCTGGAGCATCTTCTCCATCTCAGCCCGCGGTGTGGCCGCCCTGGATCCATCTGACATGAGAAAGTTGCCATTTCCGGGGGACTCGAAGTGGAAGTTCTGGTTAGGAAAGTTGGAGGTGTCGGGGCTCTCGGGAATTCGGTGCTTGCGGGCTAGGGACTCGGGAGTCTCGCCGCGGAGGAAGTGAACGACATAGTCGGGGATGACGTCGCTGCCGAGGATGCTGGAGACGGAGCGGCTGATGCTGCTAGCGGCGCGTTGTGGCAGAGAGCCGCTGCGAGTGTGTCGGAGAGATGATGTGTATCGGATTGAAGATCGGGAATTGTTGAAGCTGTGGAAGGGCCATCTGACCGTGGGTCGACCCGATGAGTTTGTGAAGCCGCGGGTCCTTGGGCGTGATCCGGATCCGGACTCGGTCCCCGGCCCTGATTTACCTGGCTCTTCGGAGATGCTGTGAATGTCTTCGTGTAAGCAAAGTCGGCCTCTATGAGATGCGACACAGGTTGTCTCATGTGTCTCCCGATGTATCTTCTTACCTCCCAATAGTTCTTCCCATACTCTGCTTGTCCCAGACATTTTTGTAGGAC
The DNA here is from genome assembly GCA_002991585.1 of Ilyonectria mors-panacis. Taxonomy (NCBI): domain Eukaryota; kingdom Fungi; phylum Ascomycota; class Sordariomycetes; order Hypocreales; family Nectriaceae; genus Ilyonectria; species Ilyonectria mors-panacis. The sequence goes on along the minus strand of PPHJ01000085.1, from coordinate 188,830 downwards.
GCCTGGGACGGAGGAGGCCGTGTTGGGGGGAAGGTGCCTTCCATTGCGATGAATCGCTCAAGAGGTCAAGAGTGGTGGGTATGATTCGTTCAAAGAGTGGACGGGACGAAAGCCAGTAGAAATGAATGACACAAGCCAAAGGGCCGGAAAGCGGCAGCACTGCCTCACCAATGGGTAGGGGATGAACAGTTGTCACTACGAATAAGAAGTCATGAAAGAGAGACTTGAAAAGTAAGAGGAAGAGGGCTTGAATTAGAAGCACGCACGGCCAGCCTCGGACAAGGGGGAAGAGAACGGAAGGGAAACGACTGGAAAAGAGCGAGAATGGGAGGGAAAAGAAAGAACGAAGCATCAAGCGCCAGCGGAAAGGCTGGAATGGGAACGAGGGGCGACGAGCCCATGATAATGCTCGTCGTGGCCCAAGACGAGGGACCCCGGCCATGAGTTGGTTGTCCGAGCAAGCCTCCGCATGAAGTTGATCCAAGCACACAGGGACCGTTGGGGCCAATCACGGAGCGGACTGTCGACGGATATGCCGTGCAAGTGGGTGCGCCCCTGTTTCGGGATCAGCGCAGGCATCTGGGATATGACCAGCGAAATAGCGGCAGCCCAGCGCGGTTCTCTCGTGGAGGCTCTCTCTCGTAGTGGCCGTCTTGCGGACTTGTGGACTCGTGGGGCTCGCCGTGAACGGACGAGAGAGGCGCGTTGACGATGCACGTAATTACACACTTCGGCGGGGAGGGCACGCATTCTGGCGTCCGGACTCGGGAGAAATCTGTTACCTTCAGCGAAGGCTGTCTCGGGCAGTCTAGCGCAGCCCACCCATGTCTTAACACGCCGTGATATTCAACGCTGGACGAAGGTGACAGGCGAAGAGTCATCGTGGGAGGAGCGGGGTGAAGCTAAACGCAGTGCCAACTCATCAATACGACCACAACCAGCACGCATAGCCCTCACCGTCGGCTTGGAGGAAGCCTCGGAGCGGTCGACTGGCGATGGACTGATCGTGGCCGCGGCATGGGAAGTAAAAAGGCGCCGGGACGGATCGATGGGCCCGCCGCCACCATTTGGCACGTTTGGCACCTTCGTCCATGCGCAAAGCCGGCGCGAAAGCCTGGCGCGAGTTCGGGCTCAACAGCCGGGGCGCAGAGTCCTTCGTCCATCTCATCTTCTCCATAGCTATCATCAGCTCCCAGCGCGGGGGGAGGAAAGGAGGCGGTGCGGCGCAGAATGGATCGAGCAGAAGAAACCATTCCCCATCCAGCGCGTTTCACAATGGGATGAGCCTATTCAGCTGGCTGGATTGGTCCAGGGCGACGCTGCCCGTCACCCGCGCCTGCCAGCCCTGTCCGTGTGCGCCAGAAGAAGGACGAGAAAAGAGTGAAGGTCATGGTCATGGCCAACTTGGGAATCAGGGATCAAGGGTCGGTACATGGTGCAAGCAAAACGCGGCAGCGAAGAGGGAAGAAAACGGGTGAGGATATTTTTTCGACAACTGAGAATGAAGCTGCCGAAGTTCGAGAAATATTCCAAAAAGAAGGGACCTGCGACAGCGCTTCGCTTCCCCGCTGTGGCGCCTAGCCCCAAACAGGGTACCGCCCGGGGCTCAGTGGGCCCAGAGGGGCATAGCATGTGTTGCAGGTAAGTGTGATTGAGACTGGGGCTCTTTATTAAGGACGACATCAACTGTCAGCGCAGCACCACCAACAGCCCAGCTGAGCCAGTTGGTCCCAGTCTGCTACTACTACGTAATCTCGAGCCCGTCAATCTCTTCTCCAGTCGTGTTCTTGAGTCCCATTCTCAATAAAAGGGCTTCGTCACCCTGGGATCGTGACTTGGGACAAACGCCTGTAAGCCAGTAGTACGAAGTAAAGGCTCCAAGGACCCTCAGGTCGCGTCAACCAGGAACTAGCCATACGGGCCCAACGGTCTCCCGGCTGCCCTGCCAAGACCCAGCGGGCCTGCAATGAAGATCTCATCCCACCCGACAGGGGACGGAACGTACTAATCAGTACCCAAGGCATCAAGAGTTAGAGAGCCCGCAGCCGCACATGAATGGACAGTGGACAGGGAGGGCATGTGGACCGCATGGGCACAATCATATATCACACACTCGCATATATTGCTTGCAGCAATTCAGCTTCTCTCCCTGCCACCGAAATAGAACAGCCACGCCTTCATTTAGGCGCATTAATTAGCTTCCGCATCTCACGGACCCCAAGAATCGGCGCACTAAAACGGGCTATATGAGGTTGCTAAATCTGACTCAGGGAGGCTCCGAGTCATCACTGATCAATCAATCCCCATGGGAAAACAATATATTCCCATCTCACTCAAGCCCTTGTCGCCGGACCCCGCTCTCCTCCCATTAAACTAAATTCCCTGCTAAAAAGTAACGAGCGCCGTGGCTATGCGAATGTGGATGTCCTGGTATCCTTTTCAACCAAATATCCAGCCAGTCCAGTCATGTTGACGACAACGCCATAATGATACACTGCTAATTTCTGTTCTGACCCACTGGGTCCAGTTCCGCCATCCCACTCTTGAATATTGAGCTGACAACCCTCCTTCAGTCCGCGATGGCGCTCTCATCGGCCGGCTGTGACTCCGGGCTCTTGATGCCCGCTGGAACGGTAATGTTGGCCCGCGCCTTGTGCTGTGCTTCCGCAAACCGCTCCCAATGCTCTGGGTCGCTCTCTTCCATGTTTTTCCACGCAAGGTCGCCGTGCTCCTTAAAAGCTCGCACGGCGCCCTTCTCCTTCACCTTCTCCAAGAGTTCTCCACCAACGTCCTCGGCCAGCTCAAAGAGCATTCGGACGTGCTTTGGATCCGATCCAATATCGTCGATCGTGTTAAGCAAATCGATTTGCTCCTGCTTGAAAAAGCCCACCCGGAACCGGTGGCCCGCACGCAGGATTCGTCCTTCTTCCTCGTCGAGCGTCTTAGACAGTAGCATCGAGTTCGATCTCGACAGTGGCTTAGCCACATTGAGTTCAAACTCGTCCTCGTTATCTGACAGTGCCATGCTCGGATCCTCCACTGGGGGCACCACTATAGGAAGCTCCTCCACCCTTCCTTTAACAGCCGCAAGCACAGGCGGTTCGTGCACTGGCTCTCGTGTATCCGGGTACTCGTCTTCAAAGCGCTTGATAATACCCTGCAGCGTGTCGTCCAGGAACATAAGCTTGCGTAGGTTTTGCTCGTCCCCGGGGTTGGCCCTGGCCTTGTTCAGCGCCGGCTGCAGTCGCAGGCGAATCTTTCGAGCACCCGCCAGGAGATGCTTCGACATGTCCTTCGCCTTTCCTCCAGTCGTCAGTGTGGCTCCTTGACTAGCCACGCCATTCTCCACGTCACGGATAAACTCGCCCGACTGCCTGCGAGACTCATCGCCGCGATTCTTCAAACAACACGCCAGAGCCTTGACTACTCCAGTACCTCCAATCACATAATCCTCGTCTGGCGCAGAGCTTGCGTCATCAGGCAACTCATCATCGTCCAAGACATCATGGCCAACCAGGTGAGCGAGGACGTCGGGGTACGGTGGCGATCTGGACTCCAGTCCGTCGACGTGGTTTTCTGCCAATGCTGCAGCAACAGCAGCGCTCACATCGGCGTCTTGAATGCGTTCCATATTGCGCAGACAGTACGCCACAACTTGTTTGGCCATGGCTTTGACAATCTCGCCGGACCGGTCACCAGGGACTTCAATGTCCACACAGATAAGGCTCTTGGAGACACGTGCGGCTGCGAGAAGAGACGCGTACAAGGCACAGGCTTCCTCCTGGGCTTCCTCCGTCCGCGCATTAGCCAGCTTCATCAACTCATCATTTCCAAGGAGGTTGATGTGGGCGAGTTGGTGGACCTCAGGGAGGACCTCAACCAACGCGATGGCTTGTTCTGACGTCATCTCAACACTTTCAAGATGTATTCGCTTCAAAGCAGCCATCTTCGGCAGGTATCTAGAAATTGTCAGCGCGGAATCCTTTCGGGTGGGGGTTGATATAAAGACGTACCTCCTCAGCAGACCAACTGCGCTCGGGGTGGACCGGAAAAGTGCCGTATTCTGTGATAGATCGATAAACCGGAAGTTCTTGAGCTTGACAAGTGTTGGTAAGATTTTGCAGAGTGACGAAGGTGTCAGGTTGCAGCCAGCCAGGCCCATCGCCCACAATGACGAATCCTCCTGAATTGCCGAGGCCAGCGCCTCCATATGACCTCCGAGATCGTTGCCATTTAAATCGAGGCCCTCGCACTTGCCGGCAGCAATATATTTTACTACGTGCTGTACGCCTTCATCGTCGATTTGGTTGTGTGCGAGACCCAGCCTGCCCACGCCACACTTTATTAGTCCATCGATGATAGCACCCAGTTGCTCCATGGTCGGTCCCGTCTCGCCGAGATTAACCAGTTCAAGCGTCGACCCTCCTAATCGTTCCCCGAGGGCCTTGGAAAAGATGTCTGAGATGCCACGCGGTATTTGGACTCCATTGGGGAGTGCGCCGTTCTGCTTAACTTGTGATTGACGGGGGAATTGAATCTGGGAAACGTCGAGAAACTTGAGGGATCGGCACAAGTAAATGAAAAGGGACAGGTGCTTCCATCCATCGGGGCCAAGCTTGTTGTTCTTGAGCACCAATCGCTCCACCACGCTGGCATATTCCTCATCCTCATGCTTGGGCTTGCGTCTCTTTGAGGGGGGGCGTTTTGCTGCTAGGAGTCCAGCCAAGATTACCCGCAATCCCTCGTCGGTCAGGCCAATGTTTTCCAGAAGAACTTCTCTTACGGGAACAACGGCGAGATAATCACCCAAGGTGACGAGATCAGGCAGCTGCAGCCAGTAGTCGGTCAAATCCAACTTGTTTACCATACCAGTCGAAGAAGAATAATTGGCCGTAGCGGTGAGCTGCTCGGTGATCTTCTTAAGGATCGGCGTTTCACGCAGCTGGCAACACCTTCGATAGATTCGTACTGGGTTCGTGGTTGGATGAGATGTCGTCTTTGGAGTAGAAGCGCCTGGGGGCGTGTGGCACGACGAGTCACTGCTGTCGTAATGGATCTCCATCGGGATAGAACCATTAGCCTCGGCGAGTTTGCGCTTCTTTTCTTTCCTAGCTTTGCGCTCCTCCTCGCTCTTCTTCTTCTTCTCCTTCTTTTTTGTATTGTCCTTTTCTGCGGCTGGGGCTGGGGCTGGGGTTGCAGTGCCGTTTGTACTCGGGTCCTTGCTTGGGGGAGCGATGTCGAGCCCATTCTTCTCAAGTTCCTTTGGTAGAGATTCGCCATTGCTCTGGATTGCGTCCTTCGTCTCTTTCTCGTCCTCAGCAGGTTTGGGGTTTTTGAGGGCATCGCCTTCACCCTTTTCCGTCATTTTCTTCTTCTGGGTTATGTCAATTGGCTTCGGGGGGTGTGCGATGTCGACTTCGCCATATTTGGGCATTGGCGCGATCTCGACGTCTACACAAAAGGCAACTCGCTTCAACTTGGCGCCCTGGAGCTCTGAGATGGGACATCTCTCCCTTTTTTGGTCTACATTCAAAACCACGCGGTCTACCAAGCCGTGACCTAGCTTGCCAGCGGGTCCAAGGGCACCCGACGATGATGATAATCGGCGAAAGACACCCAAGAAGCCGGCCTGGGTGCTCCTTGGGGGGGCCGGGGTATAGGGGCCGTTGCCCTCAGGCTTGGCGGCGTGTTGCAGGACGGCATTCTTGGTAGGCGTGATCTTGGGGGGTTGAGGATCTTCCTGGACCGTGGGCGATGGCAACGGCTGGGCTGGCGAAGGTGAATTGGCGGGGGCGAGCTGGAGGAGAACTTGGCCGAGATATTAGAGAACCACGAGTTACGGCGCTGGGTTGGAGTGCCGTTCGGGCTCGGTTTTTCTATGGAACCGGATCGCGAAGGTCGTCTTTGCGAATTCGAGCCGTTGGGAGGCGTAGACTGGCCGTTCGTGGAGTGGTCTATTGAGGCCGACGCCGGCGCCCTGGCCGATGCGCCGGGGATCTGTCGAGGGAGGGCGGGCGCTGGTGCTTTCGTCGGGGGTGAATTCTTTAGCGTTTTTTCTAGGAAAGAGTCAGTTGAGGGCTCTCGAGAGGCGGTGGGATGTGCATCTCGCGATGCGGCGGGCGGGTGGCGAGTTGCAAAGGACATGCCTTTGGGGGCACCATGGGTCATCCAGCTGACGTCGACGCCGTGGACGTGCTCCATGCTGGGATCTGGTGGGATGGAGACGACGGCGACAGGGATGGCGGCAATGAGAAACAGGTGATTGAGGGGATGGCGATGGTATGGCGTCGTGGTCTAATCGTATATACGGTGGAAGATGGAAGGAGGGCGAGGGGCGATAGATGGAGATTGAGGAGGGTGGCCGACAAAGCCGTGGTACGGTTGCGTTGGGTTTAGGATAGGGACAAGCTTGATCCGGGAACGGGGTGGGCGCGACTGGGACTCCGGTACTGGGTACGGTATCGGTATCGACATGAGGCGTCCTAGTGGGCGAGCGGGCGGTCCAAGTACCACTCAGCAGCTGGTCTCAGCCCGGGCCAAGGTGGAGGACGACGGCGGTAGGTTCATTTTAGCAGCGGGGTAGTTTAAACTTGAGCCGGCATAGATGATGGATGGTGGATGGTGAAGTCAGGGTCGGCCGTGGCAGTCGCAGGTACAGTACTACGTAGGGACTGGACGAGCGGTGCGTGTGAGTGGAGGCCGGTCTTGGGGTCTTGGGCGTGGTTGAAAAGGATTGCGGCCGGGCGTTTGTGCTGACCAAGGAAAAGATTGATGATGAAGCTGGATTAGATTTGTGGACGAGCTGAGGGCGGCGGGACGACATAACATGGGGGGATGGATGGCAATAATTCGGAATTGACGGAAAAGCGACACCCTGGGGGGCGTGTCACGTTCCTAGTTACGCATTACTACGTAGGTCTTCGCTGGAGGACGCCAGGACGGACGATGCTACCACCGACTGGGTTGATGCCAAAATGCTGGCGATGTTGCCCCGGGTAAAGCAGGCTTCATGCGGCCGTCGTCCTCGGGCCTTGGTACATCCCTCGACCTTGACGGGTGCTGCGTGTGTGGAAATCGGCGTGCGACCTCAAAGCTGCGCTGTCGGCTTGGACTGGGATGCATGGCAGTAGGATCCTGGCCCGCGGGCGGCATGAGGCGAGAGTGAGGCTTTGTCATCGCCGCTATCCAAACCAAACTTCAGCTAAATCCTTCGTCGTCCTCACCACCCACCTCCTCGAACCTCCCCGAGCCAGGCTGACGGATGGGTTGGGGGAAACGAAAGTACCGGGCATGTCCGCAAAGATTCTCCATCTTTCCAACGACATGTTGCGCACAGGTATCCCATCGAGGATAGCCGTCATGTTCAGTCCACCTGGCCCGCGTAAACCAGCCCACTGCCACACCCGCCCTACCCACAAGGTCAACGTCACACCCTTCGCCAGTGACCAAATAGGTACCGTAGTACCGACTTGGCACAGCTCGAAATGCGCGTGTGCCCCAGAACAGGCCGGCGATGTCATCATCAGCAGGGCCCCCAGGCGTCACACAGCTCTGATCAGTCTGATGTCCCCCTTTTTTTGTGTCCCACCACCCTGTCACTGTGTCCCTTGGCAATCGCCAGTTCACGACGACAGCCCTACATGCTGTAGTGCCATGCATTCTTGCTCGATAATCGCAGTGCATCAAGTACCTATGTACGCCGAGGTCTAGATGCCTATGGCCGGTTAGGTTATACTCTCTCGCCCCATTGCTGACCTATCTGTGCTCTCTCCTCCAAGCCGTCGGCTGTCTCCCGCCTTATTCGTGGCATCAGACGGTCCAGACCATTCTCTAGGTTTCGATGAACGGCTCTCCAGGCGCATCCGCCACTGACCGCCCACCCACAACAACGCACGACGAAGAACCACACCAGCCATGTTACCATCCGCCGACCCCCTGCACACGCCATCCCCAAGAATATCGTCACTATACCCAGACATTGTCTGATCCGGGCGCCGTTCCGTGGGCCGAGCTGCGCGGTCCCAAACTGCCCAACGCTATCCGCCACCCGCCACCCGAGGGACGAGCAGAAATAGGGATAGGGTTAAGTAACCGAATTCCGATTCCCCGACAAGAGAGACAAAACACCAGAATCTGTCTCGTCCCCCTTCAATCTCCATCGTGGCGGCTTCGCACACATAACACAGCACCACGACCAAAGGGTAGGTACCTAGGTATCGAGGGCTCCGTCTCGAAAGGTCACCCGCACTCCATCACGCGCGCTTTACACATCACACTGAGTAACTCCATATCGGTTCGCCGCCCGTTTCGAAATCCCTTGGTCAAATGCCGAAGGCCAATTCCGCATGTCGAAATCAGCATATCCCGCCCCTCGTTATGTCTTGCTCTATACTTTTTCCGATTCCAGGATGCCGGGGTTCGCATCGCATTACTACCAGCCAGCCGACCAGGTGCACCAGCCGCCCAATCCAAGGAAAACCATTTCCATCTAATTCCCGCACGTGCCCTCGCCCACCAGCTCCCGCCAAGTTCGCACAAAGCAAAATGTCCTCGTGCTGTATTCATTGCCGTCTTTCTGCACCGACGGGAACCTGGTGGATTGCCCAGGTGTCCTCCTCAAAACCTCGGACCACCAAGTCTCAGGCGGCCTCGGCCCGCATGACGGCACTTGATAATTAGCGTCTTCTTCTCGGTGGCATGTTTTCATGCCATTTATCCTACGACTTACATGTTTCAACATGATACCTGCATGCACACAATTAAGGCCCACTCAGGAGGGACCTGCCTACGAGTCGAGTCACCGTCGGACCGATTTGAAGTACAATGAGACAGCCGTTCACCACAGCTATGGAATTTGACTGGAAGGTATCTTTTTCTTTTCATTCGTGACCCTGAGTACGGACCTTTCCTTACGGACCCTTTCCTCGAAACTCCAAACCCAATGCCAAGGTAAAAATCCTCACAAGTCCATGTCCACAACCAGACAAACTTTTTACTCGTCCGCCAGGAGGGCCTGGATGCGCTCTTGGACGCGGGCCTCCTTCTCGGCCTTGGTCAACTTGGCGGTACGGAAAGTCTTGGAGATGGCCTTCCACTCCTCCTTGGTCTTCTGGGGAGCCTCGCTCTCGTACTTCTTGAAGGGGTCCTCACGGATAGCCTTGTGGGCCTCGGTGTAGAGGTCCTCAAGACCATCAGCCTCAACGTCGTCATCGACGTACTTCTGGAACTGGCTGCGGAAGCGCTCCTCATCGTCGTCGGCAAGAGTCTCCATGTACTCAGCGACATGGCCACCGTAGATGTAGTTGCGGAGGACATCAGCGTCGAGCTCCTTGGTCTCCATATCGAAACCGGGGAATCGCTTCTCGGAGTGGGGAACCAGGATGCCACCGTCAGAGGCACCCTTCATGGCACCGAAGACACGGGCACCGGTGGAGGTGCGGGGCAAGACCAACATCAAGGAAGGCCTTGAAGGGACGGCGCTCGCCATCGTCGGTCTCAGCGGCCTCGGTGAGAGTGAACTCACCGTCAGCCTCCTCGACACCAGCGAAGTCCTCATCGAGACCGAGCTTCTTCAGGGCACGGCGGGCAATGAGGAGACCGGTGGCGTAAGCAGCGGCCCAGTTGGTAAGACCGTGCTCGATGCCGTAGGCCTTGAGCTCGTGAGCGTAGGCAGAGACGAAGACCTTGTCGCCAGAGATCTCGGAGGTCACGATCTGGCAGATGATGTCCCGGTTGGTGAAGCGGACGACGAGGCGGTACTTGGGCGCATTGTACTTGTTCTTGGCCTGGGTGATGAGGCGCTTGCGGGCGTAGTAATCGGTCTTGCCTTGGCGTCTGCGCTTGTACTTGGTCTGGTAGCGGCTGCGATTCTCGTCAGCATCGTCGAGTAGAGCATATCATTGCGATGGTGGTTTGACTTACCTGTAGTACGCGCTGTTCTTCACCAACTTGTGGAAAACCTGTTGCACGTCCCCGAGTCAGCAATTTGCGCTTCAGATTTGCTCGTCCACCGTCCGAAGCAACTTGCTATGACTCCCACGAGCAATTGACATTTCTGTCAAGAATAAGATGTCAAAGGAGTTCCAGAGGAACTCCTTTGCGATAGGCCTCAACTTACCATTTTGACGGTATTGGCCAACGGCTGATTGTTGGTGTTTGAAAGTTGGTGATGGAAGGAATGTGCAGCGAAATCTGGTGGGGGATATTAACAAAGCCCTAACAGCCCCATCTACAAAATCGCTTAGCTTCAGTGGCTTGCACCTGGGTTGGGGACGAGTCACATGACTGTGCATATTTTGTGCGTGTGTATCTTATCGATAGTTGTCTTATCTTATCTACAAACATTAATCTGTGAAGCCCACCGTGGGGGAAGACTGCCGAGGTCCCTCGGGTCCCGCTGGCATAGCGGAGTGGGGCACTCCAGGATTCCAGGTGTTCGTTGCCTTAATTCCATCTCTCTCTCCATCAACTTAAGGTCTCCATAAGGACCATTTTGGCTCTCATTATCATTGGATTTAACTCATAATCTCATTCAAATCTGAAATGTCAGATAATATGAAGCCCAAGGTTCTCTTATTCGACGTCGGCGGTGTCTGTGTAAGTAACATAATGTTACAAAGCTATGTTGCATAAGTTGATTCAACACCCGTGTCGGCGCAATGAGAACATGGTGTTTTGTCTTTCACTTATAAACAATGGCTGTGGTTACGCACATGCTAATCTTTTCCAGGTCAAATCTCCCTTTCAAGCCATCCTCGACTACGAACTCGGCCTCGGAATTCCACCAGGATGGGTCAACTACTCCATCTCCAAAACCTCGCCCAATGGGTACTGGCATCAGATTGAAAGAGGCGAGATCCCAATGGATGACTCCTTCTTTGATGGTTTCGGGAAAGACCTACACAACTCCATCCGCTGGGAGGCATTCTACAAACAGGAGCGGACCAAGAACCCTAACCTACCCCAGAAAACGCCACCGCTTCCATCCGTCGATGGGAAGTGGCTCTTTAATGAGATGATGACGTCTTCCGACCATCCTGATCCTTGGATGTTTCCGGCATTGGAGAAGCTCAAGGAAAATGGAAACTACATCCTGGCCGCTCTGAGTAATACCGTCATCTTCCCTCCTGGTCACAAGCTTCATATCGAGGATTTTGGCGACAATCCCGTGCGGAGGGTGTTTGATATTTTTATTTCCTCTGCTCATGTTGGCATTCGAAAACCTGATCCAAAGATGTATCAGTTTGCGCTTGCCAGGATCGACAAGTATGCAAGGGACAATGCGAGCAGTCCGCGGGGTCAGCAATTGGGCTGGAGTGAAGGCGTGCAGACGCAAGATATACTTTTCCTGGACGATATCGGTGAAAATCTAAAGGAAGCCCGAAAACAAGGCTTTGGGACGGTGAAGGTGAATCTAGGGAGGGCGTTTGAGGCGGTAGACGAGCTAGAACGAGTGACAGGCTTGAAGCTTGCGGGAGACCATCCTCGGGTGCCCATAAAGCCCAACTACCGAGGTTCGAAAGCAAAGATATAGACAAGAATGCGGGCGGGTGGGTCAATCGCAGCATTCGTTATTTCAATCTCTCTTAGAAATATAAGCATAGAGAACCCCCGGAAGCTCTGCTTTGACATCCACTGCAGCTCACTTTCTCTTCTCCTCCAACGTGTCACAGAAGGAATCTTGTGATCTTGTCCATTGCGGGTCGTAGTAAATCAGACGCCCATTGTATCCGCGGCCTTCTCCAGCATGGCCAGCACGCAAGCTAGTTTCGTTGGGGATGGTTGATGATAATCTGCTCTCTTAACTCAAGGGAGATTTTTTTTTGTTGAGCAATAACTATATTAGGGTTCTTCACAAAGGACCAGTGCACTTTGACAAATAATTGTGTCAAACTGCCCTTCTTCGCATGTAAGCATGCAGCCAGGTCGGTAGCATCGTGCTGAACAAGCCAGCCGAGATGAAGTCGGCATCGATATTTGTCCTCGCCCCTGACATTATAGTGGCAGTTACATCGTTACTGACGACGTTTGTCGCGATAACTTCTTCGAGGCCAATGCTACATGCAAGGTCCAGGGTACGATCCCCAGAATGGTGACACAAGGCTCAGGGAGCACCTGGCGAAATCCAGTTACCACGAATGGTCATAGTCAATAACTCTAGCCCATACATGCGATGATCCAAGTCTTCTGGCTCTCATGTAAACACATCATGGATTACTTTTTGGACTTTGTGGTATCAAAGAGTTAGTACTGGTGACTGATCCAGCAGTCAAGATCACTACATTTCTGACCACAATTCAACATCAAATCCCGTTGTACGATTGCGTACTGAATACACGTGGCATCACAGAATTAACCCGTCTTGTTCAGGTAGAAGGAAACTTTGCTTTTTCATCGCGCTCTCTTTGGGTAGTTCTCCAGATGTTGTCTAGCGGTCATTGCGTAGAGCAGACTTCGGCACACTCGGGCGGAGATGCATGCGAAACTGGAAAACCACTCGATAAGCATTCCTAGTTTTCCAGGAAAATTTCTGGGGGCTATTCGGCCGGCAAGTTCATACCTACGCCGTACACGGTGCTTTGTTTTCAAGAACCGGAGACACCTCCACCAACTCTTTCAGTCGATGGTGCCGACCGTCACGCCAAGTTGGCGCAATTTTACGACCAAGGACATTCGTCAAGAAAGCCCGGCGAGTCTCGTAAAAGCCTCGAGTCCGCAGCTCGATGCGAGTGTGCGGCCCGGTTGGGGCTAAGCCGCCCTTGACCAACAGACTGCGGACCAACACTGAAACCAACAGACCAGGCCACGGTGGACCGGGCGGCTATGGCTTCCACCACGGCGGCCACCACCAAGCTTGAGAATAATGGCAAAACTCACAGATTGGGAGAATACAGGTGGATTTATCGCCCAAAGAACCGCTTCTTCGTGGCGTCCTAGAAAGCGCACGCTTGTCGCTCTCACACAGTCGTTGTCGCATGTCGGACTTGTGCGACGACTGCCTACATACATCGTGAGGGGTTCCACCCAGCTGACCCCCGGGGGCCCGAAAAGCGGCCAGGAATAGGATCAAAATGGCCGGGTCGTAACCCACGCCAGCCCGGCTGTGCAAGAGGGTGTCGAAGCAGGTCTAAGGGAGGGGTTGCCTCACTCGGCGCTTCGCCATCCTGAGCAGAATGTTAAATATGTCCTAGCCATCCCTCCCTTGAGGATTGTTGGCATAGAAACCGCCAAGGGCTTCTCTCTAGTACCATTTCACATAGGTCATCTAGCTCGATCTTCTCATAATGTCGTTACCCGCTGCTTTCCCCGCCGCGCTCCCGGTCTGGCCCACCACATCCTCCACACTCGGCGAACTCCTTGGCTTTGACTCTAGCTCGAAATTTCAATGTCTTGGCCAGACCAAAGAAGTCAAACGGTGTAAAAACCATACCAATAAAGCCAACTCTACTCTCGTGTCTGGCCTCCTGGTTCAGATCGTGAGAAGTGGAAGTTTCAATACCGCCAAATCACTTCTCACTCAAGTCATTGATGTGGTTCTGTGCAGACACCACAAGGACCAGAGTCCATCTTGTCTCAATTTGTGGGAAAAGCATTTCGAATCCTCCAAGACCCGTGGCGTCAAGATTGAGGGAAAGGATGACAAGTCCATGTTGGCAGGACTGCGAGCCAAAAGCCCCAGATCCCCGCGAGTGTCTAAGCTATCGCCGGAACCGCCAGTCAAGATCGAGAAAGAAACACCGAAAAAGCCATACTTGACGGGTTCGAAGTCTCCTTCAAGCGGGCATTCTTCTTCCAAATCTCCCAAATCGAAATCGTCGAAGCCTAACCCTGCGAAACCAACTACCCAAGTCCACAAGTTCGAGCCCTTCCGCAAGCCATTATCTCCCTTCGAGCGCAACAAAGCCATCAAGAAACTCATCCTGGCTCCATTGACATCATCGGAGAAGACAACCAAAGGATGCATCTATATCTATACCTTCCCTGACAACTACCGCGATGTCTCTCCATACCTCAAGATCGGTTATGCCAGTGATCTCGAGAGTCGCATGGCCGCATGGAAGAGCAAGTGCCGCTACACGCCCAAGGTGTTGGGAAGTTTCCCCTGCGAGCTGAACGTCAAAGTCGAAAGGCTTGTGCATGCCGAACTGAGGAACGAGCGCAAGCGTGAGGCAGGCGGGTGTCTAGCCTGTGGTGTAAAGCACCACGAGTGGTTCGATGTGAGGAGTTCCAAGGCTGCGGGAACTATAGGCCTCTGGACCGCCTGGACCAGATTGGATCCGTATGGCGAGGATGGAGCTCTGAAAAACAAGTGGAGGGCGCGTGTTTGAGCGCGTGGACTTGAGTGACCCTGGCTGCTGGGACGAGTTTGTGAATGGTAAGCACGATGAGGATGATGAAACATCCGATGAGGACGAATCCGACTATGATGAAGATATTGAGTCTGGGTTCTCCGAAGATGATAACTCGAACTACTCCAGTGGGAATGAGTATGATTCTTTTAGCTCTGGTGACGAGGACGATGAATAACGAGCGGGAGGATGCTGGTGAGATGGCACTGATGAGATGACGAATTGTTCCCATGATTGTATCACTAACGCGGTGCTTTTTGTTTGGATTGGCCTTTTTATTTATGTCCCTTGTAGCCATTTGTTTTAGACTTGCTTAGATACCCACGAAGAATGTTTATGAATCTCAGCCCAACGAGACAACCTCACTCCATGGTCCCATGAGGAAACCACACATTTAGAGAGTCAAAATTCCATGCAGCATCCCCCAACAGCCCTCCAGACCACGATGGTTCTATGCTCCTATCACTAACTTCCCTTGTCGTCGCTCCCGTTCCATCCCTTCCAATCGGCCACTGCTCTTGCATCGGCCGGCCCTGAAGCCTTGCCTCAAACCACTCCCGCAGCCACCTCGTCTTCCGTGCCGCTTCCGCCAGCCTACTCTCCACCTTTTGCTCCTCGCCAGTTAGTAAATCACTTGTCTCAGAGGCAAACTCCTCTACGGCCTTCGTGCGCAGTGCTTCTGTCTCGGTGATGCGTGCGATTATCTGGTTCAGGGTAGTTCGCAAGTCGAGCGTCTGCCGTGCGAGCGTGACGTCCCAATCCGGCGCATCGATGAGAAGAAGCCGTGCTGCCATGAACATAACAAAGGTGACTTGGTCCGTGGTCAGGATAGAGCGGTGCGAGAATGCGTCGATAGGTTGCGCGAGGAGGGTGTCGAGAAACTCTTTTGCAGCGCCAAAGCAGTTGCGCAGACACAGCGAGCGGTACATGGATGGTGGAACACCCTCTTCCGGTCTATCGGCTACAGTGACGGCAGGCTCATACAGTCGCACAATGAGGTATTGGTGGTAGAGCTTGAATAGTGGCCGATGCTTTGCTAGGTCTGGATGCGCAGTGTTCTCGGTCAGGCGATCCAGCTCTGTGCGGAATCGGCGTCCGCTGCCTTCGAGGAGAAAGGCGTAGGATCGGGCTTGGTCGCGTTCGTGAGGCTCACCGAATCCCTGCGAGAGCTTTTCGCCCATTTGGACCATGCGAACTATTCGGTCAAGGAGGAGGTCGGTCCGGGATGTACTCATATCAGAAAGGGCGTCGCGAGACAGGTCGACATATGATCCACTAAGGGGATCCCCCCTCGAAGCTTGAAACGATGTGCTGGTACAGTGGATTAGACACTGGTTAAGAATCAAAAGTGCTGTAAACTGCCAACTTACACCGACAGCACACAGAAACAGCCCAGGAAAACTCGCTGCTCCTCTAGGGAATGAGTTCTCTCAACAGTGTCGGCATTCGCCGTCCTTGCCCTCTCCCTAGGGGCACCGGCCAAGTCAGCTTTCCTGGGATGTTGAGGCGGAATCTTCGTGATTCCAAGATTGTGTGCATATCCCAGAGCTAAATGCGTCAAGTTTGTAACCTGTTCGTCACTGATCTGGCAAGTATGAGCCCTGCACATCACACCACATCAGTGTTGGTTCATGCATTAAAACCCAATGTTCTTACCAAGCAATACAAACTAAGAGACCTTGTAGCAAATCTAGCGTCTGCTTTTCCTCCACAAAAATCTGCTGACTTAGGTATGCGAGCACGTTGCGCTTCATCTTAACGATCCGGGGCACGGACAGAGGTGCAGCGACGAGCATGATGGCTCGGAATAGGAACGGTCTCTCAGTGTAAAGTTGCGGTGGCACGACTGCGTCTTCGACAATAACAAAGGGAAAGACGGGCATGTAATACTTCCGGAAGATAGCCAGGATTCGAGTTGCCTGACCCCATGAGAGTCCCAAGGGTAAAAGAGTCCCTGTATAGCCTGTTTGGGTTATCGGCCCTTGGTCAATTCTGTGAGAATGCGCAACGTCTTGGCTACTCTTCGCAAGTAGGGAAACTGAAGAATTGTGAACATCCGGTGTCTGGTTCCCGGCTGCTGGAGGAAATACGACATTGTCATTATTAATCCGAGGGATCCCTGGGCGCTCCAAGGTAGAGCCTCTAGATAAAGAATTCAGCATGTGCCAACCATCTTCACGTCTATACCACAATACGCTTACCTAGTTGCCAATTTAATATGTCTAGTCTTTCTCAGACTCTTTGTTGTTTTCGCAGAACACTCGATGCCAAGCCTCTCACACCTATACACCATCAGCGCCTTTGGCATTCCCTCCCAGGCCTCCTCTAGCAAGTCTCCTCACCTCTCGCAGAAATACCGCCCAGCATTCTCCTCTTTGAAGCGGCATCGCGCTTTGGCTCGGGTGCACGGCGCGCAAGCCCGAAGCCGGCGGGGGGGACTGGGAGGTTGATCTGCCATGATGATTGGCAGATCGAGATGCTAATTGAGATGACAAGAATGGTGGCTAGTTTGTATCGTGACAAGATTCTAGTCTCGCGGAAATTGAACATATTTCGGGGCTCGGGTTAATTATTAGTTCCTAATCTTGGGGGCCGGGATATAGAGTACTTCCAAACGCAAACAAAATGGGTTGGGCTGTTTGTATTTTTGCTCACACTACCCACCATGCTCATCCCGATACTAGCATTCCGCATCCAACTGGTTAATACCGATACCGGGTTGTAATCTCGTCACAGTCCATTCCTCAATTACTCAACAAGCGAACCCCCCCCCCCCCATCCAAAACAATCGCAATACCATGAGAGCAGGTAGAATCTATTTACACGTAGTTAGAATTACGTTCCTTTCACAAATACAAACAACCAAGAATCACCGAACGACTGCAACACAAGTAAAAGTTGTAACGCGTCCTGTTTTTTTTCTGCGTTTGGTGCTCATTTCCCCGGAATCATTGTTCTCTCAACCTGTCCTCTCGACCTGCTATACTCCCTTGGTCTAGCCGAGATCGAGGCTCTGTTTGCACTGATTCTATCATGTAATTGATGCAAATGATGAGCGACAAGAAATGCGAGCCCGAACCTAAAGCCATTCCTTCGTCGTCCTCCAACGCCAGCCAAAGTAAAGCAAAGCAAGGCAAACTGTGGTGGTATCTGTTCTTGAAAATCACAATATCCGCGGACCTCATATTAGGCCCTAATTCCTCCAAACGCCCTATGATCAGCCCCGCTCGACAGAGTCCCATCGTAGCTTCTCGCCACCAAGATTCTCTTTGGTCCCGCTAATCGTCCAGTATTTCGATAACACCCGCTGTTGGTGTTGACTTTTTCTTTCCACCATCGCCATTTGTTACACAAGCTTGGATTGGCGCGGGTGTTTCGTCGTCCGAATCATCAGGCTCTTCAACAGCAGTCCACTTGCCGTTGGCGGCGACAGTGATGGCCTTGGTGTTCGTTTCGCCGCGAGCTACCAACTCATGACGGACTTGAACAAAGTAGTCGTCAATTCGGAGACTAATTGGACGAGCATCGAGGTCACATATTGGACATTTCCAGACGTCGACCATGGACGGTTCTTCTCCCTTTTGGGATGCTCCCCCTCCCTTCTGAGCGGGCTTGCTAGGTCGTGTCTGCAGCCATGTTTCCAGGTCGAAGCATTCGAGGTGTAGACAATCCACGCCTCGGACGGGGATTTCAACCATGCTCGCACTGAAGGGATCCGCCAAGGAGACCAAAAGGGTCTCATCCTCAACAATAATATCATCCGAGTCTGACGGGCGCAAACGTCGAATCAGCTTGTTCCTCGTCTCGTCCATGGAAGTGTGTTGGAGATTCTCAATCATAGCCCTCAGAGAACCATGACTGCGCGTCTCCACGAGCTCGATAGCAACGAAGTACTTGTACCCTACCCTGGCATTATTCTCAGCAACCAAGGGCAAGCTGATCCTGATGGTATTCGGACCCAAGACCAATATATCCGTAAGCTCAAGGGGTAGATCCTTGTGGAAATGCTGCTTTCGACTCAATCCCATCACGTGGCCATTAACATCAATGAATACATGTTTAGGCCAGTAGCAGGCAGACACGGCCCAGTCGGCCGCCTCAACCTCTGTCTCCCGATCGGGTCGCATGCACAGGCGCAGACGATACCGATAGGAGCCTTCGAAGTAGTGGCAGAATGGTAGCCCCGCTGATTCTCTTTTTATGGTTAATTTCGGAATGTGATTTTCCGGGACGTCGAAGCGTAGTGTCTTCAACCCGATTTGTGGCTCAATCGCAACTGGCTGGATCTCAAGCTGCTTGACATACTGGTAGTAGCGAGTCTGCACTAGCTGCGCGGGAAGTCGTCGAGGGCTGCGCAGACCAACCTGATGGAGTCCCATCTCAAGCGAGGGTTGTCCATATGGACTCACTGCGTATTCATTTGGGTGTATCTCCATTTCGCTCAGAGGCCTCACGAGCCCGGGACTTTGAGGCACAGGATATCCCACGGCAGGATAGTGTGCAGGCGGGTGACTGCTGGCTGGCTGGATAGGAGGGAGCGCTCTTTGTGTCTGGTGTTGGGGAGCCGTGGCCTGAGCAGCATAGCCACCGTGTGCTGGTGCGACTTGGGGCCAAGAACGCGTTGCGTTTAGGTACTGGGACGGCCAACCTTGATTCGGCTGACCAGAATTAACTTGCCCTTGCGACATGGGTTGCATATTCGGCGGTTGCAGAACATATTGAGGGAACTGTAACCCTGACGTATGTCCATTGTGCG
This sequence comes from Ilyonectria mors-panacis, assembly GCA_002991585.1. Classification (NCBI taxonomy): domain Eukaryota; kingdom Fungi; phylum Ascomycota; class Sordariomycetes; order Hypocreales; family Nectriaceae; genus Ilyonectria; species Ilyonectria mors-panacis. The sequence goes on along the minus strand of PPHJ01000085.1, from coordinate 169,726 downwards.
CTGTGGTACCTTGAGCAGTTGGCCCGGTTTGTGTCGGCTGTTGTTGAAACGAACTTGCTCGTCTTTGAATGTTCTGCGCCGGACCGTTCGAATTTACCACTCGAGACGGTGGTACACCCTGTGCCGCATATGATGCCGGGTACGGGTACGGTGGCATTGTACCGGCAGACCCCGGGGTTAAAGGCTGATGAATCTGGGACGGGGAGTTGACGAAATTCTGAGGAGCCTGATTCATCATGGATTCTGGCGTCCTTTGGGCCCAACTTGATGCGTTCATGTTCTGCACGTGCGTATTCACTCGAGGAGCGGAGCTGCCTAAGACTGCCGGGCCTGAGGCTCTACGACTAGCCATATGCACTTCTGCTTGGGTGTTAACAGGAGATGGGGCCCCAGAATTACTTGGAAGAGTAGAGTGGGGGTGAGATAAAATCGGAGATGGATGAGCAGACAAACGCGCACCATGTCGCTGGGCCGAAGGTGGGAAATTGGGTATAGTGGGAGAGGGGGCAGCGTCTAGAGACAATGGTTAGTAAAACAGAATCTCTAGAACAATGTGGTGAAACTCACTTTGGTTAGGCGGTTGTTGATACCGGAAGAGCTGCATGGTGTTTACATATGCAGTTGCAAACCCGCCTCTAATCTGGCGCACCTCTTCAGCGCTGCGTGGAGCAGCGGCTATCTGGCTTTCGCTAGCCCTGTCTTTGGCGAAGATCTCGTTAAGTGACGTTGCAAGCGGACCATCCTCGACCCGAAGAGTCCTACGGCTTGTGGTGAAGAGTAAGGACTGCATTTGGGAAGACGTGCAACTCAGATTGTGGACCATCTCGGAGACAAGCAAGGGGAACTTTCTGGACTCGGCCAATGCCATCATTGGCTCCCAAGTGGCGGAGAGTTGGTGAAGGAATCGTGCAACCACGTTAACCAACATACACACTGTGGAGAGGAGCGAGAAATCTCGGTCAGGGGTCCGGGGAAGTTTGTAAGCCATTCGAGGTGAGGGGGCGAAATCAACTGATTCTGCCTAAGAATGACCTGCATGTACCCAAACGCGTGGTCAACGGCCTCGAAGGATATGTGAGAAGCGAGGAGGGAGTGGACGAAGGGCCTGTCGCGAGACCACCCGCAGAATAGCTGATGGAGTACAACGTAAAACACGTCCGCATTTGCGCAGGCGTCTCGAAGGATCCGATACCTAGGGATCTCGACTGTTTCGTTGAGTACCCTTAGACCGTTGAATTGTTCCATGTGTGTAGATAATATTCGCAGCCAGTCTTTCAATGCCTGCGTGACCGGATCATTTGGCCCGATGCGCATGCGTTTGTGTCGACGTTCGGCGGCCCCAGAATCTGGCGCTGTCCTCTGACTGATCTGGGGAGAGGATGTGTGGACTCCGGCAGGCATTGAGGGCCCGGGGGCTGGTTCCTGCCGTGGAGAAGCATTGACGCCAGAGGCAGAGGCCATCGCCCGTTCTATCACTGTCTGCGGGATAGGTCCCGAGGGGGGGGGGAGCATAGGTCTGTAACGACGACCCTGCGGTGGGCATGGAGGCTGGGACGGTTGGGGCGGTATTTGGTGTGGGAGCCATGGAGACTCGCGAGTTGTATTCGGGGACAGCACGTTGCGGGGGGATTGTATTGTCAGCATATCCGCTTAAGCCTTGGTTTGGGCTGTCGGTCTGGCTCGAGATGACTGGGCTTGGCTCGTCGGTTGGAGCTGGAGAGGGCAGGACAGCTTGGTTTCTACCATCAAAGGTTAGCGGAGTTGAGCAAAGACGCGGCTCGAACAGAAGTTCGTTTCATCCGTCTGGGGCACACAGCACCAGGCTACGGCCACGTCCAACCTGTGCTCAAAGCAGCTGGTTTGGAATGGCAGGCACATGTGGATATAGGAAGATTGGCGGAGTATTACCTCGAAGCATCCAACACTGCAGGCTGGTCCAATCTCGGGACTATTGGGGTGCTCTCGCGTGGCCCGGTGTTGCCATCATTCGCAGATGGGGCACCCAGGGGTGCGTGTTCTTTTCTCGGCCGACCGCGCTTGCGAGGGGCGACCTCAGATACCCGAATGATGTTGGATGTCGTGGGTGCGGCATCTGTCATCCACGAGTGATGACGGCCACCGATGAAGGCGTTTACGGTCTGGTTGGAGGTAGCGATCTGTGCGGCTTCTTGCGAAGGATTAGCCCGTGACTGGGGCTGGTCGAGCGACTGTGGCATTTCACGGGTCGACAGCGTGGGGAGAAGTTCTAAGATTTGGCACTGTCAGGGATTTGAAGTTTCTGGTCGGCCGACGAGCGCAGCCAGAGCAATAGAGGGGCATCAGTTGAGTGGGAATTGGGAGGTTACCATTTGGAATCCAGTGATCATGCTCAGCGTCTCCTCTTTTTGAAGCCGAGTGCAAACTGGCTGGTCATGATTCGACACCTTGTTCTAGGAGCGGGAGCGACAGGTGGCAGCGTCTGTAGCGATCGCAGGTTTGTCAAACACGCAGACGACGAGAAGGCGACGGTTGTTGGAGGTCGCGAGCCTAGGATGGAAAGGGATAAGGCCGAAAGCAGGATGTCGGGTGAAAGGCGACGAGCTGAAGCACACGACGATGATCGGGGAAATCGGAAGCGTTTGCGCGATGGCGATGGCGATGGCGATGGCGATGGCGATGACGGCGGTAATGGCGGCGAAGATGGCAGGACGGCGGCTACGGTGACGGCTGCGAGGATTTCAACCGGCAGTAATTGACAACAGCGACAACGACGATGGAAGCGACGATGATGGAGGATCGTTGGGGGGGGTTCTATCCGATCGGGAGCAAAAGGCGCACCCGGTCCAACAGCGGACTGGCTACCGGCTTCAGAGTCCGACTAAAGAGGCTCTTTGCGTCGCCGTTGTTGGTTGCTCGCAGCCTCAGCCTGCTGGGTTCCCCGATGTGGTTGGTACGATGCTGCTGGGGTGCGCTGGTCTGGGGTGGGATCCCTGGGGAAGGATAGCGCCTACGAGCCTAACAGGCCCCTACGGGTAAAGCACTTACCTAACGTAAGCCACTAAGCCACTTACAGTCTAGGCGCTACGGTGAGTCTAGGGTAGATGTCACAGTTAATGTAGCAGATCCCCTTGCTCCTGGCCGCCACGTTCTGGGCAATCCTGTGTGAATTGATTCATCAGTACGAGATAGGAAGGTACGGTGTTAGTGTTTAAAGTCTGCGAAAACGTGTACAATTTAGGGCGGATAGGCACACTTGATGCACAGCTACATTGGAGTCGGGTAAGTCGGTTGGGATCTTTTTATCCGCAGCCGGGTAAGCATATCAAAGGTGACCACGTAATTCAACAAATGACTTATCAGCAAACAAAGCAAGTTTCCTTCACTAGCGACTCATATTCCACGCATTGCTTCTATAATATACACCATCCCGCATTGCGCTAGTCATTTATTGATTGCCCCCTTGCGTACGAAGCAAAAGCAATCACCACAGGTATGTACTATATCTTGCGGTGGTGGGTATTACTGGACTTTGGGACAAACAAACAAAATGACGACGGGCTTTTTTAATATATATTTTAGGCCGGTAGACAGGAATGAAAGAAGAGGACCAGGCCACTCCCGACCTAGTCTATATCTTTGAAGGACTGTACGCGCATCGTGGTTTTTTTACGGACACGCGCATGCTTCGCATCTCTCTTTTTCAACATCTGCTTGCTCGCATGTCACTGATGATCAAACAAGGGTGGGCCAGTGTAGTGGGGCAAAAGACGAATTGCACAACAGAAAAAGAAATGCAAGGCGAATCATAACGGGGACGGATGATTGTCAAAGACAAATTCGACAGCAACGACTTTTGAGAACGTCCAATCGTCGTCCAAGATTGGTGGGTTACAGTGCCAATGCGTTCCTCATGATATAAACAATGCCGCTGGAGCTTAATAAAATTTGGGTCGGTTCAGGCCGCATTGTCACAGACTATTCCATTGATTTTGGACCATTCCCCGCTGGCGTATTGCTCCGTGCTCCTGGTTCTCCCTCTACCCATGAATGGCTTGGCAGGTTTTCAACGGTACTGTGGGCAATTGGTACGGGCGCCGCCATCATTCCCCACGCCCAACGGACCCCTCGGATCTGATGAGAACTGGTGTAGTGTGAGCCTCAGGTCATGGTCGGGGGGCTGGTGGGAACCCTCGACATTTACGATGTACGTATCTCTTGGAGCGTTGGGGAGATTTTTGAGTTATGCCGGCGGCTTGGTCGACCTTTCCCACCTGGGAATGCACTACGAAGGACAGCACGAGGGTTTTTTCTGCGTTTTACGCCCCATGGCATTCGACAGGTACCTGTCAGCCGCCACCTGCCCTTTGGTTGATCGTGGCTTGTACCTTGCTTAATGTACCATTGTAGGAAAGACGGGCGAGGCGGACAAGAGACAGCCACGGTGATAATTGGATGATGCAGGTCCTTCATTCCTTAAATTGTTGGCCCATTCACGCATGTCTTCGCTCCTGCCAGTCTAGGCTTTCTTTCCCCTGTCCCGTGATCTCCATGATCTCCATGATTTCGTCGATGCCCCTCGGCTCTGGGCACGGCTAATACTCCTGGCTCAGCCGTTTTTTTGATACACTTCGCTACTCCAGTATTACATCTCTCTGGAAACTGGTTGTACGACGATAGTGAACCTATGGGATTCCCCATGACCCTTGTTTGCACAACCCTTAGAACTTTTCCGTTTCCCTTTTCTAACTTTGTGGAAATAAATCACCATCCCCCTCGGCCCACAGACGGATGTCCCTGGCCATAGGCCACCATCCATCAATAATCTGGGTGTCTTACAACAACTACCGATGTCGACGCTGGCGTGTGCCGCCCTCACCTCATCATCTTCACCCTTGCCCTCCCTTTTGCAAACCCTGGCCAACTGAGCTGGCACCGCATCCGAAAATAGCACGTCGAGGTTGGGCGCATCAACATCCAATCCCAACACACGTTGGAGCGGTACCCGTGCATCGCAGGACTTTAGTCAGCTTCATTATAACGCCTCCTGAAACACTGAAAGCCCTTTGTTCTCGAACAAGCGTCTGATACACAGGCGGGAAGCACAGTCGAAAAAACAACAACATCGCCATTGCCGACGACAGGTGCCTCGTATAATTATTCCTCACGGTGCTGCGGCCCATTCCCAGACGACGCCTCATATCTGAGCGCTCATCGACCTGTTCTAGTGCCAGGGAGCATCGTCGCACCAATCGCAGCCGTCCACGGCGGGCCCTCATTCGCTGTCGCCAGGGACCACCCCTCTCGTACCTCGTGCCTCGTCCCAATCCCACTCCCGCTCCGGTCGGTCCAGCACCGCAGGGTGCCTGCGGCCACCGGTCGGTAGTGCATGTACCAACGCACCACCGCATTCGCACAGCGCACCAAGAGCACGCCAGAAGTACCGGTTGCACCAGTTGCATCAAGTTGCACCAGCACAGCACGGCATCCAGGGACCCTCCGCGCCGAGACCAGCACCGAGAGCCTACCGTACCTAGGTACTCCCGCGCCTAGGTAGGTAGGTACGTAGTACGTCCACACCCACCGCCAGTGGCCGAAGCTCAGAGGCTCAAAGCACCACCACCATCTCCACCTTTGCCGCACCTGGCATCTTCAGCACTTGTTCTGCGCGACTCCATCCATCCATCTCCCTCCAGCCATCCCGTCGTCGAAATCGTCGAAATCGTCGAAATCCCCGGAACCTGCTCAAACTACACAAGCGGAGCCTTGCCAGAGGGCCTGGCAGATGGCTGTCGTTACGATTGTATTCCAACTTCACCATCCCTCGCTCTAGCGTCCTCCGCCCTTGACGTTCACCCGTCATCGCCCATCACCCGGCGCCCGTCCAACCCACCTGCGCCGCCGCCGCCCCTCTGCCAGCCCTTCAACCAGTGCCGCCGCCCTTGGCCTCCACTGCCTTTTTCCGTTCCTCGCCCAGTCCCTTGTCTCAACCGCCAACATCCAACATCTAATACCCTTCTATCCTCAACTCCCAGCGGCTTCTGGCACCATCCAACCATGGCCGCAAGAGGCCCAAACGATGGCCAGGTCCGCCCCATGGCGGGCGACCTTTTGCTCGTAATACGTGAGTCTTCTTCGTTGAGCCTCTCCATGCCTCCATGCCCTCCCCCTCTCTCCAATCTTGCGACACCCTATCGCGCCACTCTTCTGACTCGTGGCTTCTTCGCATGTAGACGACTTCCAAGCCCGGAGTTCCGACGAATTGAGCCTGGCAAAGGGCGATCGAGTCGAACTAATCGAACGGGACGACGAGTTCGGCGACGGCTGGTTTCTGGGTCGCCACCTCGTCAACAGCAACACTGGTCTCTTCCCCGAAGGTTTGTCTGTCCCGCGCTGGCACCACATACCCGCCGAAACGACTAACCTTCGTCAGTCTACACTCGGCCGGCCCCCAAGAATATTCCTACCAGCTCGTTTGCTTCAAAACCCAACAGTCCCCAGCCAGCACAAGAGCCTAGAGTGATAGGCACGGCCGATGCGACCCCGAAGGATGATCATGCTCCCACGCCCCAACCCGCGACACTGTCGCAACCAATCGACCATCCAGTTACCCTGCCGCTCAACTCGGTCAAGCCTGATAGCGTTCTCGCTCCGACGGAACCCCCCTCGATGTCTCTCCTTGCTCAACTCGCAAACCCATCGCAGGACAGCCCCGTGTTGCACGAGACCTTGACCGTTATCAACGAGCATATTACAGACCTCCGGTCGCCCTCGAGCAATGGCGGACTCCGGACCAACGGGAACGATTCTGGAAGCGAGTACAGCAGCAACCACCTCGACCATCGAACGTCCTACATTCATGGAGAGGAAACCGACGAAGAGGAAGATGGACTTCACACCACCCGTGTTGAAGTCGAAGCATGGTCTGCCGACGCGGTTGCTGAGTATCTCTTCACCTCGGGCGTGGAGAAGCATCACTGCGAGGTCTTCAGAGACCAAGAAATCTCGGGAGAGGTACTCCTGGGCATGGACCAAAGCTCACTGTTCATCAAGGCATTTGATCTAGGCTCGGTCGGTCGGCGACTCAAGACGTGGCACAAGATCAAGGCCCTCCAAGACGAAGTCAGTGGCTCGGGACTTGAAACGCGACGGTCAACGCAAACATACGGAAGCGAGGCTGGAGGTGAGGAAGGCCGACGGACTAGGAGTCGCACAAACACCTTGACAAACCGACCTACTTCTATTCAGACAAGACGGCTTTCCCTGTCACACACCCCTAAAGCTTCCCCGACGGCACTCACGCCGTTAGCTCAAGACGGTTCGTCCCGCGCAAGCCACGTAAAGAGACCGTCCGCTGCGTCTATTAGGGAACTGCACCAGTCGCGTCGCCATTCCTCCACCGAGTTCCACCTCCCTGGGACCGCGATCACGACTGGAACATCCCCTATTCCCAAAATCGCCCACCTCGGTACGTTCCCCACAGATGGGTCGCATAAGAAGCAACCATCATTTGACCGGAATTGGACTTTAGGAGGCGCCACACCAAGGCCCTTGTCCTCGACTGGCCTCCAAGATCTCTTGAGCCCGCCGAGTGGCGCAGATCTACAAGATTCAGCCGTCGAGTTAGACCGGGGATATTTCTCTGGGACAGAAGTGGATGGGAGAAAGCGGAACCTACTGCGAAAGCGTGACAGCGGCGCTGAATCTAGGAAGTCAAGCTATGCGGAGGAGCAGAGGGTTCGAAGTGCCACGGCCATCACGAGGCAGTCGAGGTTTGGAAGCATGGGCTCATTGACCGAGGGTGGCCTGTCTTCCGCCGCCCATAAATATTATGGCCTCCAGACAGGGGCTCACAGGAGAACCGCATCGAGCACCACCACCGAGTCCATCAGGAATATGCCTTCAGCTGGCGAGGCTCCGTCACCCACCGTGACGAAACTCGACACCTCGGTTGGAACGAGTCGCTCATCGACGTCAGCATCGACATCGAAAATTCCAGGATTCAATTCTGACTGGCTCTCCGCTGTGGTCAACAAGCCCATGTCTCTAGCTGGAAGCATGGGCAAGCGTGCCATCTCGGATAACCAGGGCAGTGACCGCTCCAAGTCCGGGACGCCAATTGAGTCTCCCAGCAAGGAAATGATGGTTGAGTCGCCGGCGCGTACTGGATCGACCACACCCTCCGGAGGTCCCAGCTTTGACCTCGAGTCTACTGATACTGCAAAGAGCCCCAGCACCTCAACCACCCAAGTCAGCAAGAATAACCGCAAGAAGAATAAAAAGGAGACCAGCGCATATACCCGTGGTCTCTTAAAGATATCACCCAAGGAGGCGATCAAGGATGCGGACTATAGTGGTTGGATGAGGAAGAAGAGCTCCAACCTTATGACGACATGGAAACCACGGTTGTTTGTCCTCAAGGGTCGACGCTTGGCCTATTATTATTCTGAGGATGATGACCATGAGAAAGGCCTGATTGACATCTCCTTCCACAGGGTTCTCCCTGCCGATAACGAGAAGTTGACAGGCCTCCATGCCACCATCACCGGCGTTGTGGGCGGTCAGACCATGCCGACTAATCAGAATGATTCTGAGGAATTGGCCAAAGGAGATGATGCCATCTTCATTTTCAAGCTCGTACCGCCACGAGCTGGCCTGTCGAGAGCTGTCAACTTTACCAAACCCACCGTCCACTATTTTGCGGTGCCCAACTTGAAACAGGGCCGCCTGTGGATGGCAGCACTGATGAAGGCCACGATTGACCGAGACGACACCAAGCCCATCACTACCACCTATCAACAGAAGACCATCTCACTTGCCAAAGCGAAGCAAATGCGTCATCGCCCTCCTGCCCTGATGAATCTCGAGGAAGGCGCCGAGAATGGATCTGGCGTGGAGAAGAAGGATACGAATGGTCTCGGCATCTCATACGACGAGGCAGACAGCGGTGTTTCTGGTGTGGATAAACTAAAGGCCGAGGACACCAAGGCCAGCAGCGAGTCCGGAGAGAAGGATAGTACTCTCACCGCATAGAGTACCTGAGGAGCTTAGTGTGTTTGTTTCTTTGCGAGGAATCCAATGACGAGGAATGATTGCTGAGTCGTTGAGGGGCGATGGCGCTGGGGAGGAACCACGGTTTCTCTGAGCAACTGGCGCTTGGGATTTTTGTTGCTTTGTTTGATGTTATCTTTTTCGTTTTCCAACTTGTCATATACGATACCTACACCCGATTGGCTCGAGGAGGAAAGGGGCAAAGGGCGACCCGGCCTGGCGCGGGTCAGGAGAGGAACGCCGGAGCAAGCGTTCGGATGCAGTTCAAAACGAAACAATGACGTGACAAGACGATGAAGGAAAGACGGGAGCTGTCGGTCCTTTCTAGTTTGGAGTGTTGAGGGGTATGATGGATGGGGGCTTGGTGGACGGATACATATTAGCGTCTACAATTTTGGACTTTAATCTGATAAAAAATTTCTGTTGATGAGACTACAAGTAAAACGGGGATATATTTGTCACGTTTATCAATCCTGGGCTGTATAGTGAAGGGCGAGTGAATGGTTAGTATGACGATGGGAGACACAGTAGACAGGCAAGAGGGCGCAATGTACGAAGTATCATACGTTGTTGTTCGGCTAGATGTCTGCTTGCTCTAGAGGTATATCGTAGAAGCCGAAAAGAAGTAGAATGAATTCCCCCAAGAGGTTCGCCCACCTCTATCGAGCTATAACTGCCACATGGAAAACAAAAGCCCGGTGCTTGGTTCCCGTTCTAACAAGACAGGCCATTAAAAGCTACCTATCTAGCTCCAGTCATACTCATTAGACCGTAAAAAAACGCCCCCCAAAAAAGCACAATATCGTCAACTTGTCCCATTTCCATTCCATTCCATATCATCCGCTCATGTCAGATTCGCTTGGGTCCAATCAGGATGCATTGGCTCTAGGCACCGACACCATGGAGCTTTTGGTTCATGCCCGTGAGAAGCTGGCGGATTGACTTAATGAGATGCTGCTCGACTCCCTCAAAGTTGCCTACAGAGGGCTCGCCTTCTGCGGGTGGGGGAACGATGCTGGCGTCGGCGAGGCCGAGAACACGGTCGATGGCCGAGAGGGTGACAGCCTCGGCCTTGGACTCACCGAGTTTGGCCTTGAGCGCCTTGATGGAGACGTCCTTGAAGCCGGTGAGGGAGGCGAGGACCTTGGCTTCGAAGATGGGTGGCGCATCCGAAGATGACGGGCCGGCTCCAGGTGTTGGGCTCTTGGTCTTTGTGAATCCGTCAATGACCTGGCGGATACCCTTCATGCAGATGGTCTCCATCTTGTCGTTCTCAGTGGCCTCCTTCTTGAGCCCGATGCAGCGGTTGAGGGCTGACATGACGATGGCCTCGGCCTTGGGGTTGCGGGCCTTCTTGAGGTTTTCGACAAGGCCATTCTTAAGGCCGACAACTGCTGCGAGGAGACGGGGTTCGATGACGGGTCGAGCTGGGGTGGTGGGTGTCGGAGTCGCTGCGGGACGGCTTGGAGCAGCAGCGACAGGAGCGACAGGAGCAACAGGAGCAACAGGAGCAACGGCAGCAACAGGATGCTGTGATATTGATGCGGGTCCAGGGACAGTCTTTGCTGCCATTGGCGCGACCGCAGGCTGCTGAGCAGGCGGTACCGCTGCAGGGGCATGTCCGTCCTCATTCTTAATCGGCGGAGTCGCTGATGGGGGCGGCCTTGCATAAGGCGAGCTATAAGCACCCGGTTGAGGTGCTCCGAGTTGTGGCCGGGCGGGAGCCGGCGGAGGCCCATAGCCTGGCAACTGTGCTGGCGCTGGCGGTTGAGATGCCACAGGCAGAGCTGGCTGACCAGGGGGTGATGCGGATGCCCCGTATGGTTGCACTGGCCGTCCTGGCGGGCCTTGCTGCGCATTGTATGCGGGTACTTGGTACACTGGAGGCGCTTGGCCTGGGGGATGATAGCCAGGGGCGCCAGGAGGGATGTGCTGCGCAGCGTTGTATGGGTATGGATATTGACCATAGGCTTGAGCCGCCGCTAGCCCTCGATCTGGCGATGATGCCTTGCGCTTCTTCCCCGCGTCCAGCTCGACGCCCGGAACACGCGACCAAAGATTCGTCGTCTCATCCTTCTTGAAGGCCTCGTTCCCAATGAGGTTGTGTCGGACACTGCTCTCCCAGCCTTTGGTCTCGGTGTGGAAATAGAACCATGGATATCGTTGACAAATTCGCTTGTAAATTTGCTTGAGTGTGAGACCGTCTGGGCCCGCCGCGGTAAGGGTCTCGTCGATAAGCACACCGTAGTTCTTGTTGGGTTTCTGAAGTTGCTCTTCGGTGTAGTCCTCAATCTTGAGCTCCAGCGGAGGTGACTTGGGGCGAGCCTTCTTCTCTTTCTTCTCTCTGGCACGCCGCTCTGCGTCCGATCCTTCTGCGCCATCCTCGTTCTTCGGTTTCCGGGGTTTATACTTGCGCTTCTCTGGTCGTTCGCTTGAATTCTCTGGTAGCGGGTGTTTCCTAGGTCGCCCGACCTTCCGCTTGATGGGAGGTTCAACCGGTGGTGCCTGGGGCAGCGTCTTCTTGGCCATCTCCTGCTGTTGCTTCTTCAATAGACGCTGTTCTCGCTTCGACATAATTCCATTCTTCGGTGGCCTTCCGGGTCCTCGCTTCTTGGGTATCTGTGGCATTAGTGGATGTGGTTCGGGCATGAGTTCATGCTTGACCCTGCCTTCTGGGTCGAGGCTAGGCCTTTCAAGCTCTGCCTCGACCGTCTCGACGACGTCGGCCTCCTCGATCTCTTCTTCCTCTCCATCTCCATCTACATCCCCTTCGGCGTCCACTTCAGCATCCTCTTCAGCGTCCCCTTCAGCGTCCCCTTCAGCGTCCCCTTCAGCATCTCCATCTGCATCTCCATCTCCAAAGTCGGACAGTTCGGGTGGGCTGGCCACTTCGGAAAGCTCATCACTCGTGTCATGTACTTCGCCATTGCCGTGTGAGGACTCGAAGTCAAAGCTCATCTCCTTTCCGCCATGAGTACGTTTCTTTGTTGTTGGTGTAATCTCCTCCACGTCTTCTTCCGCACCAGTACAACCTCGCTCCACGCCGTTGATCAAGAAGCGGAAATCAATGTCCTTGATCTGTAGCCGGTCACCACATTTCAACACGACCTTTTCACTCTTGTAATGCACATCCTCGCAGAAGAAGCCATTCTTGTGCAGAGGGATGGCCTCGAACACGCCTTCTTCTTGGTTGTACGCAATCTTGAGATGCTCTCGCGAGATGGCCTTGGTCTTGGTCGCAATATTGGGACCCGGAGAGTGGATACCGATAAAGGGAACATGCCATGGGGAAGGCCTCAACGAGGTCAAGTCTACAGCGGCGGCACCGGGTGTGTGAGACACATATTGTCGATTCGAAATCATGTTCTCCTGGGCCTGTTGCGCTTCGTCGTTTTCATTTTGCGATGAGCCTTGAGTACTAGTCTTGCGTCGCTTCGCGGGCCGGCCGTTCTCTCCATTGTCTGATTCAGGCCCCAGCATTCCACCTTCCTCACTGACATAGGATTTGCTAAATTTTCCCCGCTCGTACGCGATGGGTGAGGGTGGGGGAAGTCCCCGGTTGGCGTTGTCCTCGACGCGACGCCTGTGCTCATCCGCACGCTTCTCATCGCGACGGGCCTGCTCGAGAGCGCGCTGATCTCGGCCGATGATGACGGCGTAGGTGGTCATCTGAAAAAACACTGTCGGCAAACTCGACGCGCGCAAAGGATTCAAGGGCCTTGTCGGCACCGGCCTGACGGATGGTGTTTGCGGGGGCGAGGCCGTGGAAGGCCTCGTCCATGGGGTTAGGTAGGGTGACCTGGGAGGGAGTGACAGTGGGAGGCGGCGACATGGCGCTGGGGGCTCCGGACATGGACGCCAAGGCCATCATCATGTATGCGTGCTGATCCAGACTAGGCATTGCAGCCGGCGTGAAGGGCGTGGAGGGAGCGAAGTGGTCGGGTGCGGCCATGGCTGCGTCGTGGTGTAGGTGCAGTTGTTGCTGTATGGGCGTTGCCTGAGGTTGAGGCTCGGCGGGCCGCGGTGTCGCGTCGAAGCCGTCGAGGGCAGGAGCATCCGGCATTGCGTGGTCGGCTGAGGGGGCGCCATCGGCAGTTGTTGCTGCAGGCTGGGCATCGGAGGCCCCCGCTTGGTGGTCGGCGGCCATGGCGGCGACGGCAGAGCGGAACGGGGGCGGCGGCGTTGACGGCGGAGGAGGGTGGGCTGATGTTGATGGTGCTGATGTTGATGCCGCTGCCGTTGCGGAAGCCGACGCGGATGTGGATGCGGGAGCGGTCGGGTTCGCGGTTTGTGATCTAGGCGCTGCGGCCGGGGCCGGGGCCGACGCGGTTGGAGCAGTTGGAGGAGCAGTTGGAGGAGCAGTTGGAGGAGCAGAAGACGATGCTGGCGGATTCGACGGGTGCTGGCGATGCAGCGAGCCGGCAGCAGCTGTGCGGTGAGGGTGAGCAGAGTCTTCGGTGTGCGCTGGGGGAGCGGTCTCGGGCGCGGGCGCAGGCGTTGCGGGCTTGGGCGAATGCGCAGGCTCCGGGTGGTGCAGGCCAAAGCCATTGCGGCCAGCGGCGGCAGCGGCAGCGGCAGTGGACGAAGTCATCGCTGGTCCTGCTGACAGCTCCTTCGTCGCTCGCCCTCGGGGTCGGGGTCCGGGGCTTGGGGATTGGCGAGGAGTCGACGGGGCAGGCGCCGGGTGGCCGTTGCTGAGGCTGTCCTGAAGGATGGGGCGGAAAATAAAAGGCAGAGGGAGCGACGAGGCTTTCGCTGTTTGGCTTAGCCCAGGCTGGTCTTGAGCCGCGATGTCTGGGATGGGAGAGGGGCTGCCTGTGCGCCGTGATTGGCCCGCTGCAGGGGGTCGTGCCTTCCTTGAAAGGCGCAGAGCCCCCAGTCCAAGTCCCAGCCGGGTTCTTTCCAAACTTAACGTGCGTCTGTCAACAAGGTATCACTGCGGCATCACTCTGGGTGCTTTCTGTTGCACAGCTCGAGTGTTTGCATATTCTGGGTCGCAAGAAACGCAACAGGTCAATGATGAGTCAATGTCAGACGTTACTCACATTGGCGCCTATTCTACCGGCTGCTTCAAGTCATAAAAGGGCTTAGAGACGGCTTTAGCTTTCTTTTGTCGCCTTGTCAATCCCAAAGACTACTATACGGTCATGCTGTCATGTCTGGTTCCTTTGGTAAACTCTCACTCATTTCTACTGGGAACCGCCAATGCGCCCCATCTTAATGGAAAAATTGAAAAACGCTACAACAACCGCTTTAGTCACATTAAGGAACACATAAAATGTAGACCATTCAGGTCATTCAGGGGATGATATAGGCCACCCTCCAGAGAGATCTATAGGATGTTAGAACCCTGGACGGATAGCCACTCAGGTGTAGCTAGGCATCCAAGCTGGCTGTGGGATATTCCTAAGTCCTCCACGACTGAAACGAGACCATGGGGACAAGGAGAGCCATACTGTAGCATAGAACCTTAAGCATCAAGCAATGAACTCTTCGAAATCATCGGAGGAGTGAGCTGCGCTCAGTTGGGAACCCTCCGCGACGCGTCTTCCATTCCGCCAACCGCTCTGACAGCCGGTACGCTCCGTGGCACAACATGCCCGCCAGGAACCCCACGGCATCGTTTCGGAACGCAAGGAGGCCGGCTGTCGTGGTCAACATCACCGTCCACCTTTCCATGCGCTCGTCGTCTGACACGTCACGATGTCGACGGAGTCTCCCAATGGAGTGGCCGCTTTCTTGCTCAGCTGCCGTCTGCCATAGATCAGGTGCTCCCTGGTTGAGGCTTTGCCCAACCTTGGCAAGCTCCAAGCCAGCCGCTAGGACCATGATTCCCAGGAGACTCTTGGGGTAATGTGCCAGAAGGTCTACAATGGTCTCACCAAATATGAGACCAAGCAGCAGCTTGAAGGTACCCAGGACAATGACGCTGGCACCACTTCGTGCACCGAATCGGTATTGGGCAGCGAGTCCGCCAGCGCCATGGCACACGGGCATCCCTCCAAACCAGGTACTCGTCAGGTTCATCACACCTACACTGATACCGATGGAGCTGACCGAGGGGGTAGGGAGATTAGGGAGAAGATCGTGAGATAAGGCGCTTACAGCGATGATGGAGTTGAGCGTGGTGAGAGGCAGCTGGCCAATAGCCATCCATAGAGCAGGTGAATCGTTGTGCCCGAACCATCGAGGCATGACGAAATGCGGATGCCAAATATGGAACCCTGGAAGGTTGTGATGAGAACCGAGAACCTGAATAAAGGCCAGTAATAGAGCGAGGAGGAAGAAGAGCAAGGCATATGGGAAGCGAGGTAGCTTCTGGGTGCCGATGAGAACGAGGAAGGCGGCAGTGGCCCAGATACGGTTGTCGAGTGCCGGGTGAATCCAGTGCAAGGGTTGCAGCAACGACGTTCCAGCGCCGAGGATCAACGAGAGGCCAGCTCCGAGTTGGATGCCCTTGACGACGGGGATAGGGACGACGGACACGACCCATCTTAGGATACCTGTGACGCTCATGACCAGCACGGCAGCACCAACCCACTGGCCAGCCGCGGTGACAACGCCTATGGCTGGATCGCCACGCCCTGAGATGGCGGCGGCAGCGATAGCCTAAGAGGGTGTACGTTAGTTTTCATGACAATATCGTTTGTGTGATCCCTCCCCATCCGTAGCAGCCGGAAGCTGGGGATAACACTGACCTTCATGGGTTGGACGGGCAGCGGGATGCCATAGATGATACCAGTAAGGATATTGAAGATCCCAGAGAAGACTAGGGTGGTGCCGAGCTTGATAGAACCTTGGGCTGCTAGGGCAATCATGAGAGGCAGCAGGGTGCCCAAATCGCCGAGGGAACCCGATATCTCGGCCCATGGAGCTGATCGGAAAGTCTCGACATTGTTGCGGTTGAGACGCTTGAGATTATCTAGCCACGAGCGCGCCATGGCTGGGGACGCTGCGACGCTTAATGCTCTAGAGAACGAATGCCGTAGTATCCAGACGACGTTGGGTATAGTGTGGCGGCAGTAGATCGGTCGCTAAGGCCAACTGCAGCTCAAAAGCACGGCTAAACTGCCCGATGACGACGGCAGCGACGACTTGATACCACCTATTCAAGAGTCCAGGGCACTGATAGGGAGCATGAATGGCGCTCCAGCAGCTAGGTCGAGTTGGGGGATGCAAAAGGAAGCGCAGGCAGGCTTGCAGGCAGATCCGATGTTGGCTAGGAATGCTCAAAAGATGGATGTCACAAATGGGACGACTCCGCGAGCTGTATTCACAGGTTCGTAGATGCCTACGTCAGTGCCGGCGGAAGCTCCCAGCGTCGAGCATCAATCGTCAGTGGCACGAGCGTAGCCAGTGTAGCCAGCGTCAATCAGCTGGAAAAAGCCGCATGCACGGGACCACGAGCGCGTGGCATGGATACCTCACATGGGTACTTACTGTCTGGGCAAATACATTACTGCATGTTGGTTACCGTGGTCAGGCATTGACTGATTGACGTCCTGTGCATCTCCGTTTTCCCCGGCGTCGGCAGCCAATCGCCTGCCTCGAGTTACCTGTTTCTGGTTCACCGACAAAATGTCTCGTGAACCTCCAGGTCGCGTGCCTCGTATGGCCTACCAGCCAGCAAAGAGCCAAGAGCCAAGAGCGCGCGAGTTCTCAAGTGCAGCAGAGCCAAGGGAGTGAACTGTTGGGGCATGCTACGGCTTGAGTCAAGTCATGGGCCACCGCCAGACAAGTGAGCTTCACCGAGTAGCATGCGCACCTGGAACGGGATAGCATCGCACTTATTGAGGTTGGCTGAAAGCAAACACCGAACGGTGAACAGGGCAGCCGAGGCGTGGGGCGTCGGGGATGCGCCTTGGAAAACCTCAGCTGTGAATGACTACAATCCACTCTCTCATTGCCAGTGCTGGGCAACCGAGCAGAGCCGGCCAAACATGTCGCATCCTCTACAGACGAGCAAAGGGACGTGCTGCTGCACAAACACAGAGCAGGTGGATTCCCTCTTGGCTTTGGGGAGGAGGGTCGCGGAATGCCTCACAGCGAGCACGATTGGCGACTCTTGGCCTCACTAACCAAGTACCCCATACTCTGCCGCTGCCCCGTCCCTGGCTTGGCTTTATCGGCCGACTTGCTGGGCCTGTTCTGGAAACCCACTGGCGACGGATGGGACGGCATCCCACTTACAAGCTACTGGACCGCAGAATCGACGGGGCGGGTGCATGGAGAGCGAAATATTTGTCCCTCATCCCAGCCACAAGAAGAGTCTTCGGCAGCGTCGTAAACCGCCCCAGGCGATGGCTGAATCAATGGGTCCAATGCACAAGAGTCAGTTGAGGTCGCCTCTGGGCTTTGACCATGGGACCAGCCCAGGTCCAGCTAGGAACACCGTTTCGCGGCCATCCATCGGCGAAGACGAAACCAGAAAGAAAAAAAAGTCCGCGGATCGGGGGCTGAATGGGAATAGCCGGACAGGACAGTGGCTGGACCGGGGAGGCTTTTTTCGGGATGGCCCTATGAGGTCATTGGAAGCGGCTGTCGCGGAGGCTGGCCAGGTTGGGTTGACTCAGGGAGTGCGGATGCGATAGGCAAAAAAGGCGAGCGTCTCACGGGGACAAGTCGGCATCGGAGGAGCTTTGCCCAAAATGACCGTGTATCAATCTCGTTGAGCTCTGGTTGTCCCTGCGTTTCTAGGCCTCGCCTGCGAAGAGCATGGGGTAGCGGATGGGCGTAGCGGACGGGCAGCGGACGGCAGCGGATGGAATGATGATACTGCAGAGTTGATGAGGCGCCTTGAATTGGGCCAATGCTGGCGTTGTCAGTGGTCAGCTTCGAGTCGACGTTTCCCCCAGGTCCCGCAGAGTCTTGGAGCCACATGGATGCAGGCAGGTTGCAGCAGGTCCGAATCGCAAGGGCCGCTGCGTGGCTTGAGCTTTGGCAGTGAGGCCTTTGTTGTTCATGACGACGGATGCGCTCGTCTCGCGCTCGCTCTCGTGCCTCGGCGGGCCCGGGGGTGGGCAAGCCGGAAACAGATGAGGCGCGCTTCTTCCCGGCATTGGTTTCGCCTAGGCGTGGGTGTGTGCGCTGGATGCGAAAGGGCGTGTTTGTTATTGGTCTAGGACGTCGCAAGCTGTACGACGCTGAATGCACAGTGTCTCGTCGAACTGTAGAGGTTTCGGGGAAAAGTGGAGGCTGGATGGAGTCGACCGGCCGAACTCGTTGATGGCAAATGAAGAAAGAAAAAATGAGAAGCTGGTTCTAGTCATTTTGTATTGCTCACTATACTTGCGTACCTTATAATGGACGTGACGAGGGCTACCTGATTGTCAATTGGTACACGCAGCATCTAGCATACTGCTCTAAGCTGTAATTGTAGTTCTCGAGTGAACCGATATTGAATCATCCGATCTTCCACATAGAGAGCAGTAAAGATGACGGTGTGGAATTGAATGAAAACAACAAACGAGGACATGATGGAGTGAGGCCGACACCCACAGCGGCATGGCGACACGACAACAAGACGGCGGTCCCCTCCCGCTGCCCCTACCGTAATCTCTCACTCGCGGCCGTCCATTCGCGACACTTCTTCTTATTACTCGCGTGCTTTGGTTGCGGCCAACGGGCCCAAAATTCGCGCAACGGCTGGGCTGGCACCCGTAGCATGCCACAGACAGACCCAGTCCAGACCGGCCAGCTGCACATCCGCAGGACACACAGCTGCCGCGCAGTACAGTGTACCGGCTGCAGTCCGCACACATGGGATGGAAGAGCCCCCCGTGGACCGTGGGACTTGGTGGGACCTCCGATGATTGTGGGAGGGGAGGCATGGGATGGACTCTCCCGGTGGGTGCTCAATCGGCAAGGCTTCCCCACATGGGTCATCTCACCGCACCGCGTCCACTGCCGTCTTCCGAGTTTCGATTGTCAGTGCACTACTGTAGGTACTGTACCTGGCAATCAGTGAGTGGGATGTCGAGCCCCGGCGCCCAGGTCTGTCATGGAGGCATGGCAGCTTGGCAGCTTGGCAACTTGGCAGCTTGGCAGCGGCGGCTCGGCGATCGTAGCTTCAAGTCGAGCCCGGTACATCTCCATAAGCCGTCTTGGCAGGATAGCTCAGGTCACTTTGATACTGAGAGCATGTAGGGAAGACATTGTTTCCTACCATTGAGGACGTCGGAGCGAGTGAGCGATTACGCCCATTGGATACAAGTTCTTCTCCCTCCGTCTCCGTCTCCGTCTCTCTCTGGACCCTGCTGGGTGCGGCGTTTGCCTGCGGTGCCTTGCCTGTCCTGGGGTGCGTGTTTCGCTTCCTGGGGGGTCCCGTCTGTTTTGCCATCCGGTCGGTGGTGGCCTGGGTCGTAGCAACAATTCCCTCGCGCCAACACAGACACACGCCCAGACGGACGACAGAGCCGATAGCTGATTTCGCTTGTCTTGCTCTTGCTCTTGTTCGTTTGCGTTCTGTTCGTTCTTCGTGTACGTTCAGTACGATACGTAGCAAGGCCGCGAGACTTCAATTGACCTCGCGTTCACTCCAGTCTTCCACTTGTAAGTGTATATTTCTGCGTCCGGCGCATCAACAATAGCATGATCATCAACAACAAACCCCACTCATCAGGAGTGTACGTGCGTCTGTCTCTGTTCCCCGCGGCTACTGCTACGTACATACATGATTAGTACAGTACCTGTTTATCCCGCCACCCTTCTGCAATCGTCCCACCCCCTCCCCTCCACCAGAACAGACCCTGGCCTACAGCGATGGTACAGTACGGCTTGATTGCTTGCTGCTTGCTGCTTGCTGGCTCGCCTTGGCCTAGCCCAATACCCAGCTGGATCCTCGTCCAAACAGGCCCCAAGCTTTTTCGGGGGCGTGACGCTTGTCGGTTCCACTTTTTGCGACTTGTGGTGGTGCCTCTGGTGCCGGCGAGCTGATCAACAAAACCACGGCCGAGCCCGCCTTCGCGACCAGAGTCATTTTGCTTCTCCATCACCCTCCCAGCTTCCAAAGGTAAGGCATACCAGTGTGTGTTCCCCTTGCCATCATCGTCACCTTCCCAATCCCCCAAATGGATTGAATCCGAGGCCGTCCCGCTGTCAATCGTTGCTGCGACTCCTCGACGAACTGCCGGAACTTGCCCTGCTTCCCGGCGATCACCTGCTCTGTGACTCTCAGCCTCTTGAGGTGCGCTGTGGCTCGCCGCCCGCCGTCTTGATGCAGCGGCCCCTTCCAGCACCCGGCATCGCCGTCCGCTCATGATGCAAGCCAAGCGCAGCCTCATCTCACATTTGCTTCGGTTCAATCACCTCTCGGCCGCCTCGTCATTGCCCTGGAATCAATCGCGTTCGTCCGAGCCGTCCAATTGACCTCCCGGCGACCTGGCGACCTCATCGATCATTCATTCCACGTCCACTCTCGCATCTGTCTTGCTCAACTCTGCAGCTGGCTAACTTCAGACTCTACAGCAATCTCCACTCCCGTCACAATGGCCGCCATCAACTCCCTCATCGCCCGCGAGGCTGTCCACCAGCTTGTCAGGCGCAAGAACTGGCCCGCTAAGAACGTCGGTGTTATGGTCGTCTTCTGCATTGTCGCAGTTGGTAAGTCACTCAGCACCCCCTACCATCTGCGCCATCACCTCCTCATGTCCCCATACATATCAATTGAACTCGCCTCTAACACTCGTCGATAGTCGCCATCTTCCTCATCGGTCTTTGGCTCTCCAAGGTCAGGGCCAGGCGCCAGGCTGCTAAGCCCTCTGAGGTCTAGACGATGAGGTCGGGCTGCCAGTGGTCGAAGGAGAGGAGGGTGACCCAGGGCATGGTCAATTGACGAAAGCGACTGTGTGCCTCGGGTGAAGTGGTGTTACGACAAGGTGCCTTCTACGACACGCCGGGTGACCGACTGTGCTCCCGAATTCCAGTCATATCGACTTTGTCCCCGCCATCAACTCAACGCTTGCCTCCCCCGCCAACTCACAACGGGGCGTGTCAAGCATCGCGCTGTACATACCTGGATCTTATGGGCAATGTGCTGGAGGACGGGCTCTCGTCGACGTGTTCGTGGTCAGGTGGCTGTATTTTATATTCTAATACTACTGATACCTACCTGTTTGAAGCAAGCTATGGATTCCCATAATCTGTCTCTCTCACTGTGCACATGAAATTTATTTCCACCGCTGAACACCTCGTGACATCTTGTCTCACATGACTCGGATGTTTTATTGCAACCTCAATATGTGACCCATTCTTCTTCGTGTTGGTTTGAGACATTTCGAGATCCCAATGCCTGCAAGGTCTCTCTCACAACTGCTCACACCCATTGAGAGCTCATGTAGTCAGGGCAGCCACTCAAATAAAATTCACCTTCAATTGTAATGTACTATAGCCATGATCAGTTCATAAGTCTACCATAATAATTTACACACATCGTACACTAAATTCCTCATCTACCCGTCTATCTATAAGCCCTCCTTTGCCAACATATCCGCCATGTCCAGGTAAAATGCAATCGCATTGAAGGTCCTTTTCATCCCCATCCACTCCCGCACTGTCCATCCCATCCGGTTCGACCAGTTGATCAAATCCAGGTGGCTCACCCCCAGCAACGTCCCTTTGTACGTCCCCCACCGGCTGCTCTCCACACTCACCAGCCCATCATTTGGGCCCTCAACCGCGGTCAGTACCCCGTGGGGGTAACGGAACGGGCTCAGCAGTGGCGGCGTTTCCACAAAGGCCGCTCCGTATGAGAAGTACCGGACGTCCGGGCTGTCGGGCGTCGCCGGGTTAAACTCGGACTGCATGTACCGCCGCGTCAGCTGCGCAAACGCCGCCGTGCCAAAGCCCGCGCGCTCGATCGCCCCATAGAGCCTGGGCAGGTGGATGGGCGCTTCGCCGCCCTCCTCAAGGAGGTAGTCGGCGAAAGCGCTGCCGCGGTGCGGCGTCGCAACGGTGACGAGGGAAGCGACGCGGACGGGCGGAGGAGACATGTGCGCAAGCATGTAGCGCGCGTCAAGACCGCCCATGCTGTGGGCGATGATGTTGACAGCATCGGGTGCTGGCGCGCATTCAGCGAGTGCCGCGTGCAAGGCCGTGGCCCGGTCAGCGATGGAGCTCGAGGGGGGGACGGTCGGCGTGATGACAGTTGCGCCCTGTGCGGTAAGAGCTTCTTTGATTCCATGCCAGTACTGGACCGAGGGGAGGTATGAACTGAGTTGAAGCTCAGAGAACCCGAGGAGGCCGTGGGCGAGGACAATGGGATATTTGGGTGTATCTGAGAGAAGCGTCAGTCGATGGCACATACGACAGCCGGCGAGGAGATGGGTGGGAGCGCAACATACCGTAAGTATCCCTAATCGTCGCATAGTCGTCGGAAATCTGCCTCCCGAGAGGACGAATCCGGGGATCTCCATCCCGCCGCAACGGACGACCTGTCGTCAAGCTCCGGGAGTGTCCGTCGCGCAGGAGACATTGCGCGCGAGTCGCGCCGAGGTACGTCGTCGGCCTGGTGACTGCAATCGAGGACGGTTTACACCGGACGATGCATCTACTCATCGCTTCAAGGTTGCATGGGTGTACGTGACGGATGGGTGATCAATTGGACTTTGTGATGCGACGGCTCGGCATCTGGTGTGCGGTTGTTATGTGACGTCACGGTTTTTTTTTTAGGCGGGACAAGTAGTGCGGCTACACACCAAACTTGCAGGGTAGGTAGGTATGTAATCGCCCTCTCCCTTCTCAAATTCCTATGATAATTTGGGAATCAGGATTTTTGTATGAATCTCATGACTACAGTTTAAATGAACTAGGCTAAGTTGTTTCTAAATCGTATCTCAGGAGTCATTTATTGTTGTCGTTTGACTTGCATTATAATGAACCCATTATCGGAATAAAGTCGTTAACAGGCGAGCCTATTTGTCTTCATCCATTAGATGACATTCGATTAATCCTCCACTCTAACACTAAAATTTTGTGTCTCACACCAGTCATGTTGAAATTTACCAGCAGTCTAGTCCCAAGATAACATATGCTATCTTAGTCCCAAGTTTAAAGACTTGCCCCCCAGAAACTCCTTCGAAACCCTAGGTTCTCATCAAGTCATTGTAATCTCATGTAAAACTGGCCATGACCAACTGGGCGCTTATATGCCATTTCTACTCTCTGACACCTTGCCTGATGTTGACCCTCTCGTGCGCCCCTAAACAGCCATATTGTCGTCATACATGTGCACAGAAGCAAAAGAAGAAGAGTAGTATTAGCTCTTCTCGGGTGGCATGGAGCTCGGCGCGTTCTCGTTCGTAACGCCACTGTACGCCGGCCGGGGCGCATTCCGTCAACAGGCACAGATACGTCATCCGCCATGGCCTCGTCGTAACTGGGCGGTACGTCATCGTATGGAGGAGCAGTCTGGCCAGGGGCAAGCTGGGGCGGGTACAATGGGTCGTGGGGCGGTTGAGGAGGAACTGCGTGTTGTTGCTGTTGTGGCGGGGCATGATGTGGCTGCTGAGGAGGTGGTCCAGACGTTGAGGCACCTGAGAAGGATTGTCTAGGCGGTAGTCGGGGTGGTGTATTGTTGAAGGTTGCGCGACCAGGCTGGCTAGACCTGGCGGCCTTCAGAAGCTCAGCCGGAGGGGTGATTCCAGAATAGACGTCGATCTGGGAGAAATGGAGTGGCAAGTAGATGACCTGAGGCTGTCTGGAGCCCTTGTTAGGCTTTCCCCATGCAACACCTAGCTTCACCTCCAACTCATATCTGCGAGAAAGGTTGCAGGTGACGAACGACGGCGCCACCGTGTTGGGTAGGGGCATGTTCTTCCACACGTCGTCGGGAACGACAAGTTCACTTCCTACTTCATCCGTCGGCGAAGATGTGAGCGGGATGCAGATGTTGGGGTTTGAGGCTACGACCCAGCGGTTCAGCTTCTTGTTGTGAAGAGTCTGAGCTCTGACGTCGGTATGGCCTATCAAATCCATCTGAAACGACACCAAATAGACGTCTTCAGGGCTGTTGGCCATCTTCTTTGCTATCAACCGGAGCGGAATGGGTTGATTGCAAGTGAGGACTGTGGGGTGGGGTAGCCGGGCCGACATCTCCACTGATGGGGCCGGGTCGAAGTCTGCGGCCGGGTCCGCGGTGGAACCAGGCTTGGAGGAGTCTTCGTTTCTCATACCGAAGAACGAACTTCGCTTCCTCTCTGGCTGTGGGCTGCGGAGCTGGAAGGCGAACGGTCGACGGGCAAAGGCCTCCTGGGGCGTCTTCTTGGGACGTGGAGGTTCGATGGGCAAAAACTTGAGGCCGATTTGGTAGCGCCAGTTCTCCTTGAGGAAGCCTGGGCGTTGAATGGTGACCTTAAGGTAGTAGCGAATCTCGGCTTCCATGGGGTACCCAGTCAGTGAAGGGGGCAGCGTCTTGGTGACATGACGGAGGTAAAGTTGCTTGCTACCGTCCATGACTCTCACGCCGCCGAATCCGAAGAGTCCGCCGCCGCCGAAGCCGCCGGCGTTTGCGACGCCCCCGATTTGGGACATGGCCATGGGGTCGCTGCAAGCATTGTTTATGGGTAATTTGAACTTGAAGGGGAACTCATGCTCGCCGGGACCAAGGGGATAGGCGCCGTAGGGGTTGGAGGAGCTGGCGTAGTAGTCGTCGGGGAAGACCTGTTGCAGCTTGTACAGGATCTTGTGGTTCTCACTGGCGATGGCGCCGGGGGCTCGCTGGACTGAACTGGGTTTGGCTCCGTATTCGGGCTCGAAGGCGTTGAGGACCTGCAGAGCAGTGGCCGACTCACCCTCGAGCTTGACAACGATGCTGCCAATCTGCTCGGCACGGTTGAGGCCGAGGATGACGCGGCCCTGGATGAGGTCGAGGTTGGTGTAGAACTCGGGCTGGTTGTCCAGCGCTATGCGGAGGGACATGGTGGGCGAGCAGCAGTGAACGGGGTCACAGCAGCCCAGGGGGATAGAGATGCAAAACGATGAAGACGGTCTGCTCTGTGGAGGGTGCGGCAATAATCGGTGGGTTAGGCTCGTGTTGGGTGTTGGTTCGAGTTCTTGTTTTATTAGGCGGGGTTCCCAGGTCGATATATTCTGGTGGGAAGCTCCAAAGGCAGTGAGAGTTCGCTCCGCCCGTCTTGCAACGCGTTTTCGCGCGATGCTGCTTGGAGAGTCGGATGCCCGGTGACTGAAGTTGCGTCACCTCACTGCTCAGCCTCGATCCAAGCCCTTGTGTGGCGGTTCAGCAGACGTGGGGTGAGGCGTCGAGTTGATGTCATGACAGCTGGTGAGGGGCTGTCAGTGGCTGATTATCAGTAAGCTTAAGCGGGTGTGGCTGGTGATTTGCACAGCATCGGCAAGTCGGAGAAATCCTGCGCCGATGGGCGACTTTAGTTGAGAGGAAACATTGATGGTGATGCCATTTACTTCTTGCATGCCGCTTTGTTCACCCGTTCCCAATTCATTCATTCTCAGTCTACTCATTCGCACCTGGTTCCTCTTCCGGCGACGGAATTTCTCTCCTCTTCCCCGACACGGCAAGTTCCGCGGTTGGTCGTGATTTCAACCCCGGACTTGGTGTGCTCGGCGGGCGGCTCGCCACCTCGCCCACCGCTCGACAGGCCCACAACGAGTCCACATGTTGGTACTGACTGCCTACGAGTCTCGGACAAACCTCCTTTGACATGTGTGTCGGCTGTCAAGATCCGAGCGCCATGCGCCCGCAGCGGGCCCTCTGCAGGTGCCGAGACGAAGTGTTGGTGATAGCGAGTATGACAGTGGACACCTGCTCGATCAAGGATTCGAGGAATCCCATTCTCCACTCCCCGGCCGAGAGGAGTCAACCAACAGCCCCCAACCCGGGGTCGGCACTGGCTTGGTGCCTAGGACGGACCAGACCGGATCGGCATTAAGCCAGTCAGGGCAGCATAGCCCGAGATCGACGCTCCCGGACCCGCCCCCGGTCGCTTTGACTCCCACATGGTGTGCTGAACGTTGAACCAACTGCATATCTACGCCTTCGAGCCACCGCGAGATGGCAAACAAGGTTCCAGCAAGGGCCCTTTTACCGAATCCCTTGTCACACTGCCGCCTCTTTTGAGTCCAAGCTCCAGACGCACTTCGCGCACTCGCGCCAACCGGAGGCGCGGATCATGCCATGGCTTCAGAATCATGGACACGACTCTCCTCGGCCAGCCAGTCACAGCATCGCTTTGAGGAGGGGCATGTGTGTCTCTGCCGACTCTGGCATCGACCCCTTCACCCTCTTTTCCCCTCGCGCTCGTCAACCAACCATATCTGTCCATTGCGGCCGTCTCGCGGCCCGCGGCCTTCTGTTTACGCGCACCCGCTGCCGCCACCCCAGCCGACGTCTTCATGATTGGTAGCCGCGGCCCCCAACTCCGCCACCTACTGTCCGGATGTTGAGAGATTGCCTTTCCCGCCCTTCCTTGCTGCGGACCCTGGCTCACGCCATGCCGAAAGTTCCCTGTCGAGGGACCTGCGCCCATTCAGCCTGTCGCCAGTCACCAACAGCAATCCACCCTCCTCATCTTCGGTTGGACCAGGATATTGGATCAAGCACCTCCTCTTCTTGTCTAGACTGGCCGCCACTCCCGCACATTATCTTCTCAGCTGATGCCCACCGCCGATTCAGCTTGTCGTGATTGTGCAATTCACGCTGGTGGTTCGCGAGTGAGATTGACCAGAGGGTCTTTGAGGCCTCTTAGATGTCCTTGATGGTTGCTAAGTTTCATCCTCAGCCCTATGCTTCAATGGCCCCCAAAAACGACATTCGACGAACGAGTCTCCATCCTGCATGGGTGGTGATAGCCTGGAGTAACACTGCATCGATGATCCCTCCCGCTCAGTCCATTTCTTTCAAGCGCCTCGTAGCTGCAGAGCCGCACATGCAGGTCTGTGTGCAGACACACGCTGGCATGCCTGTTTGCCCCATATGTGCTCCGTAGCTTAGTGTATATGTAGGGGGCCAAGCCAGCCTTCCCCGGGCCGCTTTGTCTTCTTGATTTGAGTGCTTAGCCTGCCATGACAAAGTGCTTGTCATAAACCGCCGACAACCCACGATGGCAGGTGACTGTGGTTCGACCTGCCCAGCCGCAGATAACTTCTACTCCTACGACCCGAGTGTAGGCGGAAATGCCGTCTTACTAGCAGCCTTTGCTATTCTCTCTCTCGTGGTGCCATACCTTGGCTTTCGGTCATGGACGCCCCTGTTCTCCGCAACTCTGACCACAGGCCTTCTGGCTGAGGTGTTGGGGTTTGTCGGCAGAGTCCTCCTTCACTCGACAAAGAACAGCCGGACCTACTTCTTCCTCTTCTTGTTCGGCACCGTTTTAGGCCCGACCTTCATCAGTGCCGCCATTTTTATTGTCCTACCGCATATACTCGGCATCTATGGAGAGCCCATCAGCCCCTTCCGACCTCTGGTGGCTGGGTTGGTATTCTTCAGCCTTATCGCCGTGGCTCTGATTGTGGAGCTCGTCGGTATCATTTTTGTCGCGTACGAGTTTAACAACGTCAGCGTAAGTTGGCCTGGGAACTGAGAGGAGAAGGATCTCTTCAGCTAACAGAGATAAAAGCAAAGCTCAGGGGCCAAGATCACAGCCGCCGGGCTTGGCATTCAGGCTGCTATGTTGTTCGCATGCAGTGGATTGCATTTCTGGTTTACTCTGGGAGTAAGCACCCAGGCTGAGAACCTTGATGCTAGCCACTCCCAGATCTATACCTCCTCTCGATTTAAGAGGTTTCTCATGGGTAAGGCACTATTCTTGCGCATAACACCATTCAAGGTTGACAAAAAGATTAGGAATGCAGGTGGCGAGCGCTCTTCTCATCGTCTACTCCATCTACCGTATCGTTGAATTTGCCGGTGGCGTGACTGGAACACTCTCCCAGAACCAAACCGCTTTCATGATAATTGGCGGCGCCATCCCTTTAATTGCCTGCATTATCCTAACAGTTTTCCACCCTGGAACTGCCTTTGGAGATGCCTGGGCTGCGACGTCGCCTGCAGAATCAAGAAGCGTAGTCGACCACCCCCTATTCAATCACCACCCGCAGCCATCCACGCTACGCACCACCCGATACGACCCAGACATTCGCAAACAATTTTCACCCATGTCTGAGAAGGGGTTGAGGAACTCCGTTGGCCCTCCTGAGCTTCCTGCTGGATCTCCCGGCCTCCCGGCAAACCCTAGACCCCGGTCTAAACCATCGAGCCCACGAAGTCCAGAACACGCAGTGGCACTCTCAGAGGTTGCGGAGAGACGAAATAGTACACGATCGGAGCGCAGGAGCCAAACACAGAGGGAGTTGGTGAATAGGGAGGAGTTGTGGTGAGAGTGCTTGGAGGATGTTGCGGATAAGACAACTGGGCGGAGAGAAGCGGCGTTGACGGAGTCAGAAGACTCTGGGAATTGATACCTCGAACTGCTGCTGGATGGCTGTATCTGTTCTCGTATATCCTTCTTACTCATGAGGTAGGGCTTTTCGGTGCACCCCTTTGATTCATTTCCCACGGGGATTACTTTGGCTTACAGCTTGATGGATAGTTCACTTGTCTATGTCATGTCGGATACAAGAGGAGCCCTTGCGGTGCATGTTTTACGGTGCTGGGTATCGTAACTAACTATTTAACTGGTAGTCTATCATTAATTCTGGACATGACATTATAAAGCCTTAAGGGGTCTCGAGACTGTCGTACGGAGTGTCAACTCCCACAGCATATTAAATGCAGAGTAAAACCCATCGCATGGTAGTATCCACATACCGAAAACACCTTATCATACAGCATTCCACGTCGTCTTCACGTCTTTGACTTGTACACCCTCTTCCACCCTCACTTGCACCTCAGTCCGCATTCTGATGCCCTTTTCTGAACCCTTGACCATGTCGTTCATCTCCACGATTTCAGTCGTTGAATCGCCTGCCGTAACAAAGACTCTGGCACTTGCGCCATCGCTCTCTCTGTCGATATGGCTGCCCTGCTTGATATAACCACTGGCGCCGGGCCAGTCGCGGGCTCGTGAGTGGGCTGTGGTTCCGGTTCGTGATGACTTCTTGTTGGTGCTGTCGAGGCGGCTGCGGAGGCCGAGTTTGTAGGAGACGAGGCGGAGGAAGGGTTGGAGGGCGGGGAAGCATCCGCACCAGAGACCAAGGTGGACTTCGAGGACGGTCCAGGGACTGACGCGAGCCATTTTGTAAGTACTGAAGAGGAAGAGTTAGTTGGTTGTGAGACTACATGGCGGGAGATGGACGGGACGAACGTATTAGTAGAGAAGTCAGTGGTGACAATGAAACCGAACCGAACAACTCCCATGACAATGGCGATGAGACCAACGCAAAACACGAGGATGACCTTGACAGCCTTGGAGCCGAATGTCATCTTGCGGTGGATGACCCAGATGGGAAGACTGAAGAGAGCAATATCCGCAACGATGCTGATGATGGAGTGCGACCACATCATGTGAGCTTCGGTATCTTTGCTGATACACTTACGGCCTGGCTTGCCCGCGTCAAAGAGATCGCTGTTCCCATGTTAGAGTAATCCCCAAGTCGCGGTCAACATGTCAGGAGTCTATCGTACCCAATAGGTTTGCATTCTGTGAGGAAGAAGAAGAATGCGGCGAGGGTGATGGTGACGATGACAGCACCCATCGCCCAGACATAGCGCATGAAGATGCCTAAGATGGGCTTGTTAGTCGTGCGTCACTATTATTTCATCACGGCACCAAAACGTACGGTCTTTACTTAGGCGGGGTAAGAAGGCCAGAATAGAGATTCGAACCATGCCGCAAGCCAAGAAGAAAAGGAGCTGGTTGATGGGAAGTGTCTAGGCCGGTGTCTCGGTTAGTAATTGTCAATTTATCACGGGAGCCAGGCGGGAATAATACCGAAAGGAACTTGACGATCTGTTCGTCTGAAAGGTCGTCCATCGGCGCACCGGATCCATAATTCACCAACACTATTTCCATGGCTGACAAGGCCATTGCGAGGAGCTGGTGATAGGAGCGGAACGGTTAGCTATGCAAGTCCGAGACATGGCGTTCCTGGCGAGCACACTCACATAAGCAACAACGGCCAAGGCGTCGTCGATGCCGAGGGCCTTGGTCATGAAGGCGCGGACCTTTATGCGGGCGAGCAGAATAATCGAGGTGATGACCATGAGGGCGATGTTGAGGCTGCGAAGCATGCCGCTCTGGGACTTCAGCCCATCGTCAGGATTGGAATCCATCTTGGTCGGTTGTTGTCGCTTTGCGTGGCAACCGACAAAGTACAACACCCGTTGCACAGAAGCAAAAGCAAGTGCAAGTGGATTATTCTCCGCCCCTGCGTAGAAAGAATGAATCGAAGCAAGCCAACTGCATATGTATGAAGCACGCAAAATTTCCAAACAAGAACTCGAACGACACCTTCACTCGTACAAGGGGCATGGAAGGTTATTATGGAGAGGGGCCGCGAATAGTTCCAGCCACGCAGCGTCTCTGCAGCTCCAGGCCGCAAGGAGAAGATCTGTTTTAAGACAAGCATCCCAGTGGCGCGCGCCAGCAGGGCTGGAGTTCCCTAGGACGGCGCCGAGTCCAACGGTACGTGTGTGGCATTGGTAACATTGGTTTTGTCTTGCCCAGGGAGCCGGGCTGACTAGTGTAGTGGTCCCAGACTACTACGACACTTCAGTCGTTCCGCAGGATTTCTGACATTCCGCGGGACCGACCCGACGGTGCCGCGATTGGTATGTGGACGGTATGTGGACGGTTTACGGGTGGTAGCCGAATCGCTGGGTCCCGACTAAGGATATGGAGTATTAACGTCAATAGTCGAGACGGGTAGCGTCTTGGTCAGGTCAGGCCATGGTCATGCATGGTCTTGGGTCCTTTTCGAGGGCGAGGGCGATGCGATGGCCTCCTCTCGCTCTAAGTCGCGCCTTCGCAGAGGCAGACATGTCTCCGGCCGTAATCAGGACGTAGCCGAGACGATCCAGTGGGCTGGGTACGGGGACTCGGGTACATCACAGCGCAATCCTCCGTAGCACGTCTGTTACTGCAGGGGGATCTGCGTGAGGAGGCCACACGTGGGCTGGGAGATTGTGACCAAATGCTGAGCAAGCCTCACGATGCACAGGTCTGACTCGCAAAATGAGGGCGGCCTGTAGCCACATGGTGACTTACAAGGGGGGGGGGGGGTGGCGGTGGTCAATCAGCGCAGGAGTTCTGGTTCGAGGGAAAACCCTTCCAGGGGGGCATTGGAAAAAGACACCGTAGGGCGAGCAGGTCAATACCAGATGACACCAGTTGCTGCATATATGCAGAATGTTGAGTTGCCGTCGAAGTTGCATCGAAATCTCGATGTGGTGGAGTTGGCGATCTTGATTGGAGCTGCAGAGAGATTCGCGGGGGAAGTTGTCGCAGGGTCTGCAACCTGCAGGAACGTACGATGAAAGAGGCCCGGGTATTGAGTCCCTCGCCCCATTCTGCATTGTACGTACAGCAACCGCAGAACATGTCCTTTTGTTCCTTCTTCAGCCAAGTTTCCTCGGGAGGGCGGTGCTGCCGCTGTGGTTGTCAACACACAGACATAGTGGCGTATTGTGGGCGCCTCTCTCTCGGATGAGAGCCGGGAGCTGGGGAAGCCGGAGAGCGGCGGGTGGCCCAATGGATGTCTGAGCGTGCGGCTTCAAGTCCAGTTGAGGCCAAGGGAGCTAGAGAAGTCAGTGAAGCCACCGACGCATCCTGATTCGAAATCCGATATTGTCTGCGGAGCTGGACAGCCAGTCCATAGACACCGGCTCCGATTCCAGGTTCTGTGCATGGCGGCCAGTGCGACTAGCGGACCGACGGTAAAATGAGTTAAATCCTTAGTTGACGTCCGGCCTGATCGGAACAGGGGGATGGGTTGGCCATCCGGAGTAGCGTCTCATCTGTTGGCTCTTCAGACTTGGCGTGTAAATAGGGTTGCAAGGAGGAGTTGTAAGGAAGAGTCGGGTTTGGCGGGGGAGTGGTCCGGGTGGCGCCCACATTACGCGTTCCTAACCGCATGCCGTATTAGATGCAACTCGACTGACCTCGTATGGAAGGGCTTGGCTGGGCTTGGCTGGGCTTGTTCCTGGAACGGAACATAATAGTCGACGGACTGATGGACCAAGCACATCATGTGGGTATTAATACAGCAAAGCCTGTCGCTCGAAGCCCATAGAAGTGCCTAAACGAGGGGGTGCCTGGCCCTGGAGGCATGTCACTTGGAAACTCCATGTCAACGATGGTGAAATGCATCGTAGCTAGCGACTGAGTGGTTTCTGAACGAGCCTGGCCAGGGTGGAGCACTTGTGGTTGGCCGGCAACATCAGCCCTCTCGGCCCTGGTTGATAATGACTATCGTGATGCATCCTGTATCCCGCATCCCGCATCCCACATCCGGAATTTCGTATCCCGCATCCCGCATACCACCAGCCGCAACCCGCATCCCGCACCTCGTATCCCCGCATTCCGAAGTACACTACAGTCTACAGACGTGCTGGAGGGCGTCACACATAAGCACTGGCGCAGGGGTTGCGCACTAGGTAAGAAGGGGCTGTAGTTGGTGCTCTGTACCGTAGTTTGGACGCCGATTTCTTCATAAAAGTCATCGAGGGTGAATCATACTGCTTATGCTCGACGTGTGATGTAACAGTCACGGAGAGAGGAAGGAAGAAACGTTTTTGGCATCCTCGCCTTGATCATCTGTAGCACCCCTACCTAACACATGTAATTCCTTGTCTGTTCAGTCCTGCTCGGTATCCTGACGTGGAAGTTGCTTAATCGGAAAAACTGTTGAAGGTAGACACACACACACTCACGGCGATTTCACGGCGATTCGGCCTAATAACGGAGATGCGCTTCTGCAAGCCCTCCTGCAGAGCGCAGGATGTTCACATGCAATATAGCCGGTGGTACATGGCTGAGCTGGTATTTAGCAGCCGAGCCGAGAGTCAAGAGCCAACAGCCAAGAGACAAGCCACCAAAAACTTCGTTGATCAATCGGGGTTTCGGTTCGGTCGGTTTGTGGCGGTCTTGGGCTTGTGGTGCCTCGGGAGCGTTCAGGGACGCCATGTGCTGCTCGCCGGATCGACAGCGAGCCAAACCGTTATGAGTGGATCTGTGCTGATCTTCTGAAAAAGATCGGGGGAAAAAAGATGATGGGTCGCGCCCAAGGCGTCCGCCCGCACATCGTGTGCACTGTAAACCGACAAGGGGTCCTGTTTGGCAGTCTGACTTGTGGCAATCACTGCTCGATTCAGGGACTACACGGACAGGGACCCAAGCGCAGCCTCTGCGACTCTGCCGAGATCGCGACGACAGTCCAGGGGGATCAGGGTACTGTAGCCAACAAGGCTAGGCGCCGTCGCTGTTAATGCGTTCCAGATCGCCTGCGGCTCTTCCTTAAGTTAGCGGCTAAGGGGTCCCCTTTGAAGGGGATTCCCTGTTTGGGACCTGGCCAGAGCACAGATTGCATGGGGATGTTGACTTTATCTTGAACAAAGATATGGGGGACATCAGGCCATTTCAGACTTCAGTCTGACTGCCGGCGTCTCCCACAACCCGCACGCGAGGAGGCACAGCTGATTGAGTATCTGACATTGCTGGGGATATTTGATGCCCGCACAGCTGCTGCTCCATCGTCGTCGGTAGAGGTACCGCAAGTTCAGATGAATTACCTTAATAAGCGGACCTTGAGATGCTGGAGCTGGAATGTCTGACGCCACGAGAGGTCAGACGGCTTCCTTTAAGGTTCAATGACGGCAGCCCAGTGATAAGTTTTACCTGGAGCCAAGTGACATTTCCAATGATACGAGCTGGGAAACAAAAGAGCGAGAGTGTACGAAGCAGCCAAGCACATCGGCGTTGATGTAAACCCTTGCTGGCCCTCAGCCTGGCCTGACTCTCAACGCCACACCGCTTAGTGCACAACCCTCTGCAAATCGCGCTGCGGATCATCTCGAGCTTGCTTTTTTGCCTTGCCGGGGACAAGTGATGCTGCATTCCTAGGGCGATTCGGCGAGGATGCTAGTGGAAGACCCCTGACCCACGCCCGCGTGCTCGCTGTTTCGCCCTCCGCCAGCCAGCGACGACTTGAGGATCCGGTGCTTGGGGCCCGGTGTAAGAGGTTAACATTATGCCTCAAGCCACCACCAACATCACCATCATCCACGCCGCCTTCTTTCGTCTTGCGCCAAGCAACAAGGGCTGCTTCGCCTCACGGATCTGGTCAACGGAGTGGATTCCGTGTTGTTTCTTTAGGGATGTGGCTTGCTTCGACCGACTCTCACTGGCTCTCACAGCCTCCAAGGGACCCCAAACGGCTCCGGTTCGTTGCATCCGCCATATGAAGGTTCCCAGCCGCCCACAATCCCGTTCCGTCGCCAGGTTGTCCCATGCTCCAGCCTGTCTAGCGTTCTTTTAAGCCCTCCGTGGGCCATCAGCGTTGCCTTGCTGGCGCCCGTGGCCGTTGTTTCTTCCCCTGAATATCCAATTCCTGACATATCCATGCCGTGGTCGGGGTGATTCTCTGGTGGTCGCTGGTGGTACAGTCTAATCATCCCGTGTGGGGGTCGACGGAACGCACTTAGACCCTGTCGTCGTTTGATTGAGCTTGGTATGCGGGACCAGAGAGGACCGGATGCAAAGAAGATGCCTAGCGGACAAATATCTATACCTCGAGCCCGTCCTCGGGTTGTGGCTTCTCTCTGATCCGCACGCCTCGTCGACATCCCGTCTTTTGTTTATACTTCCGACACGTCAAGCATTGCTTCCGTGACCGCCCTTCTAGTTTGGGATCTTCTGCTACCAATCAATTCGTTGTCAATCCGTTGTCAATTTCTCGTCAACATGCGTCTGTCTAGCCTTCTTGCAGTGGCTGCTTTTGCCATCGAGGCTACCGTTGGTAGCTCGGAATGTGGCTGCACTAAGCCTCTCGTCCGCAAGGAATGGTTGGTGGTACCCTCTCTATTCTTCTATTTCTTGCCTGCCTTTAAATTGGCACTCAATGGCATAGTGCAACGGAGGTAATAACTCGAATTTTCACACAGGCGAACCCTGAGCACCAAGCAGAGGGGCGAGTACATCAAGGCCGTCAAGTGCCTGGCTAGCAAGCCTTCCCAGACTGGAGGAGGATCTACCCAGGTGCCAAGTCTCGTTACGACGACTTCGTGGCTACTCACGTTGTCAATACCGACCTTATCCACTTTGTTGTAAGTCTCCAATCTCATCTCCCAACTTGTTTGACGCACAACTGACCCAACCAGGGATTCTTCCAAGCGTAAGTGCACTACGAGACTCGACCGACCTTGTCTATAACTAACACACTGAATAGATGGCACCGTGTGTTTGTCAACCAGTATGAACAAGACCTTCGAAACCTGTGCGGCTACACTGACGCACAGCCGTACTGGAGTATGTCAACTTACCCCTTTGCCCACTCTTCAGGACTGACAGACAACTAGACTGGTCCCTCGACTCGGAGTCGGGTCGAAGACTTCCTCGGCTCGCCCGTCTTTGATCCCGTTACTGGATTCGGAGGTTCGTGACAGAACTGATATCGCTTGTCTTACACAATACTTACACATGGGATAGGCAATGGCCCATTCGTCAACAGCACTGGCTGGACCAACATTACCCGACAGATCCCCGACAAGCTGGGTGGAGGTGAGTTCATTATTCGCCGGTGTCCCGAATCTTCTGACTTTATATACAGGCTGTGTTGTTGACGGCCCCTTCGTCGAAAAGAATTGGAAATGCAACATGGGCCCCGAGAAGAACACTGCGTACAACCCGCGCTGCATGCGCCGCGACATTGCCCCGTCCTTTGCTATCTCTAAGCTGAACCAGTCAAGGGTCGACTGGACTCTCGAGGCCGACAGCTACTACGAGTTTGACA
This sequence comes from Ilyonectria mors-panacis, assembly GCA_002991585.1. Lineage (NCBI taxonomy): Eukaryota > Fungi > Ascomycota > Sordariomycetes > Hypocreales > Nectriaceae > Ilyonectria > Ilyonectria mors-panacis. The sequence continues at coordinate 133,780 of PPHJ01000085.1, read as the reverse complement.
TCCGTGTTGAGGGTGGCATCACTGTCCCCACTCACGGCTACCACGGTGGCGGCCACTTGGGCATTGGCGGTGACCTGGGTGAGGTTGGCGATGTCTACACTTCCCCTGGCGACCCCCTCTTCTACATGCACCACGCCAACATGGACCGTCTCTGGAACAAGTGGCAGCACAAGGACTGGCCCGCTCGCATGAAGGACATTAGCGGCCCCGACACCCAGTTTGCCTGTCCTTTGATTTTCTTCGGCGACGTCGCGTACAAGAACATCACGCTTGACTACGTCATGAACTTTGACAACCTGGTCCCTAACCGCCAGTACTTCGCCGTCAAGGACGTCATGGATATCCAGGGCGGTACTCTTTGCTACAAGTACCAAGAGTAACTGTTGGTGTGTCGTTCACGACGGTGTAGAGAAAAATGGACGTGGCTGAGATGGAACACATAGATTAATACCCTCGTACTGAAGCATTAAAATCAGCGAGTAATTTGAGATACAGCAAATCACGCTAATACCCATTTGAGAAACATTTGTAAAGTTGTGAGTTACCTGTGTACTTGGGAGATATGATCGTACACATGACGGCTCCAAGGGACACCTCTACACCACATTCTCTGATTGATTACCCACACGAAGCACAAAGCCGCAATACCACTACACCACCATTGAAAATGTGGCTCTTGAAATCAACCATGCCACCGCTCTACCCAGACGCATTGCCCATGAAACAAGCCTAACACAATGGTCACCATCTTCCACGTCTTCCCCGCTTCAGCACCACCTGACACCCAGCCAGCTTGAACAAAGAGCCTGGAGGCGTAAATGGGAGCGTGGAGGAGGGTCTCACCCGCCGCTACACCGCTAGAAAAGGCAAAAAAGGACACAGACCTGTAGCTGGCCCTGTAGCAGCGTATTATCCTGGTTATCTCCACATACGAGATCTGTTGGTTGGGAGTATTGTAGCGATCTCCGATTGGGGGAGTGCAGGGATTCAGCAGATTCACCCTCGTTAGACTTTTGTGATCTTGATCGAGTGCAACCAACATGAACAACAAAGAGACGCTTGGATCAGAAAATGGAACGCCCTTCCCAGCCGAGCTCGGATATGAAAGTCCAGAACCTCGAGCATAATTGCACAAGACGAGTGATGATCATGTGCCGGATTTTGGAAAGGTTATCTGGTGGTAGTTAACCGCGCCTAGCTTAACTGACTTCAGGGTAACTGAAATTTAGGTACTATTGAACTTCGCCCGGCAAGTCTTGTGACCCTACTCTGTCAATGAGCCTAACCCGCTTTCGACTGCCCAGTCGATATGTACTAGACAAAGAACAGTTCTAATTATTCACTGGATTAGTATACTGAAAATTTGTGGTGGGTGCACCGAAGTCATTGGCTCCAAATATGGTTTCTTTGTTCACAGAATAGATGGAGTTTGTTGACATGGACACTTAAAGAGACAGCTGAACAGGGGAGATGGCGGTCGGATTATAGGTGTACTTAACCACGAACCTAAGACCTGCCCTTGGCCGATCTCATTACATTTCCAATACCACTTGAATAATAGTATTGGTACAAAACCTCTTTTCAAACCCCAATCCAACACATCAGCCTTTTAGCCATGGCATCCGAATCTAATGAGGCCGGAGGCTCCATCCCTCATGACACCGGCAGCGGCCAGTCCTCGAATCCCACTCCCGAAATTGATCTCTCAGCCCAGAAACCACCGGCAGCTGATCAAATACGGAAGCACAACCTCAACCGTGAAGTCCACGACAACAAATGGTGGGGAGACAGACATCCTCTTCCCTCTCCCGGAGACTCTGACCGGAAGTTCGTATTTGCAACCACGTCAAACGCTACCATGACCGACGATGAAGTTGCCGCAGAGGTGGAAAATTGGAAAAAGAAAATGACAAACCCGACGACTGGAGAAGTCGGGCCAATGGGTCTACATCTTCGACAAGGCAGCCCCCCGATTGAGAGGGCGGAGCGGGCCCGCGACAAGCTCATTGAGCAAAACATCGAAGTTTCCGACGAGATGTACAAGACCGTCTTCGAGCAGTACACCCAAAACGCCGGTCTAGATGCATCTATGTTGGAGTTCTTTTGGGACAAGAAAGAAGTGCCCGTCGAGTATGTCAACGAACTCCGGCGCCGGATTGACCGGTTGAAGATGGAGATGGGCAAGCAGCTCGCTAAAAGAGAATGGGAGTTTCGCAAGCTGGAAACCGACTTTGACGACTTCAAGAAAGACAGCGAGGAAGAGAAACTGGAGATGGCGAAAGAAGTACAAAGGTTGCAAGATTCTCAAAATGCGGGTAATGATGCAACCAAGGCAACTTCCGGGGCCAATATGGAGGACGAAACTACTCGGATTGGGGATGATGCTCGACAATTCGGGAGGGAGATTGAGACTCTAAGAGACACAACTGCTTTTATGGAGACCGAGATTGCGAACAAGGAGCGTGAGAACACGGGGTTGAAAGCTGAAGTTGAACGTCTTAAAATTCAGAATGGCAACTTGCTGGAGAAGCACGAAGTGGTTAAATTGGACCTGGAGGACAAAACTAAGGACAAGATGTCACTTGAGGATGAGGTGAAGAGACTGACCCAAGGGCTTTACAACGTTCAGGCCAACGTGTTGAGCACGGCACCGAAGCTTGCTGGGAAACTGGAGGCGATGGGCCTTTATACCGGGCTGGATAACCGCTCTGACGGCAAGAATCCTCTCTATCCTGCCGATTCACCTTCCCTGAACGATCTTGACGGAGAAGAACGAACTCTTGTGACTCTCGTCAACAAGCTCAAGGATGAACTGGACTCGGTGAAAGCAAAACTCGCCGCTTGCACAGAAGAGAAAGACAAGCTCGGAATATTCTTTCATAAAATGCACACCGAGGTCCAGACGACGCGATCTGGCTGGAGTCTGTTTATCAAACAGGTCTCAGAGATACCGGATGAGGAGCAGGAGTTGTCCACGGAAACTCGGCTTCTCATTAAGAAGATGTACGAGGATTGGGTAGACTTGGAGCGGAAGTTCCTCACGGGTTGGCCGGGAGCTCAGCCCTCACTGGAGGATGGGCAACTCCGACGGGACATTCTCACAAATGCCGCTTTGGACAAGGCACAAATCTCACTGCAGCAGAGCAAGTCACTTCTCCAGACTGGCGAGTTGATGTTGAGATGGGAATGCTAACTGTATATAGAACTTGAGCAGACACTGGAGCTCAATTACGCGCTTAGCGAACAAGAGAAAGAATATGCTACAAGGCTCGGCAGGCTGGACATTATACATATGAATGACAGTGAGCTCAGGCAAGCAGCCGGACTTTCAGACGATGGACTAAACGAGCACCCGGACATCGAACACGGCGGGGCACTTAGCGACGACGGAAACGATACGAACCTAATTCCACAGGCATGGGAGACTGCATTCGATACGGAGGCTAGCCACGAGGCTTCTGAAAATCGGGGTATTGAGGGCGTTGTTGACCAAGGGCAGGTAATTTGGTGAAGATACGAGAGCTGTGGTTGGAGACAGAGAAAGAACCAGCTACTATCTAGTCTCAACTCAGGTTAACGTCTCAGAAAGAGACGAGAAGACTAAATTTCGAGCCTGGCGTCGTAGAGCTGATCGAGTTCTGATTAATTTATATTTCGTTCCACGTTTTCTCGTTGAATAGCAAATAATTCTATCGTCGTAACTCTAAACCGCCCTGTCCGTCTCGTCATTGTCCCTGGTAAGCTCATATATGTCATGATGGCGTTTTTCTATCGCGCGTATGTACCCTCTATACAATGTGAGACATATGCACTGTGAATCGGTGAATTTTGCCCGTCCGGAATTTAAGGGGCGGAGTAGCCGCCGTCAACAACGAAGTTGGCTCCGGTGGCGTAGGTGGAAGCATCAGAGGCCAGGTAGACGTAGGCGCCCTGAAGCTCGTGCGGCTCGCCCTCGCGACTAGGTTGTGTGTTAGCCTTTCAGTTTTAAGAGTGATAAGATACCGATAATGCTTACCCCAGAGGAATCTTGTCATGCCACATCTCCTTAGTCTCCTGAGGGACGAAGTCGGAGATCTCAGTCATGATGTAACCGGGGGAGATGGCGTTGGCGCGGGCGAACTGGGCCCACTCGACAGCCAAGCTCTTGACGAGATGGATAACACCAGCCTTAGCGGCGTTGTAGGCACTGTAGACAATCCGTGTTAGCAATCTCTCGATTTTGGAGCTCAAGGGATGGATGTATAGGAGTACTCACGCCTGGAGCTGGGGAATGTTGACGATGCCGCCGCTCATGGAGGCAGTGGCGACGAAGCTTCCAGAGGTGTAGCTGGTCAAGGGCTCGCCAGAGAGAGTGGTGCCCTCGTTCTTCTGGCGGCGCCAGTGCTTGGCCGCGACCTTGGCGCAGTAGTAGGTGCCGTCGAGGTCAGTCTGGACGACGTCACGGTAGTGGTCGAGGGGGCCGTCAACCATGGCGCCCTTGGTCCAGGGAATGCCGGCGTTGGCGACAAAGATGTCGAGACGACCATTGAGGTCCTGGACGGCCTGGTCGACAGTCTTTTCGACGGCCTCGGCATCTCGCACATCGACCTGGTAGGCCTTGCCTAAGGAATTGGGTCAGCGGGAAAGATAACCGTCGCCGATAGAGCGAGGGTAGATGATCTAGCTTACACTGAATGCTGTACTGCTTGGCCAGACCCTCGGCGCGCTCAGGAGTCTTGGTGTTGGTGAAGTAGAAAAGAGCCAAGTTACACCCAAGCTCTGCGTAAGCTTGCGCCACGGCATAGCCGATACCAGCACCGGCGCCGGTGATAATGGCAGTCTTGCCGGCGAGGGAGAAGCGCTTCAGGATGGAACCGCCATCGACCCAGCGTTGGTTGTTGTGGACGAAATTGCCGCCGTTGAGGGGGTTGAGGTCAGACATGATGATGGGTTTAGGGTGGTATGGGAGAGTAGAAGGGAAACTGGAGCTGGAGAGAAGAAAGAGAGAAGAAAGAGAGAAGAAGAAAAGGAAGATGAAGTTGGTCGAGAAAGGGTGAGAGGTGAGGGAAGAAGTTGACCGAGTCAATCCCTGTATAATCTGTGTCCTTTCTCTGGCTCTCTCTCTGGCCGTTGTCTCCGCCCCTGGGCAGATCTACCTAATCCCACACCCCTCATCCACCTTTGTGTCGTCCTTCTCCTTGTCCGATGCCATCTCACATTCCGCCTGTCCGAGTTAGGTAGTTCCGGGGCCAGCAAAGGACGAACGACAGACACCGCACTTTGCGAGGCCCCGCTCTAGCTCCAGGCAGCCCGGGATTTGGCTTCTGACGAGTTGACTAGCCGCTGTACGAGGGAGCGTAGCTGGCATGTGTCGGGCCTGGAGTGGTGCGCCAGCGGGACGCGGGCTGGTCGCGGAAGCAGAGCGGTTGCATTATTGCATGTTGTGGTGGAGAACTGGAGCCATGGGTGATGGGTGATGGCATCTCGTTGTGAAGGGGCCTGTTCGCGAGAGACCGCCGTTTCGTCCCGTGATGCGATGCGGCTCCAATGGCCTTCAAGGGCTTCGGGGGACATCAATTCGCCAATGCCTCGTCTTTCCAGGGCACCACCAACCCGGTGTAGATATGTCATGAAACCTCAGTCAGATCCCGTTGTTCTCGGGCTCCAGGGGGCCGGCCAAGTGCCGAAGGCATCAGGTCCCTCCAGGCTTACAGTGCCATCGAGAAGCCCTGAGCGCTGCGCCGGCCCCTGGAAACGCCGCCCCCGCGCGTCAACCGCCGATAAGGGAGGGGGAATGGGCGTTATCGCGGGGCAGACGACGTCACTTGTGGTGGGGTCGCCCGGAGTTGGTGGTGGTTGCCCCCCACTGGAGCTGTGCTAGCTCAGGACATCCATGGCGATGGCGATGGGCGGGACATCCAAAGGTTGCAACAACTCGCCACAGCCAGACAAGACGCCCAACATCGATAGCAACTTTCGATTTTCTAGTGGCGGTGTGTCGTTAATCCAGCTTCTGTAGGGAACGTGCCACCCTCCTGTCGCCTCGTCAGACCATCCCATCGCCATCGTAGCAGACCATCTCGGCTGTTGCAGACCGCAACACCACCTCCAAGTCGGCTGAACGTGGGGGGTTTCTATCAGAAACCACTCGCCCCTTCGCCTCCATCATGGCAACACCCTATGCTCGACCCTACGAATCCAAGCTCGGCATTGTGACCGGCGGCTCAAGAGGTCCGTCTACGCCCTGACTCTGTCGTGACAGAATCTCACCCCGATTCTAACCTTTCTCGCCGTCAAGGAATTGGCGCTGCCGTCGCTGCCCGACTGGCCGTAAAAGGGTGCCATTTGCTTCTCATATACACCTCGGACTCTTCTACTCAGACAACGAAACAGCTCTGCAAAGATCTTTCCTCTACCCACAACATCCAATGCTCCTATGTACAGGCCGACCTGGGCAGCCCCGCCGACGCTGCGACCAAGATTGTTGACGCCGCCCGTACCTTCTTCACTAGCTACAACCCGACGGGCAAGTTCCAGGTCGACATTCTCATTAACAATGCCGGCGTTGCTTCGAACCAACACTTGAACGATGCAGAGCAGGGCCCTATTTTGGAAGTCGAGTTCAACCGCGTTTACGCTGTCAATGTCCTGGCTCCCCTGCTGGTCACTCAGGCCGTGGCACCGTATCTCCCCACTGATCGCTCCGGTCGAATTGTCAGCGTATCCAGTGTCTCTTCATCCATCGGCTACCAAGGACAGTCCGTATACGCCGGCAGCAAGGCCGCTCTCGAGGCCATGACGCGAACCTGGAGTCGCGAGCTCGCCAGCCGCGCCACCGTAAACGCCGTCAACCCAGGCCCTGCCTGGGGTGACATGTACGCCGCCGTGGGGAAGACCTTCTGGGACATCAACCAGCCCTATGTCGACGCCTCGCCGCTCGCCGAATACAATGGTGAGCCTGAGACGCTGGCAAAGGCCGGATCCGACGCGGAACGCTTCGACAAGATTGTCCGGGAATCGATGGGCGGGCGACGGCCGGGATTTACGAGTGAGATTGCCGGGACCATTGACATGCTGTGCTCAGAGGAGAGCGGGTGGACAACTGGCAGCGTTATCTGCGCTAACGGAGGTATGAAGATGTCGATTGCGTAACTGAAGTCTTTCACCGGGATGAAGAGAAGCTGCAGGCTGCACCGACATGGATGGTAGACAGACTCGAGAGGACTCGGCGCATTGGTGTCAGTCGAGACGGCTCGCTGCATCACGAAGCCGAGAGCCAAGAAATCCACCATGTCGCAAGTGAATCGAAATTGTTGGAAGGCCAAAAGTTTTCTCTCTCACGTGCACTATAGACGAGACAACATCGGCTAGAGTTCCACTGTGGCATCCCCATGGCAGTGCCAGACTCTCAGTACGCCGTCCGAGACAGCCACGATGTCTCGCCATATTCATACCGCAACCCGTCCTCATTGGATCCCGACTCGATCTAGACTCGCCGAAGAAATACACGAGTCCGACCAGGTACTCGTCTCATAAACCAAAGTCTTGCTTACCCCGCCGGGTGCCCGCCGAGGCCGAGGCCCTCCGTCTCTCCGCGGCAGCGGGCGAGGCCGTTTCACCTGTCTCGCTGAGAGACGCTGTGCGACAACCGGCGCAAACAAGAGAGACCAATGTCAATGCCACAAACAGTTCCAGATGCTGGATTCTTTCCGTCGCGAGGCAATGAGAGAAATTGCCACGGATGCTTAACGCCGACTCCGGTACGCGAATATATCATGCCGACTCCCGACTATGTGTAAACTAGGCATGGCACCCTTGATGGCTGGTCCAGCCGAGGCTCCCAGAAGCGGTTTGTTAAACCCATTGCTGCAGGTTGGCGGGTTCGTCAGCTTGACAAAGCCGAGCTGAGTTGAGTCTTCATCGCCCTCACGCGAACAAGTCGGAGATACACGACAACACACTCAAGGTTGAAACAGAGTGGCTAGTGTTGCCACTGTTTGCCATCGTACCGATGCTGTAGTATATGCCAAACTTCACAGTCCATCAGGGCTGGCTCTTCACATCGCCGACCTTGAACATCACTGGCAATTGTTGGAAATGATTGATCTTTTCTACGCCAAAATGACATTCATTCCGAACGAACGTCGCTAACTTGTTAGTCTGACCTGTGGTACTTTGATATACTTGTCCAGTGACTACAGTTCTGTCAGGATGACACCATGCATCGAGTTTGTCCTGTGTTTGTGTCCCCCGTGTAAGGGACAGATTGAGTTACACGATGTCGAATTCCTACGCTTCTCCTTGCCAAGCCCCCCGATGACAAGGCGCCACCGCAGTTGCTATTCACATTCTGAAACACTGCTGGCCAGCACAACTCGCATTGTCACCGGGTAGAAGCATGGACAAATAGGAAGGTTGTTCTCTCTACTCGAGCCGGGAGACTTTTCTTTGCATCTAGCGAGCCCGGCGCCCGCGCCCCGGCACGGATGAGGACAGCAGAACCTTGTCCAGTACGTCGAGGGTATATTCACCATCCACTTGGTGGACGTTATGGAAATCACCACTCGGCGATTCAAGACCACCTGTGGACCGGGTGCTTGCTCAACCACCCGAGAAACAACTCCTCGATTCCTACACACATGACCAAGTCCCCGCATCGTGCGTGTTCCCTCCACACATGTCACCTAGCCACGACTGAAATTCGTGAGCATGTCTCAACTTTGCAGTGAGCTGTCAAGACATATCTGGCCAACTAAGCAGTAATGTCTTAATCACTCCTCGTCATGTCGAACATTCGTCCAAACCGACTGCTATTTTGTGATGTGATGTATCATCTCTCATTCACCGCACCGTTATCAACCAACAAACAACTCTCATGTAGCTTCCCGAAGCCCCGCGTCTCCAACCATACATATCTATCTCCGTTTCAACTGGGTTAATTTTCTTCTCGTCCGCTTGCATGTCTGAACGTCGGCCGATGTCTCCCATCCGACCGATTCTCTCAAAACTCTTCTCCCGGACAGAAGCTTGCCTGCATGCGAACACCACGCTCGGCAAACGACAGAGCCGCGCCTCTCGTTTCAAACTTCCCGATGGCCTTGAAAAGGTCTCTCATGATGGCTGATTCTACCCCTCTCCTCAAGCGATTGATTGTGTCCCCTGAGGTTCATGCCCGATGACTCCTTCACCCCAATGACCAAACTAATAAATACCTCCGAATTGCTTTCTGGACTCGAAGTCATCATTGCATCACAAGCACTTGGTATTGTCCTACACTGGATTTCGAATCTCTGATTATGTCTGGATAGCACTTTCACACTCGTGTATCTTGTGCTCTTGCGTACGACTCAAAGTCCCACGCTCAAAACCCTGCCTGCCATTCTCCCATTTTTCTCCTCTTCCATCCCTCTCTCCTCACCTCAATAACCCCGCTGCCCATCTGCCCTCCCACTACGAGTCCCACGGCATCTAACTCGTGGTCGCCATGGCAGGCGCCTCTCATATGGACGCAGCCTTCGCTACGAAGCTTACGCGGCGGTCACAGCTAAACCATGAGGCCATGACGGTTTTTGCAGGCATGATATCTGGCCTCGTCGGTCTGATTATCGCCATTGATCTTCTACGGCGGCTTGGGGCACGAAAACGGGGAGTTTACTGGAGGTTCCCTCCTAGTGTTGTCATTTCGCGGTACGTTGACCACTCGACCCAAGGCCATACCGCTAATCCAACAAATGCTACTTAGAGGAATCAGGAGCATTCTGCTTCACAAGATACCTGGCTTCCCTTCGGCGGGCCACCTTTTTGTCGTAGTCATGTACTCAGGCATCAACATCATCACTATGTTCATCAAACTCGACAATAGCAACATGCCTCTCCTCTCCAACATCGCTTCGAGAGCTGGCTGGCAAGTCTTCTCAACCACTTGTCAACTCCCCCTTGCTAATATTTCCACAGGATGGCCATCTCAAACACCCTTATCGTCATCATCCTAGCGCTAAAGAACACGCCTCTTGCTGCTGTTACCGCTTGGTCTCACGAGCGCCTCAATATCCTTCACCGCGTGGCGGGCTTCGCTGCTGTCATGTTTGTCATCATACACGGATGCTCGTATGCCGCCGTCTTTGGCCTGCAGGGCCGCCTCAGTCGTCTCACTGAGATAGATGAGATCTTTGGAATTATAGCAGGGTTCTCCTTTCTCTGTGTTGGGTTTGCAGGCGCTATCGTTCGAAATTGGTGGTATGAGTTGTTCTATTACCTCCACATCACATTCTGGATGCTTGGCATTGTCATGGTTGGCATGCATCAACCTGAACCGAGCAGGAAGATTCTCTTTTTAACGTGCATTGCGGCTGGAATATGGGGACTCGATCGTTTGATCCGCCTCGTTCGCCTCGTCATTAACGGCGCCAACAACACAGTGATACTTACACCACTTCCTCATGGCGGCACCCGCCTCGTCTTCGCGAAACCCCCATATGGGACCGCCCTGGCCAAACACAGCTTCATCTGGATTCCTTCGATACGCGCCCTACAGACACACCCATTCACCATCGTCGCCACCAATCCCGTTGAGTTTGTCGTCGCAGCGCACGACGGCTTCACTCGTGCCCTGCACGACTCTGCACTGCAGAACCCAGGAATCTCGCTGAGAGCATCCGTCGAGGGACCTTACGGCACCTTTCCCAATCCGAGGGAACACGACAAAGCCATTCTCGTCGCGGGAGGCAGCGGGGCGAGCTTCACCGTCGGCGTCGCACTGAGTGTACTCGAGCAGAGTAGAAACAATGACAACAAGTCCCTTGTGTTCATATGGGATGATTAAGCATCAGTGTAAGTCTTGGCAGGTGCAGAGCAATTGAGGTGATACTAAAAAGGGCGCAGCATATCTCACATGGTTCTCTGAGCATCTTGAGATTCTGAAGAGCGACCCGCGCGTATCCATTCATGTCTACATCACGAGACCACCAGCGCCCGAAACCCTCACCAAGGAACTCTCAACAGCATCCGAATCCTCCTCTCGAAGTACATCGACGACATCTGATCCCGAGAAGGCCCCTGTCTCAAGACTGGTCATTCCCCTGCCTACACTGACAACAAACATGGAAAAGACAGGGCTCTCGACCCTTGTTGAGTCCCCAGTTTCGCCTCTCGATGCGGCGGAACCGAGTGACGATTTCTCCATCACATACCGGCGGCCCGATGTCGCAGCTCTTATTAAAGCTGGAGTTGAGGGAGTTCCGTCAAACCAGCGCGTGCTGGTAATGGGGTGTGGACCACAAACGTTGACCACGACTGTGCGAGATGCAACATCAGAGTGTATTCGAACAGAAGGACCGGCAATCGAACTCCATTGCGAGCAGTTTGGATGGTAGACTTTGACGATTGTCGGGGTTATCTGAAAGTTGTTATCCACATCATACCTGTGATCTTATGTACGCTAGCCACATCATCATAACGCCATGTTCTTCTGCAGTGAATCACGTCTCATACTTGGGTGTTTTGAAATGGTTCGCCTTGTCGGCTTCTTGTGTGGTATTAACTATATCAGGTCATGTATGTCCGTGAAATTTTATGTACCGATGTCTTCTCATATAGACATCTTGGGTATATTGCCCCAAAAAAACCATCCTTTGTCCCAAACCGATGACGCCCTTTCGCTGTATATATCCGGGAGCGAATATACTAAAATAAAAAGAAACTGAGGAGTCATAAACGTTATATCCGTGGCGAGCCATCGGAGTTGTTCTCATTATGTTGGATTGAGGGCTGGGATGATCGACGACGCGAGCCCAACAGTTTAGCACCGACCCCCCTTGACACCCTGTCAAAGAATCCTTGGGATTTCTCCTTGGGGGCGCTTTGGCGAAGTCGTCGCTGCGCGATAGCTGCCTCCATTGGGGACTGTTCAACATCTGCTGGGGCATCTCTGAGGACCGGACATGGATCCACCAAAATCTTGGCATCGGTGACAAACTCCAAGAAGATGGGATACCCCAGTGTCAGAGCGTGGAGAGCAATGACAACGGAGAAAGCAATCTTGACCGTTCCACCAGTCGTAATGATGCCGTACATGACAAAGGGGAAGAATGCCGGACCAGAGGCACCCATAGTGATGAAAGCAGCAGCACGTTTTGTCCGTCTGCCTTGACCTCGAAGGCCAATTGCAAAAATCAGCGGCCAGATAGGTCCTTCGAAGAAGAAGAACAGGACGATGGGCAGGACGAGCAGGTTGGGGTTTGGTGGTGTGAGCACAACTGGAAGAAGAGCCAGGAGAAAGCACAAGGTGATGCAGACGGTGAGGACAGTGCGAGGCTGTGGGAGACGGGAGCGGCCGACGGAGAAATAGGTAAAGCCTGCTGCGAGAAATCGGGAAACCGCAAAGGCAGTGTGCGCGATGAGTAAGTAGTCGGGGATCGAGAGGGCGATGCCCGGCGGCTTATCTGGGTTAGATGCCTGGCTGGTTCCACTGGCTGCGTCTTCGCCTGTATTCGCGTGGGAAGGGAGGATGGAGATCATCAAGCTGCGGAAGAAGATGCTGCTGCACTCCTGCGCAGCGACATACGTGTACTGGCCCAGAATGGCGAGGATCAGGCTCCAGGTGCGCAGCTGCAATCCGTTATTCTTCTTCTGGGGGTCTATTGGCAACCGCTTGGCCGACTCTTCAAGCTCACTATCGCTAACCTCGGGGAGTGGCATGTAATAGAAGAAGAGAGCCAGGATAACGCAGAGCAGGGTGATGCCGAGGTACGTCCATTGGACGTTGATGAGCGTCATGCTTGTGGTAGTTTCCACGTCGGCGATGCCCTTGAAGAAAACCTTCTGCGCTAGGAGGCCGCTGAGCACACTACCCACTGCTTGCACGCCTTGGGCCAAGAGCAGTCGAGTCTCGCCATACTCTGCGGGTCCGCAGAGGATCAAGAAGGCATTGGCACCGACCTCCAGGACAGAGAGGCCAAACCCGACGACGAAATTGCTGAGCATGAAGCCTCCATAAGACTTCATGACGGCTGAAGGCCAGAAGATGACGGTTCCGACGCCGTAAAAACAGAGTCCCACGATAAAGGTGACTTTGAACCCGCCCACGGCGTCGTTGCCGCCTCGCTTGTGGCGCCTCGATCGGTTATGTTCGTCTCGTCGGAGGATCCATTCGCCTACCAACAAGGGACCAAAAAAGTACCCACCGCCAAAATACACGCTTGTCATGCCGAGGGTTTCAGCCGTCGACATGTTGTTTACGGACGCAATGACGTTGTTGAGAGTATTCAACAGGCCGTATGAAATACCCCATAGGAGGAAGAGGATCGAGACGATGGTACAGTACTTGAAAGACTCTCTTGCATTGCACTTCAACATACTCTTGGGCCTAGACATGTTGACGAATCCAAAATAGATGCCTTGCTCCTGGGATCCTGTGGAGGAGGTCAAGGTGGTATCGGCGTGAATAGGAGGACTTCCATGCTGGGAAGCTTCATGTGGAGATTCCATGAAGGGAGTCGTCAAGAACTCCATGGCACTCATCGGGGCGGTGGAGTCGTTGAGGGGTTGTTGAATACCGGGAAATGCGACGGGAGGTGGGGGTTGCATGCTGGCGCGGTTGCCCGTGGATGGCGTATCCGAATCGTTAGGGCCTTTAGATGTGCTGCTCCTGGTTCCATTGGCATCGTACAACATGGACGGAAGAAGCTTCAGGACGAGGGGCTTGAGAGTAGGAACACAAGCACAAGTCATGCCGACATTAACCTCAACAGCACTCCACATGAGAGACATGGAGGCATTCCAAGCAAAGTCGGCCTGGCCGCCGAACCTGGACTGAGAATCACTGGAGCTACCAGTGGGCGTTTCGGCAATGGCTTGCTGAAGGTAGTAGATGCGAACAACATCGACAATGGTAACGAAGATGCCGACGGTGAAGGTGAGGACGAGAATGGTTTTTTGTCGCGAAGGTAGGCGCATACCGGTGAGAACAGGGATCGGAAGAGCGAGGATGGCCAAGTCGGTGACGATGTTGACAGGCGAGGAACAAATGAATTCGGTGAGGAGCGGGATGCATTTGGTATTGTCGTCGTAGCTGGCGTCCCAGGCGCCTTGAGTGGGGCTGCACTGGAAGACGTTCATGAAGGTGAGGATGATGCCTGCAGTATTAACAATGCCAAGGGTAAGCCATGATGCAAAGCGGAGGACCCTTTGTGTATTTTTGGCGAGGCGCAAGTAAAAGATGAGGACAGAGGTTTTGGTCGCCATCAGAGCAGGATTCTGTATATATTGGTTAGCAAGCGACGAACCGCACGCATGGCGCATTGGGGGAAGGCCGCACGTAGAGGATGGAGAAGACGTATTCGCAGCGGCGGAGGGCCGGTCGCTCATGATCGGGGATGTTGATGTCATGTCTACCGAGGCCGTTGCGGACGCCAAAGCAGATGGTGAAGGAGAGGAAGAATGCGAATAGCCATGCAAGCATCATGACGCGGTCGTCCCATGTGAGGTTGCGGACGATGAAGGTCCGGCAGAACATGCGAGCGGCGACGAAGACGGTGGCGAGGACCAGAGTGGCCGCGGTGACAGCGAAGACGGCAGGCCCGCGGTCAGGGAAGCCCCCATCGTCCAGTGAGGACGAAGCCGAGTCGGACATGTCGAGATCGGAGACATGGACTCGTCAGATGCTGGGGGGAAGCAAGAAGCTTGGGGAGGTGGATTGGCGGATGGATGCGCGTGCCATTTCCTCGGGGGGATCGTGAGGTTCGAGATTGGCGACGACGAGCGTGGTATACTCGAGGTGAGAGGAAGGTTTTTGGCGAGACCTTGATGAGGTGGCGGCTGGTGTTGTGCGGAGGTCGAAGTGGAGGTTTGCGATGCTCGTGACTTGCCGCCAATACAGAGGAGGACGAGAAGGTAGACGACGATGCGAGCGGGAGCACACGACAAGACAATGTTTCGGGTCGGGAAGAAAGAATTGCGGGAAAAAGCAAAACCAGAAGAAGCCAGGAGCCCGGATCTCGGGGTGGAAACTGTCGACAGTTTAGTTTCGTGGTGCCGTTGGAGAGGAGAAAGAGTCGAAAAGAGCCTCGACTGAGGACTCGGGCCCGCAGAAGGAACGACAAGACGTCGACAAGGCGGTACACGGAAAAGTGGATGGCAGAGTGAAAATGGGGTCTTGGATGGGTATTCGCCAGGTGCGGGCTTGCACGCCAGCAAGCCACCGACAGCCAGAGGCTAATGGCAAATGGCTAATGGCTCATGGCTCAGCTCGAGGTGGAGTAGTCGCACGACGGCATGGCGTCAGAAAAGCAAGTACAGCACTAGCAATGGAGGAGGCTTGGAGCGGCGAGAGAACTTGGGCGGCAAACCAGCGAAAACCGGGTCCCCATGAACGGGCAACCAGGCGCGGGATTTGGTGGAGAAGCGAGTGGAGGAGAAGTGGAGGAGGAAGTGGAGGAGTGGAGGAGCTTTGCTAATGACAATAAGGTTGGGCGGTTGGTTTTTTTTGATGAGGCTTGGTTGATCAGGTGTGATGAGATGGCCGCCGCCTTGCCAACGAATCTTGAAGCCCAGGGTCTCAAGCGTCGGTGAGCCGTGTAAGCTGGGTGTTTGATACGCCCTCGCGTCGGGCGGTAAACGTGGCCACCAGACCGATTCCTGCAAACCCCGGACGATAATTAGATAGTATTTATTAACACTGCTGTAGTGTGTTGGCGGTATGTAGGTAGTGTTGGGTCCTGGGATGCTGGTGCTGCAAAGATGGGACGGCGGTAGAATCGTCGGTCCTTTTGATCCTCAACTGGAGAACCCCCCTCCAGCGGCAATTGGGGGAGTCGAGCTCTGGGAAAATTTCAGTCTCTGGCGGGCTGGGATTGGACGGGCTTCGTCATTGACTGGGGAATCCGTCAACATGGGCTGCCAAGGCGGACATGAATGGGCCGTCGTCGTTACGTACATTACATGTATTGTTACCTTTCAGTTAGTTCCCTCAGCGGCTACACACCACCACGGACCCGAGGGCGGGTTTTTCCCTGACTGACGGGTACGGGTACGCCTCACGACGTTACATTTACCCAGCCCAGGTGAACCACACAATGACGACGGAGAGAGGAGGGAATTAAAAAAATTTAAACACGGGCAAAACACAAGGGGGGAAATGCCTCGTCATCATGTTGGTGTATATTCGACACAGGTCGGTTGCAATTACTGCATCCCTCTCAATATGGACGAATGCCACATTACATTGGGAGTTTATGTTAGGAGACCCAACTGTTCGTCGGCTGGGCGGCAACCCGGCCGGCAATCCCTACTTCATCGGTCCCCTCGGTCGCTAAAAGTAGCTCCAATCCGCCAAGCGCCGGCCATCATCAACACGTCAATGACGTGCCCCTCGCCCAACTCGCCCAACTCGCCGTCAACCCCCGGAACCCATTTCCCCCATCCGTGCCGCTCGTACAGTGCTATGTATGTACTACCATGTATGCACAAATCTCACCGTCGTTGCAGTAAGCAGCCCTGCAGCTCGGGCGGCGGCGCCGTTATTCACGCTTTTGGCTCATGCACGCTTGATTGATTGACAGTCTGTGTGCCCGTGCCCAGGCCCCGTGGCGGCGCCGGTGCGACCATGGATCGTATAACGACGTGGGGAAAAAGCAGGCCGAGAAGCGCTGTGCTACTGCGAGGAAATCTCGGTGCCTGTTTACTCCGTAGGGCCAAGACTGATGATCCTGTCCATCAGAGTCACCGTGACTGATGAGCGAGCTCCATCGGGAAACGGTCGCTTTGCCAGCCACAGCGGCTCTTTTCTCGGAGCTCCTCCCCGCTGTTGGTCAATCAATTGACCAGTTTCCCCTCTCGCTTCGGTGTTTCTCCCAGCGGGATGCCACACAACTCGACGTCATATCCGCTCCCAAAGGACACTGATTCTAGACGAGGACCTCCATATTAGTTGGCATCCCGGCTTATCTCTCTGCCTCTGCCACGGCCAAACTACAACCAACACAACCAGTAGTTGCCGTGTGGCTTGCGCTCGGTCTGCAGTATTGTCGATAATTGCCGACGCTGTAGATAGAGTCGACAGTTCTATCCATTCATCCACCCCCCCATCCCTCCCTCTCGCTGTTTATTCATCAACCAATTCCACCCCGTCGCTTTTGGCTGGAAGTCAAAACATGCCCCTCTCCGACTCTTCGCCTCCGCCTCTCCGCTGCTCCCCCTCCTCACACCGCAACTGCAAAAAGAACCACCCAGCCGCCTGCAGCAAACTGGGCCTGCCAGCAGTCCTGGTGCGGTGGCGCTCGCCTGTTTCCCTCCGTCTCTCGATTCGTACCCGTATTCCCCCGCCCACTGGAGGTGCTGTCACTGCTGTGCTCTTCGACAGCTGCGGTTCCGCCCTGGTCAGTCGCTTCAAGCCGCCGCCATCACCACCGGGCTAGGCAAGCCATGTCTTTGATTGCGCATTTCGCTACAGATTGATGGGCTGTACCTGCTTGTGACTCTACCCATCCCCCTCGCATTCGCTATTACATTCAGTAGTCGCTCTCCCCGTCTGCTACACAGACATTCAGCCGATTAAAAGCGTTGTTTGATCCGTTCCCTCGGGTGTCTCCCGCCTCCCACATGTCGCCCCGCGCCAACTATTGGGCTACCCAAAGCCCAAGCCCGCTTGGCTTCAAGCCATAACCCCTTACTACCGTAGTTGTAGCTAGCTCACGCTGCCATCATGCCCGAGACACACTAGGTCTCCTGGCCAAGAACTCTTCCCGCAAGCTCGATTCCACAAAACACGTTGTAGCCCACAAAGCGCGGCCGTTCAGACAAAATGAACTGGCCGTGTCCCCGGGTCCGGACCCGGCCAAATCGGCCTTCGCATCCGGAACCTTCGGCCTTCGGTCTCCGCCCACGGCCGCCTATCTATCTGGATTACCAATCACATTGCAACCGCGACATCAATTACCACCATATCAACAATTCAACAAACATACCTAACTTAGCTCATTCATCTCAATCCCCAATCTACCATCTCAATTTCAACAATGAAGTACTTCGTAGTCTGAATTGATCCGTCATTACTAGTCTCCTCTTAACACATTATCGTGCCATCCGCCAAAACCCGCAGTCTATCTGCGATCCTCCGCAATCATGGGCTCCGGCCCGATACCTCCGACCACAGGCCCCGATGCCGTCCCCACCGCCGTGATTTCACCCGCAGCTGAAGGTCCTTTCCGTGACGATGTGACGGCTACGGAGGAGACGCCTCTGTTGCGGTCCGGGTCCAGCTCCAGCTCCGAGACACTCGGTGGTGAGGCTAACCTCGCGGAGGCCACCGATACCAACCACCATCACAACGGCACCAAAGATGCGGCCTTCACTCACCGGGTCGGCCCGTCAAGAGCCATCTGCATCGCTTTGAGTCTGTGGCTGCTTATCTTCCTGCAAGGTACGCCCACCGCGCGCATACCCGGCGAGCTCCCCCTCAGTTCCATAGTTTATGCACCTCGTATGTACGCTGATACTCCACCGACATAGCCTCCAGCATGTCCGGCATGACCCTGATCCAGGGCGCCATTGCCGCGGAGCTGGAAACCTACGACTCCGCCGCCATGTGGTTTAGCAGCGCCTATCTCATCCCCATGTCGTCTCTCGCCCCCGTCGCCGGCCGCCTGGCCACCATCTTCCCGCCGCGCAACCTCATCCTCCCAGTCGCGACACTCCTCTCCGCCGGCAGCTTGCTATGTGCTTCTGCCGGCTCATTTGGCTTCTTCGTCGCCGGGCGGGTTGTCGCTGGAGTGGGCGGCGCTGGCGTACTCACGCTGGCTATTATCCTCGGGCTTGAGCTGACGAGCGAGCGGACACGTGGTCTAGTTATGGGAGGTATCAACGCGGGTTTCACGGTGGGCGTGTCATTTGGAGCCATTGTGTACGGCGGGTTGATGCCGGTCATCGGATGGGTAAGTCTGGACCATTTCTGTGCAAGTGATCCTGGATAGTTGCTGACAAGGCAAAGCGGCCGCTGTTCTGGATCCAGGTCCCCGTCGCCTTGATTGCAGGCCTTGGCGTCTACCTGAGCCTTCCCAGTGCCGTGGAATCGGGAACTGCATACAGGGGCTCCTGGAAGCAGAAGCTTGTCCGCATCGACTACCTTGGGGCATCCCTTCTTGTAAGTTCATCCCATGTTTGCTTTACGGATAATACACAGTACTCTAACGTCATGGATCTTCTAGGCTCTCACCATTGTACTCTTCCTCTACGGCCTCGTTGGCGATATCCAGCCCTTGCCCATATTCCTCTCCGTCGTCAGCCTCCTCCTCTTCCTCACTGTCGAGTATCGCGTTGCCGCTGAGCCCATCATCCCCATTAAGGTGCTCTCATCCCGAAGCGTCCTTCTCTCATGCCTTGCCCAGCTCGGCCTCATGTCCGCCCGTTGGACCGTTCTGTTCTACGCCCCAGTCTTCATGCTCGCGGTTCGCGGCGCCGCACCTACGACCGCCGGGTCCATCCTAATTCCCACCAACCTAGGCTTCGGTCTCGGCGGCATCATCGTTGGATGGCTACATGTACGCCGCAACGGTGCTTTCTGGCTCCCGTCTATCGTCTCCTTGATCTTCTTCAGTGTCAGCTTGTATGCCCTCTCGCTAGTTGCCACGCCCGACCTCCCAGTGGCGCTGTTCATCGTGGTCGTTCTCGTCAACGGACTTGCGACTGGTGCTGGGCTCAACTACACCCTCGCACACATCCTTCATCTCAGCCACAAGGACACGCGGTATATTACGACAAGCTTGCTAGGCACGTTCCGAGGCTTCGGAGGTAGCTTCGGCACGGCCATTGGCGGTGGCATCTTCTACCGGCTATTGCGCAGCAATCTGACGTCCGGGTTCCTCGAGCTCGATGGAGGACACCTTAGCAAAGGCCGACGAGACTTGATATCCAAACTCCTAGGGACGCCCGGGCTAGTCTTTGGCGGAGACCTGGACGACGCCGCGCGGCATGTCGCTGTGGACGGATACGCCGGTGCGTCAAGGGGAGTTTGGCAAGCGGCCGCAGCTTGGGGCATTGTCATGATTGTGATTCAGGCAGCGACAGGATGGACGGCGCCACAAGAGGAGGGGTGCGAGGAGATCGATGAGGAAGAGGCTAGAGCCCTCATTACTGAGAATGAGGGCGTGGGTGAGGCTTAAGCAAAACTTAAGACAACTGCCTAGATCTGATGATGGCTAGTTCTTCACTATCAAACCCGCTATGAGTACGGCGACTCCATCGCCATAGTCGTTTTTAGAACTAGAAACAGCGTAAAAATAAACTTATCAACAGGTTGTTTCAACTGACTCGTTCGTGCAAGCGAACGCGAAAGCGAAGAGCGCCAACTCCCAAGGCGACGCCGACCGTGGCGTCCCAAGTTCCAACGCTCCGCCTCAAGCTGGTCCCAGCTCGAAGCCGTCGTCTCTAGTAGATCAGTAGATCAGTCATGCGCAGTAGGTATTCCCCGAGGCCATCCGGACTACCGGTGAAAACCTCGTATCCATCTCCCCCACCTCACGAAGGACCGTCCAGTGTCTCGAAATGGCCGCGCTCTTGCATCATGGCAAGTCAGAGAGCTCATGTTGCCGCGGCGGGAACCGCACAGACAGGGAAACGGGTGTTTTGCGTGAGCGGGCACCATTGCAGCAACGTACGACACGCCCTCGACGCGGTTTCGATGGGTCAAATGCTGCTCCCAATGTCGTCAGATGGCCGCTCCATGTCTCACAAAGCCGCAATATAAATTCCGCGACGTCGTTCCGCGACATGACGGCGACGTGCATTCCCGATTGCCTCAAGCCGGGCCCCGCTCCGTGCTCCGTGCCAATCTCACTCCGCTCACTCCGCTCACCCCACCCTCCTCGAGGCGTCATGGACGGTAGCGGCCCGCAGCCCCGAAGACCCATGCGCGCCCTGTCCAGACTCCCCCGGCTGGTTGGTTGCGCCGGAGTCCTTGGCACGTTACCGCGCGCTGCGGACTTCATCATGGAGGGGACACCCCGGACCCAAGCAAGCTGCAACCCCAGACCCTGAGAAGCCGTTGATCTGTGATGTGCCCGGGGTCTCGGTAGTCGGATTGCGTGGACAGTGCGCCTTCCGAGGGAGAGCAGTCCAGGATTCATCCATCCCACCATCTCAATCCAGTAAGTCGTCTGCTCCATGTTCGGGTTTCTTCAACCAGGGCCTCGATTCACTACCAGGTTGCTGCAAGTAGAGCATATTAAACACAAAAACATTATCGCTATTTTGATGCTGACCGTAGCTCTCTTCGCTGTTGTTACATGGGCATATATGCTCCCGTCCCGTCTTCCTAAAAGAATCTTCCGACTGTAAATCACAATGCGATTCCAAACTCCCAAATCTCTCCAGCAAAATTCCGCGTTTTTCCCCCTGTAAATGCTGTTACAAATATTGCGCCTGGATATGGAACGCAGCCGACTCTGCCCAGAGCATGCGCGTCCTGTTAGCCTTTCGTGCATCGTTATTCACAAAGAACCTCCCCCCGTATGTTCCCAGATCCCCCATCGGTGTTTCCATGATGAAACAATTGTGTCTTCCTAAAAAAAGAAAAAAAGCCTGTTTTGAAACGAGAATGTAAGAGAAGAGAATATTTTAATGCAACCCCTCAGGAGTTCGCGACCGGGCCACCCAGGAAAAAGTCGAGGTCACTACCGTGACCATTCTGCGACCGTTGCTCATTTTCCGCCAGCTGTTCAAGAAGCGTCAGGAACGGATCCTTTTCCTCTCCCTGACCCGTGCCGATACTCCCATTGTTGCTCCTGTTCCCGGGACTTTGCGCAGTCGCCATAGTCGGGGTGTGATTGAGTTTGGCGTGGTGGTGCTGGTGCTCCTCAGTATGCCAAGCGGCGGGGCTGCTGAAGGCATTTGTCGGAAGTGTTCCAAACATAGCATCATAGCCACCATTCGCCTCGTTGATCACCGTAGCGCCATTGTGGTTTGCACTAGAACCAGATGCATAGCTGTAAGGAGGGCTGAACGGTGCACCTCCCATGGCAGGCATTCCCTGGCCAGGGGCGTGGTGTGTTGTGGGTGACATGCCAAAACCTGCCGCTGCTGCTGCTGCAACCGCAGCACTGTTGGCAGATGTTTCATCAAGATGATCCTGCAAACCGTTGATTTGTGCCTCGTTTTCGTGTGTCTCTGGGTGGTGTGGGCAGCGATGTTGGGGTTGCGAGCAGTCCAGGGGACGACTGTGGGACCATCCCACTGGTGTAGGAGAAGGATCGTTGGGGGTTTCCTGGAGTTGGGAGTCCGGAAGCCGAAGTAGTTAGGCTGGCAATGACCTTCACTTCGGGTCGCTTTCGAGTCATCTGAGTTGTACTCTTGCGTTTGAGGTTAGGTCGATCAGGCCCGTCGGCGGCTCGAGTAGTGTAAAGCTCGTGGCCGGTGTACGAGTCTGCTGTGAAGTCGATAACCACGTCTGTTAGACTCAAGTTCGCGGCGTCGAAACTGAAGGACTGGCCACCTGGGCCACCAATATTGGAGTAGCGATCGAAGAAATTCTCACTGTGGAAGCCAGGCGTATATCGCATCGAATTTCGCGCCAAAGTCTTGACCAATTCCCCATGGGCGTTGTAGATGCCCTGCAAGGTCTCCCGTTGGTGCTGAACGCAGGCCCATGCATACCGGAGTTCGCTCAGCTGTTGCATCTCCCGAGACAGGAAGTCCGCCGATGAGGTAAAGACATTGACCTCGCCGTTGCCGCCCTGCTTGCTGTAGTGTGCTCCATGAATGTGAACTGTCCCTGCTGTGCAGATGCAGTAACCGACAAATGCAGGCCATTCGATCGTACCCGTTTGCTTCCCAAATTCTATCAATTCAGCAATGGCGTTGGCATGGAGGAAGCACATGTTTGTAGCCTCGATCTGCCATGACTGGTGCTGCCCGATCTCTGCAAGCTCGGCCAAGTCGATAGGTAAGAATGGTCGATAGATGAGGCAATGGATGAGATGGTAGATGAGCTTGCTGAGGACAAGAACTGTCGAGTCCGCCTGGCCGAAGAGAGTGTTCAGACTAGAGAAGACATCTTCAGTACCCGAAGCCCAGATGTCAAGATCGTGTCGAATCTTGGACAGGCTAGAAAGGGAGTGCCAAGGGAAATGGGAATCTCCCTTCACGCCACCCGCAGCCAGATATCGGTTCGTAATTCCGAGGATCCGTGTGATGTCGATGAGCATTCCTGTGCTTCCTTGTGGCTTCTTACCACTCCCCTGAAAGTACTGGAGGTTGGAACCAGCCTGGAAGAACTCCCCCTCGACTGGTAGTGACGATGAGTTGGGTGACCAACATGGAAGACGAAGGAGGATGGTGTTGTCGCTAATGAGGCAGGGTCTTTTCGAGCCCGTAGTTTGGAATCGATCGAGCAAGTAGCAAGTCCAGAAGAGTCGTCTCCGCATCTCTCGCTCGACAGGTGTCATTCGGGCCTGCGAGTCCATTTCTCGGTGGATTTCTAGCGCCATCGCCATCCCCGTTGCGCTCGCTAGACGTTGTCAGTAAGGCGAACGAGTAAAGTCTGAGGGCAAGGTAGTGTTACTCATTAGCATGTATGCCTTCCTTCCCTTCCCAGATGCAGTGAAGGCGCTCACGAGGAGCAGGAGCGCCTGAAGGGCGTCAATCGATGGATCATCAGTACTGATTTCTCTTCTTGCACGAGTGGCAAAGTCTTCGCTAAGCTTGATAGCTGCTTGATATCCACTTGGGTGAGGAGTGTATCTAGATGAATCAGTCAGGAAACGGTCCGAGGTGCTTTGGATGGTACATACCTCGCGGCAACTGCTGAAATGGCGTTGGAGAGATATTTAGGAAGTTGATTCAACTGAAGCCGTTGCCTGATGGAGGATTCGTCGAGAATGTAATATGGCTTGCCGTGAAATCGGGTGAAGTAGGTGTCAAGAAGAGTGTCTGTCTGCGCGGCATTTGGAGATAGTTCGCTGCATAATAGTTAGATTCGGGATTCCAGGAACCAAAAGATTGTCTGGGATCGGACCTGTGGATGGGTGTTTGTGGAGAGAGCATTGTCAAGTCTGTATCGCAAGGAGACGCCCGCGCTTCAATTGCGATACGCTTGGGGGCCGGCTCTCCCCCTTCTCCAGCCTGGGAGGCAGATACCGAGGTATCGGCCTTGCCCAACATTGGCGCATTCGCAATGGTTGGCGACGCATCATCGTCGTTCTTTTCACGGAGCTTTGCTTCCAGCCCATCCACTCTCTTCAAGAGTGCTTCTAGCACATCCGTCTTCGGCCCACGTTTCTTTGGCACAGCGTCTATTTAGGCGCAGATTTTGGTTAGCATATTGATATGAAGCAATGAAACTCCAGTCAAGGGACCTAATAGGTCACATTTATCTGCAAGGTAGAAGAGGCTTACCATATACACATGGGCATTGGAAGACCTGGCAAGCTTCGCAAGAGGGTCGAAGTCGGTTGCATTTAATCTGGGCGTGCGGAGTTAGGAGGACTCGAGTCAGTGGGTACAGAGTGAGGGATTGCTCACCTTTCGCTTCCGGCATGACTTGCAATTCATCGACTCCCGAGGTTCGTTGCTCATGCGCCGCGTGGGGAGACGCTCAATGCCAACCTGTGGCCGGGGAATGGCCACAGGATGGACTCCAGGCATGTGAGGGATGTTCATTGGGTCGTAGACAGATACGGTCATTTCTTGACCTGGCCGGGTAGAAGAAGTTGGTGGCGGCGATGGGGAGGGCTGCGCATGCAATTTGATGGATATAGAGGGCGGTACCGGAGGTTTGGTGGCAGAGCAGCAAGTAGATGTCGCGGAAGGCAGAGGAGGACAAGACAGTGAGGGCCGGCTAGTGCTGTCTTGTTAAGAACGTTGGGGCATTCCAGGCGATGGGCGTCTCCGGATGTCTGGTGATGTCTGGTGGTGGGTGGTCGTGAGCGCAAAGGCCGGTGGTGAGGGCCCGAGGTTGGATTGGCAAGTAGTGATGGAGGAGTGTCTACAGCTAGGGGGGGCAACCAAATAAAGGAAACAAGCTTGAGGGCAGAGTCCAGAAGCGGGAAGACGCCTCGGCAGTGGGATTTGAATGAGGAGCAGACACGGGAGACGTGACGGACGAGATGGGGTTGATGGCCAGAAGTACTGCGTACAGAAGTAGGGTGAGTGAGTCGTGCCCAGTGCCCGCTGCCCAGTGCTCAAAAGATGGATGGTAAAACAGGGTCAACCGGTTGACCAGCCCCGGAGGCCAAAATTGTACGACTGACCCGAACCCCAGTAGACGGTCTCATTTTCGAGGTTGCTGGTGTGGAGGTGGCTAGTGACAGCGACAGGGGGGCAGACGATGAGGGTGGTGTCGATGGATAGTGGGATAGTGGGGACGCCGAGTTCCTCTCGGACTGGCCTACTACGTCGTAGCATGGCCGGTCCCCGGCGCTGGTCCTGGGGCTTGTTCTGGGGCTTGCTTGCTCAGTGTTGGAGCTTGTACGGAGTGGCCAGGGCCTACAGCGGCGGACCGTGGTCGACCGTGGCCCTCCAGTCCATAGTACATACTACACCGAGTTGGCGCCTCGGCCGGCCTGGCGATTGGAGCGCACCCCAGGATGCACTTATGAAGAGGAGAAGGCCACGAGGATGCCCCCAAACCCAAACCTCCGCCCCCAACGGCTACACACGCCCCCAAAGCACCAATCCGGGGAACGGGAGCCCTGGCGCCGGCCTCTTCATCCGCCGACCGCACCTATTGACAGTGCTCGAATCTGAAAGGGTCGACATGGGCATTTACTTCGAGGCCCTCGCGTTCGGTTGAGTGGCGAGCGAAAGGGGAGGGGATGAGCAAGGCTCCGTGGCCGGATGGTTCCCTGCCCCGAACTGGGGCCATGCTTTGCGTCGCCCCAGGTAGACTAGGGATGATTGAGGTTGGAGGCGGGAGATAGGGCCAGGCCTGTCCAGGTAGGTGCTTGGGTGACCTGGTTTGGACGTGCCATCATCGACGTAGCATGCCGAAAGCTCACACCTGGAACAAGGGCCCCGCCCGCGCGCCGCACGGGCAGAGAGCATGGAGATGGCCATGGAGATGGCCATGGAGACTGAGACTCCTATGCAGACGGAAGTGGTAAGGGACGCCAGGCCACGCGAGGCCCAAGACAAAAGACCAGGAAGCCGGGCTCTAGCAGGGGCAAGGCTAACCAGTATCGGTGGAGAGAGTCCCGGTGGTTTGTCAGAACCCGTTCCGCCGTTGTTGGCTTGTGTCGTGGCTGCAAGGGCCAGTCTCCGTCGTCCTGATACGTACGTCCCCATCCCCTTACTTTGCCAGGTATAGGTAGACGGCGAACTGGATCTAGCAGAGAGAAATAGGGCCCAGTCTAGGTAGATGCTGGCATCGAAGTGAGGCAAGGCTAAACTAAACGCCCAGGTCCTGGTCAGTGCCGGGCCCAGGGCAACGGATGCGTGGGCAAGCGCATTTCTGCACAGGGTGTGTTTGAACAATTGCTCTACACCGTATGTGGTCCGCGTACGGAATAGGTTAGGTAGGTAGTTGTTTATAGCATGTCATCAGACGGAAACTCGACGTTTGACTCTTGAGACGTGGTTACGAACCTACCTAGGTGGAGGAAAGAGCAATAAGCTCACCCGTGCCTGCCGTTCCCTTACATTGCATTGCATTACGCGTATCCGGACTTGCACGGCCTTTACACGGCCTTTGCACGGCCTTGAACTCAATCTTCCGTTTTGATGGCGTGCAGTTATGGTGCGTGCCTGCCCATCCCTGAGATGCGTCCTCTTCAACAGCAAGTGCGTCCAGTTGAGTTTCCGTCGTGCCTGCCTGCCTACCCGCCTGCCTGCTTGCCTGCCTGCTTGCCTGCTTGCCTGCCTGCCCACTTTACCACCCGCTACCTACCGTGGCGCCTGCCAGCCGGGGTCTGTGGCACCTCGCTTATGGGAAGGCGGGGCGCGGCGCTGTTTGGGGGCCTGAGACAAGAGTTGCGATAGGCTGCTTCAGGACTTCCGACAGCCTGAAACCCAGTGGGCACGACCCAGAAAAGGCATCGTCACTTCACTTCACACATGGACGCCTTGGCCCCTGGCATCTGGCGTCCAGCTTCGAGCTTCTAGCCTCGAGCTTTCAACGTCCTCGGCAGAAATGACCCCTTGGCACGTCGAATCACACCGGCTTAGCCCGTCACACCTCAAGATCCATCCCGGCACTCGCTCACGCTTACACGTATTGCATGGCATCTGACGCCGCCCGAGTCGACCTTCACTAGCCCCCTGGACCCACGGCCTGGCGTCCACTCTATCTATCCAACCCTTGACTTGCGACTTTCCAGACTCTTTCCATCGGCTCGCCGCTACGGCTGGATAACACACAGGGCCCAGGCTAATCTTGTCGTCCTTCGTTCATCCCAGCTCCCGCAGATGGGGATGAGATCTCGCCCTCCCTGCCCACCATGTGGACCATTTGACGGGGCCAGGGCAACTCTCTAAAATGCCTCTTCCCTCTCCTCCTTCTACTGCCCTGATCCCTCCCACTCGTATCTCGGGATTGCCATGGAGCCATGGTCGCGCTCCGCCGGCGTGTGGCGGTCTACCACCGAGTTCGATCAACAACCGGCCGAGTGGCCAGCATCATCGCCTTCAACTGTAAGCGCCGCTGCTGGGCTGGGACCAGACCTGGCCTCGTTGAATCCGCATGGCGCGCGGGTGCTACCTACAACCTGGCCTACATGAGGCCGGCCGCCTCGGATTGTGACGGCCTCTCTAAGAACCGCCCACCATTTGCTTGTCATCCGCATGCTCAGACATCTCGTACAGGGGACCAAGATGAAGGGTGACACGACCATATCCACGTACACATATCCCACCCTAGGCCGGAGCTCTCTCAGGTGAAGATCAGATTCACCCCTCACGACCTCTCAACAAAATCGATCGTCAACCTTTTCTAATCAATCAACCCCTTTCTAGAATATGACTCTCCAGCTAGCAAGGGTGAAGCCTTGCTTTGGTGTTGCATCATTGTGTAAAACGTCCAGTCCAGACGAACACCACCGTTCGAACATGCATACGCACGCGGGTTTCCGGCCCCTTGCCTCGTAGGGCTTGCATTGGGAGGAACTGACAGTGAGGGGCATGCTCGCCGCATGGCGTTTTCGTCACCGCGGCCACCCCTGATATTCATGATTTGCATCCACCCGACTCCCCGACGAGGTATGTACCTCCTTCAGGCCCTGTCCCGTGTTAGCCACACTCTCGGTCCACTTCGTCAATGGCCAAAAGGGTCCTTGTCAATCCAAGCTAGCGTCGCCCGCTGGCGTGTGCTCATCTGCCTCTCGTAGTCGGCATGCTCCCCCCGATTTGGACCTTGGGTCCGGCCGGGACCCTCGACAGTTACCCACTGGCTGCCGAGCATCCTTGTCTAGGCTATCGTGTTGGAAACCTAACGCTCGCCTCACAGTTCTGAACTCACTCCTGTCCCCAAGCAGCAAAGGGTCAGTGCAAGAATAGCGGCTGCGCCGTTGCATGAAGGCCAGTGTCGTCATTGACACACCGAAACCCCTTGGGTAAGTTAATGCAAGAGCTGCAAGAGCTGTGCAATGCTCGTTCGAGCTTGGATTAACCTGGAGTCGATGCGTTCATCGGCAGAACGCCGAGGGGTAATCATTCCTCCCAGAGAGCTGGTGTGGTGTATCAAACACGGGCCTTCTGGAAGCAGATCATTGCATGCCCTGCAATACCGGCCACCCTGCCCATTTGGACTCCCAGTCCAGCAGGTACACCGTACGCCGCCTCCGCCTTACCCCAGGTGCCTAATCCGTGCCCATCTCGGAAAGGCTTAGACATTTGGCCCGTCGAACCATTGTCACGCCGCCCCCAAGCATCCAGGACCTTTCTTCGCTGAGCCGCCACTTGTCAGTCTCTTGCCTAAAACTGAAACTCGCCGCGTCGATGGGATTCGACCCGAAATCGAGGAAGCCTCTAGACACGCCAACCACCCTGCCTAGGTCTTGTTCAGAGTTCTCCTCTACTACGTACTCAAGGTCCCTCAATTCGAGGCAAGACGCATGGCCCCCATGCCAGGCACCTTGAGCCGCGTGATGGTCTACGATGGCGGCCAAGATGCCCTGCGCCCTCAACTCTGCGCTGCCAGGCTCATGAGACAGCTTCGTCATCACCATTCACCATTCACGCTCTGAAAACCCCCTTATTGGGAATTCTGGCACAAACCCATGGGGGCGTGGCCGTTGGCAGCACGTACTCTTTACGTGCGAGAATCAACAAAGCGGCGTGCACCTCAGGGTGGGGGATTTATCATCCTTGGCCCTCGCGGATGCTTTTGAATCCCATTACCAAAGCCTAAATAACCCTACGGATAATCGTGTTGATCGTTGTCAAGCTCAACTCTCGGAGGATCACGCCAGTCCGAGAGTTAATTCTAATGCTAATTCTGAGGTCCCCTATTTTAATTTACGAAACACTTTGTATGGCTTCTTTGGGAACTTGGCTAAAGGTCCTAGTATTCGGGCCTACCGTGCCATTCTATCAGAGTTTCCGGGAGGCGGAGTTCTTGGAAGGCGGTCAGGCGTTGTTCACCGTCGACCGTTCTCCATTTTCCGTTCTCCATTCTCCGTTCTCCGTTCTCCCGTTGCTCGCCTCAGCTTCAGCCCTTCGCATATTGGTTTCCCCTGGTGTTCTGAATAGCTAGTCTGCGTCACTGAACGCCACCAAGACTCGATCCTCGTCGGTAAAAAGCTTCAGGTACCGTACCTAGCTTTTCCGATAAACACCAGCCGAGCCGTTGTCCAGTCGCACCATCTTCGGTAGTCTCGGGCCCCACAGCCACGGTGAAGACATGTTCTCAACCTTCTTCTAGCGCTCACAGCTTCCCGTCTAGCTCATTAATACACGTGGACCAAGTAGAGCGCGGTAAGTAGGCCAAGTCGCTTCCTGCACAGTAGAACTTTTCCGGGACCAAACGAGAAAGGAACCACCACCTCAAGGAGCTGCCCCATTTTATCGTATCAAGAAGATTAGCTTCGTCTCGCCTGTCTTGTCTTGGGGCGTGGTCGATGTCGTCGGACTGCCTAGGTATACACCCCATTCGCCACCCGTTGTGTTGTTCTGCTCGTCGTTCATGGGACGCGAACACAAGCTAGCAGAAGTTGCATATTCAGATCTAGGACAGGAGCCAACATGTCCATCAGCATGGCTCCCCTGGTTGCATACCATAGTCAAATCTGCAAGCGCTAGATCTACCTAACTCATTTGCTCAGCTATACAGCAGAAGCGAAGGAGTTGGGGTCGGTTTGGTGGAGACGGCCTCAACTACTCGCGATGCCTCCTCTGTACAAGGCCCTCGGCGTCAACTCTCGAGCGTCAATGGGGGTGTGCAGCTTGGATAAAGTCTCTACTGGCTCAATTCATCTAAAACCGCCATCTCTCGGCTTTCACGGCACTTGGCGGCAGCTCTCGAAAGAACCTCTTGAAGTTGATAGTGGCACGACGACCAAGATCCTCCGGAACCCCGGACAGTCCTCCCTGTCCAATGTTCCTATCATACCCGGCGGTTAGGTACCTACTTTACCTTGTCACTTCGCTTTTCCGCTTTTCCACTTCTCCTCCTCGTCCCCTTGAACGGCATATTCCCTATCACATCCCCACAGGCCCCCTGGTGCATTCTTATTCGAGCTCTCAGTGGGTTGTCAGCACCCGATGCAGCCACCCATTCTCTCCCAGTGAGAGTAGATCCCTGGATGCCGGCGCTGTGCAGCTCCCTACGTGAAACCTGATACATTTCCAGTCTCGGTTCTTCCAAGAACGGCATTTTGTTCATCTCCGATACCATTAAACACGTCACTACTCAATGTCAAGGCGGTCACGTTTCTTCTTGCGCGTTTCGCCCAGTCTCGTGGTGGATGTTCCCCATCCCCTTCGTTATTTACTTCGTGTGTGGGCTGGTGGTGGGTCGAGATGTGAGAGAGAGACTGCGTCAACGCCTTCGCACAGGTCCTGCATGTCCCACATCGCGGCATAAGCATAACTTTGCAAGGCTTCAAGGGGACGCCGAGTCCTCCCCCTTCTCGTTCAACGGCGAACCGTCCATTCCAGCGTCTATTCCGGCAGTGGCGATGGCGTCTTGACGGCGGGTATCCATCCCATCAAGAGAGAGCAACGGCTTGGCCGGTGCCCCTGTCCTGGCGATCGAGGATCCTCTTCATCCGAACTCTTTTGCTAGCTCCGAGAGATGCATGGTCTTGTCTGTGGTATCCGCCCTTTTCATCTCCTCCGCATACCGCCACTCTTGACCTTGCCTGTTACCGCCACACATCCCTCCCCTATCTCCACGCCCTGGGTCGCATCGTACCAGCCGATCCAGATGTGGCCAGAGGCAGATCAAGCTCTCCGGCGATCCCATCATGAGGTCTCTGTGACAGACCTTTTCAGACCTTCCCCATTCGCCTTCGGTACTCATTCGACCGATGGCTTGGCTTTCCGTCTTGCCCTCGAGGAAGCACCACATCCTGAACCCTGTTGCCGGTTCGTTTAGGCTCTGCCGGCGCCATCTTGTTCCTCTGGACCGGGTTCTCCTTCCCTCTTCTGGGGAATTCCCTCTAAAACCTGCGGGCCCTCTCTCGGTGACGCCCACGAACCCTTGGACGGCGTGGCGCACTCGTTCACTTGGCCCGCTTGGTTGCATTAAACTTGCTCTTTAGCCACCATCCCATCATGTTTCGTCCCCATTCGATATCAGGCGAGGTTTGCGGCGTCTTGTTTGAGACTATCTCCTGCAACTGCCCTCCACCTGCTGCTTCATTGTTTCGCAGTTCATGTGCAAAGGTGGGTTGCCAGACCTCACTCCAGGGGGGTGGCTCCCAACAAGCGCCCTGAATCTCACACAGGCCATTAACCCCTCTTCAGAGAGTTGGTAAAATCGAGCGAGTGGGAATTAGCAAGGGTCGGCCATGACGTGTTGCGTGTCGGGGCCTGCTGAGTGCATCCGCTCACGCCCATTGTGCTGCTGTGCTGCACGTAGAGGATATCTGACATATGACCTGATCAAAGATGAGCATCTCAAGTGCCGTGGTTAAGGAAACATGGAGTATTCTTTGACGTCAGTATGCATTTGTCTCCGCCAGTTCTTCCTATGATATCAACTATCTCTTGCCCAGGTTTCAAAGTCCATCGTGTCCAATAAAAACCACATCGCAATATGCTCAATATGCCAGTGTATACGTAGTACGGTTTATAGAAGATACGCCCTGCTCTTTGAAATCTAACCTCTTATCGTTGGAGCCGAGGCCGTTCTGGGCCATCCAAATGCCACATACGGCAAGGTTGCAACCACACCCTCCTTGAGCCCCAACTCGATGGATCAAAGTCTGGGCCCCATGGACGAGAGCCACTCGCTTCCGGCCTGGTTTGTGAATTCCTCGCTTTTCCTATGCCAGACCGGGGGGGAAGCCCCGCCTCGGGCCTGAAATATTGGAGAGCTTGGCTTCGATGTCCAGGGGTCTCTTTGACGTCTAGGCCGGCGCTGACGGTGAGAGACAGCGCTTGGCATGGGGCTGCCGTTGGTGCGCTTGCGAAAAGTAAGCATATTCCCTTGCTCCCATCCATCTCGTCAGCGCTTCGTCTTTGAATCGATGTCATTTGCCCCTGAGGCCGGATGAGTTGCCCGAATTTCCATCCGGATCAGTCCTCGATCGGGTCATCCGCACAAAGCGCCGACGTCAATCTCGGCTCCCGCGGCAGTCTATCCAGGCTATTGATCGCTTCGTCCGATCCATGAAATAAGTGAGTGTCGAGTATACTCCAGTTCTGCTCAGTAAAGATTGCTGCCGCTGGCTAGTCGGACGAAGCTATACGGAACGTTCTGTCCGACTAGCAGCCGTAAACTCTCCACAGCGGTGAAGGCCGCCACATCAACCGCTCCGTACGCGGCAAAACCACTCTTTTCTGCGATCAGACTTGGATCGGAACTCCTTCGGGAGGATCCTTCCGCCAAGTCAAGGAAGACCTTCTTCGACATCGACGAACCTCTCGAACCAGCGCCTCCAAATGCCCGAAGCAACATTCCGACTAGGTTGCTCTTCTCTGGGCGCAGCGCCGAGACGATGACGAATGGGGAGCTTTCGTCGTCCACAGACCGGGCGCGTTGCAGGCTCTCGAGGCTGATGAAAGGTTCGATCGGGGGTGCGTTTCGCGCGAGGGCAGACGGCGTCCGGAATCCCACGGTATAGATTTTAGCAATCTTGAGGGCTCTCATAGCAAATATAACAGGTGCAGCATCATCCGAAGAAGATGCCATCAACACAGCCGAACGTCCAAAGTATGCGGATGGGGCGAGGTCCGGGTGAGCGTGCTCAGTATGCCTTTCCAGCCCGCGTTATCAAAAACAAGGGTGGAGTTAAGTGGTAAGCCCGACAAGATAATGGGTTCGATAGAGTCGCTCTGGCGATGGCGAGGGCTTGACGGGATCGAATGGGGTGACGA
The DNA here is from genome assembly GCA_002991585.1 of Ilyonectria mors-panacis. Taxonomy (NCBI): domain Eukaryota; kingdom Fungi; phylum Ascomycota; class Sordariomycetes; order Hypocreales; family Nectriaceae; genus Ilyonectria; species Ilyonectria mors-panacis. Next base: position 100,342 of record PPHJ01000085.1, on the reverse strand, counting down.
TGATGTTGACGAAGATCCAGACCTAACAACGATTGTGTCCACTATTCCGATAACACGAGCGGCCTCCGTCAATATGGGACCGGTACCTGCATTGAGACTCGAGAAGAATGAACTGTTCCTGGTTATGGTTTGATGCGGTAGTCCTGGATTGAGGTATGCGCCTCCAAAGTGCTTTTGGTTACACCATGCCTCCATGCTTCCAGGATTGCTGGGATGTCTGTCAACAACTGCGAAGTGGTGAGGTAGTCCAAGTTCATTGAAACACTTCTCATAGAATGGCGCTTGTGGTGTGGCGCTCCGGGATGCCGTGCTGCTGATACCATATATGGACTTCCTAGGGAGCTGGCCCAACAATGACAGGGCCGCATTGATTTCTGCGGCGCTCATCTGGCCGGGAGCGGCGATTATGGGGAGAAGCGGGTGAGTGATAGGAGTGAAGACGGGATTCAATGTCCTCGAGAATTGACCAGTTTCGCCCATGTTAACGGCAGAGAATGGAGGGGCATCGGGGTATTCGGATCGCATTTTGGAGCGGAAGTATTCCAACTCAAAGTTCTCGTTGTGTTCGTTGATAATGGCAATCATCTTTATAATGTCCGCGTACCGTTGGGATTGTTGGAACACCTCCTGAGCGTACTTGGACGGCCACCGAAAGGTCCCAGAAAAGTCATGGAAGGCCGACATGATACGGGAGTTTCCTCGTTTCTCGTACAATTTCCGCCTAATGGTTTCTGGTAACCAGAGCTCCACGTCAATATACTCTACTCCCCATTGGATTGCACGGTACAGGTATTCATAGTATATGTCCGGGTTATCCATGGGGAACCTTCCATTTTCGCGGGTACATCGAGTAGTAAAGATGATGGGGAGTTCTGTGCGCTGGCGGAGAAGCATGACTTGCTCACCCACATAACTCAAACTAGGAATCTCTGAAAAGGATCCGTCCCCGAGCGGCTCCTGTAACAGATCGACGCGGATTTCGACAGCATCAGCGCCCACAGTCAGAATATCAATGTTGGGCAAGGCAGCGTGGACATCGGGAAAGGTGGTGGAGATGAAGTAAGTCCTTGGCTTTGCCATCAGAGCTGCATGGTGACTGATCTGGCCAAGAGTAAAAGACGTGAACCTTGCTAAATCGCGGCGGAAGAAATGGGATTCGGTATAGAGGAATTCGTAATCGCATTGGGCTGACAGGTGGAGGTCCGGAGGCATTCCTAGGTTGACACAGTGAGCATTGATGGCGACCATAAGCTCCTGATTGCGCGCAGCAACGTCGTCCTTTGCTTGGGAGGCGGCAATGCCGACGACGAAGCCACGGTCATCGGCTGTTACTTGGCTGAAGCCACCTCTTATCCTGAAGGGAGCGCCCAGCACCTCGGCGAACACGGACACAATCCGATCCTGTGCGTGTCCAAAGATAATGACGACGATCCTGGTATCTCCAGTCGCTGGTGTGCCGCCAAAAGAACTTTCGTCAAGAACAGGGCTTTGGCTATGCCGATTCACGTCGGCGCTCATGGGACTTGACGAAGAACCATTCAAGGCGGCATCAAGGGCCGGGCCATGAGGCCGGTCGGCCATCATTTGCTCAACAGCAGCCATTTCGGTTTGACTGAACCGGCGAGCCAGGTCCACCTCTTCAGCTTCCTGTCACGACAGTCCTGATGTTGCAAGTTCTCGGTATCCCCAATCCACCAAACGGGACAAGTCGCATTCCAATCGGGGCCGGTATTCCCCATGCACGGGTGATTGAGGTGAGGGAGGGCTCGACGGATAGATATCGGGTCAGTCGAATGCGACCCGTTGCAACCGCGTGGCGACGTTGCGACCAGGTCGAGGGTCGAGATTGGATCGTAGGTTTCGGGCTCGGATTCGGGCTCGGGTCTGGTTCCTAACGTTGATCGCTTTCGAAATGCGACAGAGGCAGCCGAGGAGGTGGCAAGGCGAGATGGCGACAGTGGCAGCGCGACGGTGGAACGGGCGTCGGGATATTGTTGGGTGATGTTGAGCGCAAAGGGTTTGTCGCAAGTGAGGTGTCGACGCGGCTATGTGTGGGTGCGGGCTTGAATGCGGACCCCTGTGGGGACTGGCAGACTATGGGTACGTCAGTGGTGGTGGTGAGAGCGAACGGGGCTCGTGAGCGTGTGTGGGATGGTGAGAGAGAAATAAAGCGGCGAAGCGGTCGAGAAATGGCAGAACGTGAGGCACGCAGCCAATAGGCCCGAAGGGGATCCGTACCTTGGGAGTACTTATGAGAGGGAAAAGTGGGAAGAGCCAGAAGGAGAGTTGAGGGTTAACAGCGCGCAACGTGGAGAGGACGAAGATATCGTATGCGGCGAGGGATGAAGTCGCTAAGGCGCCAAGCGAGGAATATTTGGCCGATGGGGCGTTTGAGCCGGCCAGATAGGGCGTGGTCGGGGCGAAACAAGGAGAGTATCCCTGACCCGGGGGTGGACTCGAGAGGATCAGAGCAAGCGACCGGGGGGTAGGACCATGGCCAGGCAAAACTCGAGGGCTGTCGTTGGTGGAAGGGAGTCGGACAAGCGAGCGGCGAGGGGTGTCGAATTGTTCCACCACAGGCGCTCGTCATGGACGTGAGCGATGCAGACGAGACAAGCAGGAAAGACGAGTAACAGAGACCCAACCTGGAGGCAGCAACTTGAAGGACGGCTTTGGGTGGTTGCCAGGGGCCTTTTTGTTCTGTCTTGCAGTGGGGGGTGCTGCTGTCTGTTGATGTGGGACGTGGTGGGATATGGTGGGATATGGTGGGATGTGGGATGCGCGATGTCTCCGGGTGAGGTGCGTGTAAATAATGCAAGAGAGAGAAAGGTGCGATTCTACCACGAAGGAATCAGATGAGATGGATGTTGATCTTCATGCAAATTTAAACGGGGCTTGGACTAGCAGTGGCGGGCTTGCTTGCATACTACCTACGCACTTTTGCCTCGGACGAGGTAAGGATGTAGGGAGGACGATGGTAAGAGAGTAAGGGTTGAAGGCATTGGAGGCCTTGCACGGGTTGGATAGGAAGAGGATTGGAAATGGCTGGGTGTACGGCAAGCAACTACCCCATCCCAAGTACCTTCCAAAGTCCAAGTCCACGGTCCCCCGAGGTTGACTGGTACTTTGCTGAGACAAGAAGGTTGTACCAACTAGCCCACAACTACGGAGTACTACGCAGTACTTGCTCGATAATGTACAGGGGACGTGGGGGCAATGGCGGGAGCAATTGGCAAACGGGACGGAGCGAGTGAAAAGAGAATGGGACATGGGACGGAGAAGACGGGGATGGATGGGAAGGATTGGACGGGTATAGGGAAGGGGCGACGAGGCGTCGTCGATGGTCCCTGAAGGTCCCTGGATAGGCTGTGAGCGAGCCGCCTAGTCGCCTAATCGCCTAATAAACGGACGACGGCTGAAGGCTCGCAGGGAAACCCGCTCCTCCATAATTACCCCCAATTTACTCGTTCGTTCTGTCTTGCCCCGAGTCTCGTCCAAAGCGCTCTGGCATTGAAAGCATTGGAAGTGCAGATGACATGCACCCACATCCGGTTGCATTGTGCAGATGCCGGGCCGTGTAAGTTATCTAGCTCGCCAGCTGGAACAACCAGCGGCCGATCCTCGCACCGATCGAGTAAGAACCGACGCCTCGCTGCTGTCGGCCGTAGAACGAACAAGTATAGGCAGGGGAATCGCCCCGAGAGGACGCCCAATGCCGCCGCACAGACAGCCAATGTGTCCGCTCCGCAAGTGACACGGCCTTTGGATGCCTCGAAACGGGCACGCAGGATGCCACAAGATACAAGATGGCAGCGCCAACAGTGGAACAACAGTGGAGAGGGGCGCCACTTGGGGGTGGGGACGAAAGGGGACCGGGGGGAAGAGGGGGGGAGGGGGGGGCACCAAGATGGCGCTGGAAGGCCAATTCTCCAGGCGCTGTGATAGCTGGACTTTGGGGGTCGTTGATTCTCCACCAATCCATGCCGCGCGTCCCCGCAAATGCTGTTAATGCTTCACTGCGAACCCTTGGGTTGCTCGGGTTGCTTGGGGGTCTGTTTCGACGGGGCTCCTGCTCTTCCCCCGGTCTTTGTTTCATGGCCATGCGACCCGCGAGAGTAAAAGAAAATTCCGTAGTCGCGATGGCGATGTCGACGTCGGCCTCGTCCAGGGCAGAAAAGGACGCCGTAGGGGGAAAAGTCTGTCAAGGGCAACATGGCGCGATTGTTGCGTCTGCCCGGACCCCGTTCCCTCCAAGCTCCCCTCTGAGCCTCCTCTCGTTCGTCCATCTTGTTTCGGCTTGTCTAACTGAGACGGGATGTGCCCAAGGAACAGCGGCTTCATTCACCTAAACGGCTCCAGCACACAATGCTAACAAACCTTCTGGTGGACCAAATGTCTATGCGATGTTGTTTTTCCATTGTTTTCCTTGGTCCTTTTTGGATATTGGTCCGTTGACAGGTTTCCCCAAGGGTTCATCCCAGGATCCGTCTCTAGGTAAATCCATCTTATCATCCCCATCCTACGTAGTATGTAGGACGTAGTATACCAGAGTTGCAGGCCTCCGGATCTAATCCCCCTCGGTTTCAATATTCCAAGGTTCAAAGCTCCTAAGCCCCAAGCTCTCAAGCTCCTCTTCAGCTGCGTCAATAGAACGGTCGCTTGCCTGTGCAGCCGCCCTTCCCCGGCGGCGTCATCCCATGTGGATACTACGTAGCAATCGCCAATCCCAATAATTAACAAACATCATGATATACACCTGAAATGCACGACGGCTGTTGGTCCAGTCATCCAAGCCTCGTGTGATTAGTCATTCCCCTGATAACCAGGCACGCGGGGGAGCACATCCACGCGCATGCACGTTGCGGCGTCACATAATCACGGCCTTTCCGAACTCCGAGTCCCTCAGCAATCGCCCGGGAGACTAGCACCCTTGTCTGGCTCACGACTTGTATCATAATGCAATTCCACGGTGCTTCCTGTCTCGGCAAGCCGGCTCGCCCATGGCCCGATTCTCAGAATGGTGAATGCGGGGCCGGGCCTGTCAATTGGCCCGTGCATCGATATAACAACTACTCCGTAATTCTTGTCCATTGCCAATGTACTTCGTACGTACCTCCGTAGCTGAAAGCCCATCTCCATCCTACGTTGTATAGCGTAGCTCCAACCCCTGCTCGCTTGGAAGCACCGGCCGCTGGTCGCATGTCGCATGTCGCACCTCGCGTATAGCCATTCGGCTGGGTCGAGGTTTAATTAATCTCCATCTTCTGGCGCCTTGGTCAAAGCCGGCTGTGGAATAGCTGGAGGTTATTCCTATGCCCGTCGTCCGTTGAGGCCCGGTCATGTCTCCGGCGTCTCGGGCCCATGCTCCGCCAACCGCAAGACCACCGGCCACGAATCTCTCCGGAGCTGGCCCACAAGATCCACGACCAACTATTTCCCACGAATGAAACGTGCTCCGTCTGGGTCCCTGGGAATCTGGAACCAAGTCTCTGGGGACGGAACAATGAGAGGCTGATAATCCTCGGCGTATCATCGACAGTCTGGTATCGGTTTCTGGTAAGTCGACAATCATGTCCGCCTGATGCACTGCAGGTAGGTGAGAGAACACGACGGGTTGCAGGCCCCTGGAATTCTGCACCTATCTCGACGTCGACCAGAAGATGATGCAATGAGACAAATACGAGACAAATACGAGACAAGGATAGACACGACCCGTCATCAGGTTGCGATGACCAAGGAAGACATGATTGACATTGAAAGACGCCCACTAGGTAAGAAAGGACTGCATTGCATCCATCACACACACGCACACGCACACACGCACACACGCACACACGCACACACGCACACGCACACACGCAAGCCCAAACGCAACTTGCCCGAATGCTACTCTGCACGGGAAGCTTAGATTCGCGCTTATTTCTGAGACCACGTCCCGATCATGTTACCCTCCGAGTCGATGAGCCTGGAAAAGAATCCCATCCCGCCTCCGATCTCCGTCTTGGGGCTGTGGACAAGTTAGCCTTTCCGTCAACATACCCGGACACCGGCAGGATCCGGTTTCACTCACATGGCAGTCTTCCCGCCAAGCTCGACGGCCTTCTCAAGTGTCTCGGCGCAGTCGACGACGCACAGGGTCGGCAAAACTGGACAAGGCCCCGGGTTGCCGGGGATGTGGTTGATGACCTGATTCTTCCCGTCCACGTGCAAGAGAGCTCCGTGAAGAGTCTTGCCCTTGGAGAAGAAGTGCATGCCCTTGACAGAGTCGCCAACGGCTTGGCGGGGCTCGTCGGAAAATTCCCATCCGAAGAGCTCGGTGTAGAACTTCTTGGCGCGAGAGACATCAAGGACGGGCACTTCCAACCAGCAGATCTGGCCAAGGGCTTCCTGTGGTGGTTGTGAGCAACGCTGCTTCAGTCTGGGAAGAGGGACGACGCAATACCTGAACAAGGGACTCGTCCATGTTGTCAATGTTGGAGAGGGAATTGATCAAATTGGTATTGTACGAGTGTCGGTGTGGTTATCAGACCTGAAGAGACTCTTTTGATCTTGAATTGTCAAATGGCTACGGAATGGTATCGAGGTGGTGTCTCGCCCTCGCCACTTTATACCCAGAGCTTGAAGCTCGATGCTCACACTAACTCAACAGCAAGGTTCAACCACCGTTCAGTTATCCCGTCCTCATTCCTTTGTCCAGTAAGCCCGCTACTCAACAACTTCGTCAGAGGCGTTGCTGCCTGACGATGGCTTGCCGTCAGGCCAATAATGATCCACGCAAAAGCAACGAGGAGAGGGGTCGGCAGGTGGCACATGACTTCGTGTCTGAGTCGCGCTCAACACGGCTGGGATGCGACGTATACGACGCGCCAATTCGCGCCGTGGCGGCGATTAGTGATCGTGAGAGGACGCCGCGCGCGGGGTTGAGACTCACCGACTGACACCAAGTTTGCGTCCGTTACGCCCCTAGCGTGAGACGAGATTACAACCCAACAACTTCACGACAACATTACGACGCAATCCACGGGCGTGAAGTCATGGGTATATGACAGCTGAGGATGCTCACGCAGCGCATCTTTTGTCGCTCAATGTGGTGACTGGGCGTTTCCACCCAACACACAGGTGTCAAGTGCGACAACCCTCTCATTCGGAGGCACATTTCTCTCGCATGGTATTCCCTTGTCTTTCTATTTTGCCATCATCCAACCCTTCTCATGCTGAAACCCTAGCGACGTCGTATCTCTTCTCAGCATGATTTCGAGCATGCCGACCTTCCGATCAGCCGCATTACCATTCCAATCCTTTATACCTGGCGGTGTGGGACCTGTATCCTTTGCAACACCGACGATTATAGACTTGAGGTCCAGGAAATTAATAGGTGGTAGGTCTTTCCACATCTTGGTTCTGATCGCCTTGATCATAGCCGCAATAAGTATCGCAATGGTCATGCCAAAGGCCGCATATGCCATTTTCGAATTACCGAATCGCACGACTTCCAGGGTCATTACTGTATCGACCTGCTTCGTTCCATTCTGCAGCATCGCTTGCCCTGCTCCGCTACTTCCGAGAAAATGGTCAAGTAACAACTCGAGTCCTTCTTCGATACCAGCAATGGCATCTGAAGCAATGCCATCCGTGTGGCCGTTGCGCTTCTGAACATTTTGTATATTCCGGAGGAATGAGTCCCCAAGGACAGAAGTGTATAGTGTTGTCAGGGTTTGTGATAGAAAGCTGACGCCATGGAATGAGACATTGACCAACCCTCGGGTAAAATCTATGTCAAGTTGCTGTTGTGCATCTCCGCGAACCCTGGTAACCGAGATATTCTTGGCAACCATGTCAACCTTGACATTGAATTTGGCTGGCGTAAACGCTACCTCGCACTGAGTCTGATTCAGCGCGCTGTAACTCTTTCCAGCCACGAATCCATACATGTACTGAGATGGACTTCTAACCGCCGCCAGCGCAATAACAAAATCGCTATTCAGAACTCCCTGGCCCGCCCATTCGCCATTCAGGAGCGACCCTCTGGGCCCAGAGCCCCTGTGGAGCGTAGATGCCACCAGGTGTGGTAACTATATCTGATGTATTGAAGGCAAATCGGCTCGATTCGTTGTATGAACATGACACCTTTGAGGAGTATCCATTTTCGAGGAATGTGTAGTTTAAAACAGTCGCTTTGGTGGTCGCATCCGAGCGCTCAGGCTCTACGAGGCCAACGGTGGAGGCAACGCCGTAAGCCGGACCGTGATAAGTAAATCCAGTGTTGTCAAGTTTTCTACATCGTGGAATAGACGTGTCGCGTGAAGAGGCTTGTTCCACGGAATTGAGAAGTAGCCCAGTCTTGGCTGCATCGCAGCCCGATTAGAATGGAGACAAGGTATTTGCCGGGAGGGCCAACGTACTTTTCCACGCGACATAAGTAAAAGTCCCCAGGTCCGAGGTGGTTCCCAGGAGGTCATTGCAAGGGGTGGCGGGAGGACACTCTTTACTCCAAAAGTTGGATGTTGATTTGTCGTAGCTCGGAATCTGGACTGTCGTGGGAAAGTCGGAGGTCGTTATTACAGGGGTGATGATCCAGTCCAGAGCAGGGAGGGAATTTGGATCAACATCAACCAAAAGAGTGACATGGCTATTTTGCGGTGAGGCAGGTCAAAGTCAGCCGTCCCTGTTGTTACTACGTGCCGAAGCTTCAATGTGTCAATCGCAGTGGGCCTGGACAGCATTCGGATGTTGGTAGAGAACGCGATGATGTTGTTGAGGATGAAAGTCTGAGAAGCGCCAATAATATTTGATATTATTTGGGACTATTATTTGAACGTATGTTCGATGGTTTGCAGTCCAATGCACTGTGCTTGAATTGGACCATCTCCGGGTTGAGAGCCATATCACAAAGGCGGAGAAAGAAGTAGAGAGAACGAGAGCTGCGGACAAAAAGAAGAATTTCCAAGACATCATGGGTATTAGGCGAGTTGAGGAGGGGGAAGAAAGAAACGACGGTAAGTGGGAATCGAAGGATTGCTGGCACAATGCTTCAAGGGGCGAAGCAGGATAGGGTTGTCTCTTTTACCATTTACCCCAAAGGTGCGCAATGTTCAGGCTGCCCGAGTCCACGGTCTCGGTTTTCCCCGGTGGAGAAGGCAACAATGAAGACAGCCTACATTGAGGTCCCAGGGTTCAGCTGAAACCAGGACGTGCAGGGGTAAGAAGCAGCGAAAACGCTGTTCTACTCGCTCAAGTTACGGGGCGTATACATCATGCAGGACAGCGTGCAGAATGGCGGCTAAACATTGGGCATGAGGCTCTGCCTGGTCATCGGTAACGACAATGCCGATAGGGCTACGTACGTCTGGACAGGGGATATTGGGAGCGATGGATGAAACTTTGCGATGGGGGCCAAGAAGCCGGAGACCCGCGCAATTGTTAACCGTGACATTCCGCGGTCTAAGCCACAGGCTATGGGAGACTGAATGCACTGATGTGGGGTGAATGCTATGAATAGAAAGTGAGCTCTCTTTTTTCTTTGAATTTCATTATTCTCGGTGTTTCACTTTTGTCTCTTGTCCCTTCGTATCTTGGTGAATGCCTGTAGTCTTTAGGCTACTGAGTGTCAAGGCGCTGGGTGCAAGTTCCAACACCAGTTCCGAAGACCGAATGCGGCGAAACTAGAGAGACAAGAGAATCATTAGTTTACCCGTGACAACTAGTGAAGATTTGAGGCCAAGATAAAACATTGCAGAATAAAATCTTAAGTAGCACTCATTGTCCCGAATAGTCTAGGAGAATTACGATATAGAAATACCCAAGTCAACTGGTTTGCGATGATGTCGCAATGGCTCATGATCCACACCGTAGGGTAGGTAATACTGTAGGTAGGTAGACCTCCGCAAACAAAGCTTGGCAGCTTGATAGCTGTTGAGCTAAGCCTGGAGCAGCTGTTAAGCTGTGCCCCACTATGCGTTTCCAGGCCAATCATGCACGCAATAACGTACCTAAGAAGCCGATCCTGAAGCGCGTCATACCACCTGCGTTTTGCCTTCAGCGTGTCGCAAACTGACTTTCGTGCTGTCGCATTTTTACATCTTCCACGCCGACAACCAACCTTCATTCCCCTGGACATTGAAGGCATCCCACAATTCATCGCCATCTCCAATTGTTTCATCCTCCCCATTTTCCGACCAAGTTTCATCATGGCCGAGCCCACTGAGCAAACCGCACCCGTCGTTGACGAGGTCGCAAAGCCCGTTGTCGAGGAGACGACCAAGCCTGAGGTTGATGAGGCCACCAAGCCCGCCGACAAGGACGACTCCGAGGCTGCGCCTGCGGCGCCCGCTGCTCCCGATGCTGTTGAAAATGCTACCGATATAGATGCCGCCGATGACGATGTCAAGTCCAGGAAAGTTACTCTCGCCGACCTCTGCGCCAAGGGCACTACCCTGTACGCCCAGAGGAGCTACGAGGAGGCCACCGAGATCTTCTCCCGGGCCAGCGTCCTGCAAGCCGAGATCAACGGCGAGACCGCACCCGAGAATGCTGAGATCCTCTTCCACTACGGCCGCAGCCTGTTCAGGGTCGGCCAGAGTAAGAGCGACGTCCTCGGTGGCCCCGCCGCCTCCGACAACAAGAAGAAGGCCAATGGCGACTCAAAGCCCAAGAAGCCCGAGGCCGCAAAGGCAAAGCAGGATGGCGCCGCCGAGGACAAGGAAGAGGCGCCCAAGAGCGATGCCGATGCCAAGAAGCCGTTGTTCCAGTTTACCGGCGATGAGAACTTTGACGAATCGGACGAGGATGAGGTGAGTCCACACGAACATCTGCTCTTGCCCTGGAAGATGCTAACATGGTCTTTAGGGTGCCGACGGCGACGAAGAAAGAGGAAGAGGATGATGACTTGGCCACTGCATTCGAGATCCTTGACCTTGCTCGTGTGTGCTACCTGAAGCGCCTTGAGCAGCTGGACCAGGAAGAGCAGGCCGACAAGGGCAAGGAGGTTTCCGAGGGTGATTCCCCTACCGCTAAGCACATCAAGGAGCGCCTTGCAGACACCCACGATGCGCTTTCCGAGATTTCCCTCGAGAACGAACGGTGCGCACACAAACCCCCGACCTCTACCCGGTTTGTCTAACGCCTCATTCTCACTAGATACCCCAACGCTATCGAGGATGGTCGCATATCCCTCAAGTACAAGCTGGAGCTCTACCCAGAAGAGTCAGAGATCATTGCCGAGGCGCACTTTAAGCTCTCTCTGGCACTCGAGTTCGCCTCCGTCACCACAGCCGGCGACGACGGCTCCAATGCGAAGCGCGAGGAGATGGATCAGAGCCTCCGTGATGAGGCCGTCACGGAGATGGAGCTTGCCATCAAGAGTTCCAAGCTCAAGCTGCAGAATAAGGAGGTCGAGCTCGCAACTATGGCATCCCCCGAGGACAACGAGTTTGCCCGCAAGTCTATCCTTGAGATGAAGGAAGTTATCGGTGATATGGAGCAGCGTGTATGTCTTTCCCGCCTTTCAAATCCCGCCAAACCCTTGAATTTGCCTTGCTAATAATAATCCTAGCTCGTTGACTTGCGCAACGACCCCATTGACACTAAGGGTCTCTTGGGTGACGATGCCAACCCCCTTGGAGGCATCTTCGGTGCCGCGGTCGGCCAGTCTGCTACCGAGACCAAGGCACGCGTCGAAGAGGCCAAGAAGACTGCTACTGACCTGTCAGGCCTCGTCCGCAAGAAGAACAAGGAAGCCACCCCTGTACCGGCCCCGGCTGCCACAGAGTCGGAAACCAACGGCAAGCGCAAAGCTGAGGATTCTGCTGAGGACTCCGCAGCCAAGAAGACCAAGGTTGAGGCATGAAATGACCAGTCAGGACACAACGAGAGAGCACAAGAACCCGATGCAATGACGTGTGCAGCCGGCAGGTGGCTAGTTGAATCTTTTGCTGGAAAAGCGGAGTTGGGAGCCTTTGAAAGACGATTAAACGGATGGGATGACACGGGATGGGATGGGATGGGATGCAAAGCCTTGGCCGGGCGATGTGCTTGGGGCGATGCTGTACGAGGTCGAGGACAAGGGACTTGATATCGCGAGTCACGGAATCTGTTTTGAGTAATGTACGATAATGATTTTTTCCTTGCTCTCGGTAACTGAGGTGTCCGCATGAGGTTGAAATACATCGCCAACATGAATCATAGCCATGGCAAACTCGTGGTCCATGATGATGCTAAACAAGGGGATGAAGCCAGTATAGATTTGTGTGAAGAAACATATATATCGAAAGGCGAAGACAAAGACTCTTTCTATTATATAAATCGCTCCTAAACGCCGCCCCTCCGGTCCATCTACAGCTTGAAGTTGCCACTCGAAACGGCCTTGGCGCCTTGGCCTTCTTGCCGTCGACGTCGGTGATCTCGCCCTTGCGGTTGATGACCTTGACGCCGCCCTTCTTGAGCTCGGCGATGGTGTCGCGCTTCATCTGGGCGCGGCGGCTGATGACCTTTTTGCCGTCGACGCCGCCAGCCTTGCGCACGCGCTCCTTCTCGCGGCGGCGGCGGGCGGCCTTGTCCTCGCGCGACATCTCCTGGCGCGCCACGGGCAGGCCGCTCTTGGAGACGATCTCGCCCTTGGCTGCCGTGTCGGCGCCGGCCTTGTACACCTCCTGGGGCGCCATGCGGCTGCTCTCACCGGTGACGCCCTGGGCCGTTGTGGGTTGGGCGTCCTCCATGGCCACGGTGGCGACGTCGGCAACGACGGAGAGCGTCGGCGCAGCGGGCTTGGGCTTGTAGTGCCAGCTGCTGAGGGAGTCGAGGCGGGTGCTGACATCCTTCCACATGGCTTCGACCTCCTTCTCCTCGCGCTGCAGCTTCTCGTCCGACTGGCTGACGTAGTTGTCCGGGTCGGTGTTCTTGATGTGCTCCTCCTCGTAGAGCTCGGCCAGGCCCTTGGTGGCCTTGCTGTCGTCGAGTTCTACCAGTCCACGGCGGGTGCCCGCGGGCACACCCTCAGTGTCGGGTCGGCGGCGGATGACCTCATCGAACTCCTGGGCGAGAATGCGTCGCTTGATGAGATCCTCGATGCCCTCGGTGACCTCAGGGGTAATGACAGGCACAGGCTTGCCGATGTGCTCGAAATCCAGGTCTTCTTCCAGGAGGGAGTTCATCGGTCGATCGACCGCAGCCGCCTCACCAGACATTGCCCACTCCCGTTTCGCGACGGATGCAGCCTCGAGCTTGCGGATCTCCTCGGCAAGCTTGGCTTGTCGGCGCTCGTGGGCAGAGCGGCGCGACTTGGGGTCTCCCGCAGACACATCGACAAGGCATCATCGGAATCCTCTTGTTCTGATTCATCATCGAAGAGATCTCTGCGGACGTCGTCAATTGCCCTCTGGACATCGGTCTCATCTGGTTGCTTGGGCTTAAAGTGAACGGCCTTCCTGGGCTTGTCGCCCTTGTACTTCTTAGAGGGTGGTGCAAAGAAGTCTTTGTAGTAAACCTCATTAGCATTGAAGTCCATGCCTTCATCTTCCAGGGCATCGTCCATGTCCTCGTCCTCACTATCGCCTTCTGGCGCGTCGAGAGCCATATCTCCAAACGTAGGTCCAGCCTCGTCGTCATCGTCGTCCTCTGCGTCTGATGTTGGCTCGACATCCGCAGTTTTTTTCGAGGCTTTGGGATTTTTCTTCGAAGGGGCCATAGGATCAGTTTCCCAATCCACCTCTTCATCATCGCTGGCTTGGTCGGTGTTGGGATCTCCCCTTGCGTCCTGGTCCTCGAACCACTGTGTTTGCTTGTTGAAGTCGTCGATGGAGAAGAAACCGTCGTTGAGACCATTGGGATCTTCGGTATACTCATCAGCAGGCTCATCGGCGTCATCACCGTCTTCGTTATCGTCGTCCTGCTCCTGTCCCTCAACTTCCTCATCGTCTTCCCAGTTGTCCTCCTGGCCATCCTCCAACTCCTCGCCTGATATTTGATTCTCGCCATCCTCGGCCTCCTCATCGGACTCACCCGATCCACTCTCAACGTCCTCATCGTCTGATCCGACTTCGAAGCCATCATCTCCAAATTCGAGCATCTTGGAGTCGGATCCGTTCACGCCATTCATCACAACCTCGTCTCGCTCCTCCAGTTCGGACAGAGCCTCCTCCGAGTACTTCAAGACACCACCGATGATCCTTTTCGCTTGCTGCCACACTTGACCCGTCTCAAACCCATCGATGTAAACCTTGCGCATCTTCAGCACGTCATCGGCGTTGGTGGCCCTCTTTCGCTTCCGGTTTTCCTTGAGTCTCTCCTGTTGTTCGTCTCCGACCTGGGATGCAAAACCCTCCAGCATATTCTTGACGAGGTTGAGGGAGTCCGTCGGGATTGCGGCCGTGGGCTGGAGGAAGGCATGGCGGTTGCCCTCACGAAGGCTGTCGAGCAGGGCCAGGACATGGCCGTTGGCCAGAGAGTCGGGAGGCGCCATGATGGACGTGGCAGTCAGCGTGTGCGACGTCGAAGTGAGAGAGGGCGATGTCTCGATGGCCATGCTCTGCTCTGCTGTCGGGCGAGCCGCGTCGTGTTGTCGCTGAAATTTGCAGCTTGGAATAGAGCAGCTGGAAGCCGAGAAAGTCGAACGCCGCTGCGCGATGCGTGCGATGGGGAAAAATTTTGGGAATGGGCGGCTTGGCCCCGCAGCGAGGGTCAGAGGACTGCCCCGCGATTGGTCAATCAAATCCTGGGCGACCTGCGATAAGACAACAGAGTCCGATAAGGAGAACATTTCCGGCCTCATTGATGTGAAATGTCGAGCAGGGCAAAACGCAAGGCTCCCGATTATATTGAGGTAGAAAAGATAGCTATAAATATCAAATATAGGGCCTTTTAAACCCTTGATAAATGGCGGAATTAGCTTTCTATTGAACGAACGCTTGAACGACTGAGAGTACTCCGATTCCGAACCCATTTGAAGTGCAAGTCTTGTCCCAACTCCGAGGCGATTCACCATCTAGGTACTATCCAGAGAGAAAGAAGTCTTCAAACTCGATACCCAACAGTCTCAGTTTCCCCTTCGACCACCGGTGGTCATCAGTGTAATCTTCTGTTTCTTCTTCTTCTTACCGCCACCTCCGCCACTTCCGCCAACTCCGATGTTACCACCGCCGGCGCTGCCACTGCCACCACTGGTGGTCTGGCTGGTTGCGTGGCTCTTCTCTGCCGCCTCCATGGCCTGAATCTGCATGACTAGCTCCTCAGTCCCAAATAAGTCTTCATCCTTTAACCAACCGTCGTTGGCATTTGGATTACGAACTGGCCCTAATTCCGGTGATCCATTGATCACACGTGTGCCCCAAACCGTCCTTTGAGTCGACGGGCTTGTTGACATCGAGGCCAGAGTCTCAAATCCTGGTCGGGGATCTGGAGGCGTAGCGTTTGGGTGACCGGCCAGAGGCTGAAACTCGGACAGGTCCATTGGAGGTACATTATCGTCTCGGAGAGGCTCGGCGGTCCTTGGGAAGCCTGCCGAAGTCCGCATGGCTGCCGCTTCAAGGCGCTCCGCTTGGAGACGTTCCCGTTCCTCCTGAGTCTCCTTGTCGCGATTCCGTTTCCGTCGGCGCTCAATCTCGCCTGAAAATGAGGCCAGCGTCTCCGCCGGCACAATATCAGTCCAGTCGCATTCCAAGAAGCTGACAACACATCCACGAGGCAGATGGCCCAGATACTTGGCCCGTTTGCGCATTGCATCATCAACCACATGACCCGTGGAGATATGCTCGACACGGGGCAATAGAGTTGACGGGAATGACGAAAACGAACCGTACTTGGTCTTCAGGATCCGAATATCGAGGGGGGAGAGGTAGAGATGTGGCGGCGAGCTGTAGAAATAAAAGTCGGAGTCTGATGATGGCTTTGCCGGATTTGACTGCTGCAACGACTGCTGACATTTCAGCGATGGTGAGGTCTGTCAACTTCTCCTTTGCGGTCGTGATTGCTCGGATCGCCTTCTGGGTCCATTCTCCATCTTGTCCGAACAGTGTCTCATCCTCTTTCGCTTGCTGCTCTAAAGCCGAAATCTCCTCCTCGAACTGGGCAGCCATGTACTCCACGGTGCCCTTCAAGATGCGCGCATAGTCCAAGACATTGGCGGCAAAATGCCACGGGATATCCTCCCCAGAGTTCAGCACTTCTGCACCGCCTTCTCTCGGCAGGGCCAACGTAGAATTGGCATTCCTGGCCATTAGACGCAGCACTACGTCGTCACCAACCCGAGGCAGTGGGCTTTCCTGGCCCGCATAGAACCGTACCGGCCGCACATCCTGCAAGTAAATGCTGTCCTCGCAGATAGGGCACTTCTTCCACCGAACTGCCTTTACGGACTTGCCATCATCTTCACCGGAGCTAGAGTTCATAAATCGGATCAAACAAGGCAAGCAGAAGATATGACCGCATTTCGCCATCCGGGGCGCGACCGGTTCGAGAGAGGCAAATCGGACATGAGGAAGTCTGGGACTCGCTTGAGGCCACGACCTGCATCACTAAAGACCAATCTAGAAGCATGTCGGGGTCTGATGCATTCTTCGTGTATGCGCCTTCTGGAGAAACAATGAAGCGATAGTTGGCGTGGACATACCGTGCCTTGTCAGCAGCATGGTATCCAGACCCAGGCCCCCATGTCGGATTCCGACGATACGATCTCGCATGAAAACTGTGGTCTTGGATCGGCCGAGGAGTCGAGTAGTCTAGAAGATGTGTAATGGAAGTCTGGCCCCGCCTGCTCGAAGGATTTCTCATTGCCCTGAGCTCGGCCATGGCATCGTATTCGTCCAGTGTGGTATTTGCCCTCTCTCCGGGCCCGGGTCGGCGCTGGCTTCTATGCTGCTTCCGGGAACCTTGAGTCTTCCGCGGGATAGACTGAGAGAATGAAGAACCGGCTTGACTTGGTCGACGAGAGGATTCGAAGCTCGAGGTCGTTGGTCCGGCTTGGGCGGTTGGAGGGTTCGATGGTACTGGAAGGGACTTGCCCACAATCGAGTTCGATGGATTCATGATCAGACCGATTAGGAGTAGATATCTCGACCTCTCCTGCGATGAAAACGAAGGCTTGTTCAATCGCTCGATCGACTCGGAATCATGCCAAGCGGAGATCAAGCGAGTGCCGACTCGGTTGCTCCCACTTTGGCCAGGGCGCGTTCGAACAGCGGGGTTTGGTAGGAAAGGGTTTCTGGTAGATATGATTGGAGAGAGGATATAGGTTGATTTGAGGAGGTTGTTGAAGATGAGAGTCTCAAAGGGTCCAACTGGGACGGACCCCGAGGATGGGTGGAGGTGGATCGAGCGAGTCACCCGGCGGGGCAAATCGTGATGCAGTCGGGACGGCGGCATCAGGGGCATGGCGTTACTACTTAGTCATCACAAGGATAAATCACGTGACACGGCGCGTGATGCTCTAATTATGACTGCCTCGGAAGTGCAGTTGAGCTATCGTTGCGTGGTTAAATTCAACACTCCAATTCTCAAGTCGAACATGTAAGATATTTTTCAAGATGAGAGATACTATGATACAGAGATTCCGATATCATCAAAGCACGCGCACAAAAATGACAATGAATTAGGTATATGACGGTGATCCAAGCCCTCGGTGATCTCAACCACTCACTTCTCATCTCAATCGGATCCAGGGGAATCATTGACAAATGAAGACACCAACCCCAAAAAAAAACAAAGTGTTGCTGAAACGAAAGCGTCACGACGTTAGCTCATCTTGGTTCGTTCCTTCTCCTTCTCGAATTAGGCGAACTTTTGCTTGAGCTTGTGGAACATGCTGCTCAGTCGGTGGTGCTTCTTCTTGGGTTCAGTCTTAGAGGTCGAGCCATTGGCCGCGGGCTCGTCGGCCTTGGAGCCATTCTCAGTCTTGGAGCCGTTCTCGGCAGCCTTGGAGCCGTTCTCAGTGGCGGTAGTGCCATTCTCGGTGCTCACCACAGGAGTCTCAGTCTTGACTTCCTCAGGCTTAACCTCCTCGGTCTTAACCTCTTCAATCTTGACCTCCTCAGGTTTTGTCTCGGCCTCGGCGGGGACAGGCTTGACCTCCTTCAGGAGCTCAGTCTCAACAGCCTTCTTGTCCTCAACAGCCTCAGTGTTGGCAGCTGCCTCGGGGCTCTTTCCAGCCTCAACGATCGACTCCTTGACCTCGGCGGGTACCTCGGGGGCCACCTCCTCAGGCTTCGTCTCAGCCTCGGCGGGGACAGGCTTGACCTCCTTCAGGAGCTCAGTCTCGACGGCCTTCTTATCCTCAACAGCCTCAGTGTTGGCAGCTGCCTCAGGGCTCTTTTCGGCCTCAATGATAGACTCCTTGACCTCGGCAGGTACCTCAGGGGACACCTCCTCCTTGGTCTCAGTAACTAAGGCCTCTTGGACGGGAGCAGGAAGACCCTCCTTCACGGCCTCGGGGAGATCCTTGACAACAGAAGTAGCCTCGTCAACAAACCGGAGCGGTCTTGTCTTGCACAACCTCCTTGGCCACGAGGGAGGCGGCGATGACAGCACCACCAGCGGTGGCGGCAATGGCAGCAAGGTCAGAATCAGACACAGCCTCCTTCTTCTCAGCGCCATCGGAAGTGACAGCAGCCTCGGGAACCTTCTCCTTAAGCTCCGTCTCGACCTCAGCCTTCTCCTTGACCTCCTCAGTCTCGGCGCTAGCCTCGGGGGAGCGACATTGGCCTTCTCTTGACTCTCCTTGACAATCTCGGGAACCTCAGGAGCCTTGGGCTCAAGAGGAACCTCGGCAGCCAGCGCAGCGGTGGTGGCGGTCGGGGCGACAGTGGAGATGGTAGCGTCGTTGACATCGGCGATAGGGAGACTGGACTCGGGAATTATGTTGCCTGAAACCGGGGGGAGCTCGGTCTCGACACCTGGCAGAGCATCGCTCTTCTCATACGACTCCTTGTCGAGCTTGACATACTTGTCAGTGCTCTCGGCAGCGATGGTCTCGGGAATCTTCTCTCCCGGCTGCAGAGTGATGGGGTTCACGCCGCCTTCAGAAGCAGGCAGAGGGCTGATGCCAATGGGCTTGTCGAGCTCGGTGGCGGGGGTGGCGGGGAAACCACCAGGGATTTCAGTGGGGGTTGGCTTGGGCTCAACGTCAGGAACGACAGCAGCCTCGACGGGCTTGGTCTCGGCAACCTTCTCGTTAACGACCCTCCTCCTCTACAGGCTTGGTCTCGGCAGGAGTCACGGCAGGAGCCTCAACAACTTTCTCATCGATGGCCTTGGTCTCGGCCTCGGCCTCGACGGCCTTGCTTTCGATGGGTTGCTCGCTAGCCATCGCAGCGGTGGTAGAAGCAGGAGTGACTGAGTTGATAACGGCAGCGGCGGGGGCTGCTTGAGTGATCTGGTCGGGGTTGAGGAAGTTGTTGATGTTGCCCTCGTGATCAGGCTCCTTGGGCGCAGACTCGTTGATGACCCAGTTGTTGTCGACGACAAACTATTATAGAGATGAGCGACGGCCTTGGGAACGATTGTGCAAAGATTCAGGAAGCGTCAGAGCAGCAATTAAGTGGAGGGGGGAGGGGGATGGTCGATGATGGGGGCTGGGACTGAGAACTGGAGGGGCGGGTGGCCGCGTGATTGTGTAAGGGACGCAGGCACACTAGCGCCAGCGCCCCTCCCCCTCGCCATATGGCTAGGCGCCGCGCCGCCAAAAGATACACTTCACTTTGGTCTGGCCTGTCTGACCTGGTGAAAACCTTGGTCATGGGCTGAGGAGCCAACAGCTTCTCACCGCTTCGCGCGACTCGCGCATTCCAGCGCTGCCTTGGTGTGGCCCGTTTGCGTCATCCCGACCCTGAGGAGCCGCGGCGCTACGGATTGCGCACCGTGGGCAGAAAATCGCGGCGGGTCATGACATGACGGACAGGGCAAAACTGGGCCATGGCAGGGTCTGGGTAGTTGCGCAATCCTGGCAGCTGCTCGAAATGAGGCAAGCGGGGCAGGCTGGGATGATGAGCGGACACCGCCATTGCGCAAGAACAGCTTAGGCTTAAGAGGAGCCCTGCAGGATGCGAGATGAGGATGGGCGCAACGTGGAGCACGGATGCGACAGCGGCGCCAGCATCGTCCGTCAATCAATGATCGGGCACGAGTGATGCAAGTGATGCGAGTGATTGCAGCGGCGGCACAAGCGCCCAACGATGCATGGATGTGCATTCAATTTTGTTTTGGGGCGCGGCGGAGGGGCAGCAACAGCACAAGAAGCAACGGCAAGGCAGCAGGAGCTTGCTTGAACCATGGGGGCGCCAAAGGAAACCGACAGGGTGCAGGGAAAGGGGCATCATCATGGATGGGTGTTTGGGTATGGGGAACGATCGGGCAAAAAAAAAAATTGATCCTAAGCAGAGACGCAGTCTCCGGACCTCAGCACAACGCACCTTGTAGTAGATCTTTTCTGAGGCATCCTCCAGCTCGACCGACTTCTGGAACACGTCATCCTGCTTTTCGAGCTTGACGCTCTTGGTCCAGCGATCGAATGTGCCGGTCACGTAGACCTCCTCGGCGGGATGCTCCCTAGATGAAGCTCGGAGTCAGCTTGGACGTGTCTCAGACAAGGGCGGAGTGCCGCCATTGTCGGGTAGGACGCAGGGCGGCAGTCGTGAAGGAGGGGATGGCAAGTCGGAGCTTGAGACAGATGCTCGCGTGAACGGGTTTGGCGTGCGTGCGACCGGGAGCTCCTCCGTGTAGAGGCCGAGGCGGAGGAAATTGGAACATACCACTTGAATGTGAAGCTGCCCATGGCTGCGATTAGGTATTAGGTTCGGGCGTGTGTTCTGGGCAGAGCGATGGAAAGCGAGGATTCGAGGATTGGAGAGCGACGAGGTTGACGAGTTTTGTGGTTGAGACGGATAAGATGGAGGGTTGGGAGGAAACCAGGACGCGAGGGCTGGTCTGGTTCAGGGCCTGGGTCTGGCGTTCGGTCGCTTGGTCGGTCTGGCTGCTGGGGGGAACCCGAAATTAAAGATGGCCCTCTGGCAGGATGGAGCAAAACAACACCACCACAACCACTACCACCGACAGCCGGATCGCCGGGTCTGATGAGAAATCGGCAGAGAAGGGATGTGTAATGGTCGATAAAGCGGTGCCAGACGAGGTCGGTGAAAAATTAGGTCCAAGGTGGCGAGAGACTGTGAGGATGAGGGAGCGAGCAGAAGAAGAAGAGGATGGTTGGCCGGTGCAAGGGTGGGGGACGGGAGCGTTGACGGTGTACAACTACACGGATTACGGATAACTACTGTGCAAGACGTATGCGTCCTGCAGCAGGTACTGCGGTACTGCAGCACGTAGTAGATAAGCTACCAATGGGTGATTTGTTGCAGTGACGGCTAATACCCAGAGCAGCGGCAACAGTCGAAGCACAAAACAACACACAGCGAGAGCAACCACCAGGATTCGACCGCATTCGACAGCGACGGAGCCGGCAACGATCCCGTTTCCCCAACGTCAACCACCTCCACGGCACACAGATGACGCGAATCCTACGTACCATGTACCTCGCATTGTGCGGGCTGCTACTCCGTATGTACTGTTATGTATGAACGTGCGTGTGTCCCGACATGGTATCAGCAGCTCCCTTGTCCCTCGCCTACCTATTTCGTCTCGTCCTCTTTGCTCGTGTCGAGATGGATCATGGACCCGGGCTGGTCTGATTGCGGCATCCACAGCACCCAACCCGCAATCAGCGACTGATGGGCAAAAGAGGGAAATGGGCAAATGTTGGTCGGCGCTAGCAGCCAGCGAGCAGCACAGCTCCAAGCCTCCCGACGGGGGAGACCCATGGAGGGCAAGGCTCTGTGGCCTGGGTGCCTTCTGGTGGTTCTGGCTCGCTACTGTTCCTGCGACCAGCCCACAAGTGGACCTTTTTCCGACCTGGTTCCAGAGGTCTCTGACGACATGACATGGGCCATCTGACGGCGCTGTGTGTGTGGTGTCGTGGCTTGCAAGAGTTGGTCCGCATCCGGGCGACCGGCTTCTCGCAGTCCAGCCCCAAGCCGTCAACCACAAGCACCGCCAGCACCACCAGTGGCCAGAGGTGGGTTGATCGGTGGCTAGAGGGTTGAAGGCGGTGGCATTTCTGTCCCCAATCTTCCAAAAACTCTCTTTGCCTCAACAACCCACACGCGCAATGGACGTTGAGACCCATGAATGACGGGAAAAAACTCTCTCGGCGGCGACACACCGCGGCTCGGCACTACCAAACTATCTAGCTTGCCCGGTAGCTAAGGCAGCCTCGCGGCTAGGCAGCTGGGCGGCTAGCGTATCGTATTGTCAATCGAGGCACGTTGCAGCCTGGGAGCAGCTGAGCTAGCAATTAAGCTGATTACATGACGGCGGTGATTCATTGTTGCTATGTTGCTCCGTGGTCTTGATGGCGCCGACGGTGCTGATGCATTTTATCCAGGCTAAATTGATCGATGGCGCTGGAGATGCTGTGTTGGGCTTAGCTTCAATTAACTGTCTCACTCAGCCCGGAGCTAGGTACCCGCTAGTCAGGTCACGGTGCTCGCAGCGCCAGGGTTGAGACAACTGGTTCAGGCGCAAACGTTGATGGACAAGCGAAATCTTGTCGTCAGCTGATCCATCCCCACGGCGAGCCGGCTCTATTCACTCCGAACGTCTACATGCTCCGTCATTTTGTCGTTGAACCACCATCTGATCAGACCCTCGATGGGCTTCGTCAGCCAACGCTGCGGGTCAATGTCGACACGGCCGGTAGCTGAAGAGCATTGGACCACCACGCCCTGGGGGGACGGTCTAAAATGTATTGCTGTGGGAGCCATGACAATTTCCGAAGCGGAATAGTCGTGGCATACACCAAGCGCCTCGAGACCGCCATCTTGATATTCGATTAATATGCCGAGGCATGTCCTTGGTTCAGGCGTCCTAGGAACCCAACGATGAAACACCGTAAACTTCTTGACGTTGTCCAGGGACGCCAGCGAAAGATAGTAAAGATCATTCACCCTAGGCGGGTTGTAGCCATTAAAAACGCCCCGGATGTCAATGTCGGCGCTCCCTGTTGGCCTCAATGGTGTACCAATGTTCGGGATCAATCCTGCAGGATCCGGGTCGGGCAACAGTAAGTGACTAAGAGTCGAGCCCAGGAATCGAGTTTGCGTTCCTGGCTCGTTTGGGTTGTTGTAGCGGCCCAAAGTCTGAAACCGCCCAAAGCTGGTGCCAACCTGATACATTTCATTGTCAGTCCGAGTTACAGGATAGGGTGCATGGTGGGAGCTTCTTACCACAAGAGCCGCATCGCGTGACCACTCGGAGTCTGTCAACCGGAGCCAAATTCCAGCAATCTTCTCTCCCTTTGCAAGCGGGAAGGAGAGTCGAACATAGCTCCGGCGTTCAGTCGGATGAGCCGTATCCTGGGGAGGGCCACGGGCTTCCTCAAAACGATGACGGTGAGGATGGATCCATTGCAAAACGCCTTTCCAACAGAACGCGGTAAGCCCTGTTATTCCTTCCAGGTTGACACAGCGCACTCGCTTTGGTATACGGTCTCGATCATACCAGAAGAATTGCGGGCGAGGCGGATTCGGCGTGTCCCAGAGTTGAAGAGCTTGCGCAACCTTTATACGCAGGAATTGACCCTGTAGCTGTCAGTTTGGTCCGAGTTGGAGGAAAGGACTGGACGCATCCGACTACCTTGATTTCAACCTGTACTCCACGTAGGTCATCGATTTCTTCTACCGCATACCAAGAATCTCCGCCGTCCCTACCTGGTGTTGAGGTATCGTGGTCGTCAAAGGGTTCCAGCTTCCTGATACCTAAACTATCTAGGCATATTCTGACGCGACTTGATTGACTTGGTCCTATTACCAATCCTTTGACGCGGTCCCAACTCTGGATCGAAGTGAGCGGCAGCTCTTGTCCGACACTTTCCACATCTATCAGAGAGCGATAGAGACGGCTCCTATACAGTGCCAAGAGAAATCTGCACAAGGGGGAGTCTTGGCAGTAGCCGAAGATCATCTCGCTCAGTTCTCGAGGCAAACGGCGTAAAGAGGACGAGAGGTTGTCCACACGGGCTGTCGGTATACCTAAAGCCATGGCAGACCGTTCTGGCCTGGCTTGATAGCGTGAATTGGGGAACGGCTGAATCCATACGCCAATCCCCCAAATATCTTTAAGAGTCAACTGCTTGCCATGCTGATTGACCATATGGTAGCAGTCAACATGGTAAATAAAGGCGTCTTGGCGGCTAACGCGACACTCGTGACAGGCTGCGCGCCGGCAAAGCCCCCACCATGACGAACGATTCCTCTCGTACACTGTTTCATAACGGAATACGGGCTCATGCGGAGGAATCACGAAACCGAGTGTGAAGGCTGAAAATGTCGACGATTCCCAGTCGCCAATGACTGCATGGAGTTGTCAGCTGGGTGCGTCTCGCTGAGGGGATATGAAGGAGGATTAGGCGTGTACCTGCAGCTACTTTCTCGCCCAAGAAGACGGGGATGCGACAAAGAACACAGTAGGCTTTCTGCAATGGGATATGGCAGAGGGGGTCAGAATGCCCAAGATGCACAATGCCCGTCGACTGACTCGTTGGTTGCTGCATGGTCAAGGCGTACGCCAGGGAGTTCGAATGCCTGACTCTGTCTCGGCAAGAGAGACAGAGAAGCTAACGGCGCACGGCAATCCAGGCCTCTGAATGGTTATGAGGGATTCATGGCCCCCGTGATTTGATTCGTTATCGGGGAGGGTTCATTTACGTGTTGGTTGTAAGTTCGGCCTTTGTTTTGGCTTCGCTGTTTATGCTTGTTTCTAGCACCCATCACTTCCCCGTCCGTGCTCAGCCCCCCACATCAAGCCTGTTTCCTTGTCGAACTGGTTCCCCTCCCTCTGATTATCCCGTCGTCGTTACGATCTAAATCACACTAAATCAGTCGCCCATGGGATACGGTGTCGGAAAAGCAGTAGCAATAAGCCATACCCATGCATTGTACATTTGAGATGCAACCGACATTGCCGACTGCATAGCTAGTAAGGTTTGACCCAAGCACAGACGTGGCACTGGTCCGACCAACAGACAGGTATGTGCTGCGTGATGACTTGAGGCGGTGTACAGATATCGGCATCGTTCGATGTCATCGGCCGAGATGCTCGGCGTCCAGTCTGCAGGCATCGGGTTGTCTGTTCATGCAATGCGCTCTTGGAATGCTCACACTCGTCACACAAAAAACCACCGGCTAAATTGTGAAGAAGAATCAAGAGCCTAGCAGCTGGGACGCGTCAAAAGCACTGCCCATTCGTTGATGTTGGAGGTCCAGCTACGAGACACGCAGTAAGACACAAGCATAAGTGCACTCGATTCGGTCATTAGCGAGTCATGCAGGTAATCATGTCGCACATACCCCAGGTTTCATTGTACTTTTCTTTTGTATGTGTTGTAAATGTACTTCCGTAGTCGGCATGCACATACTTATTCTTTCGGTTATCTGAAGGACGCACTAACATCGCCATCTAACCCAGATTCGATGCTGGTATCATAAATGATCATAATTCAATAACACCTAACTGAGCGGTCATTCAGGCCTCATTAGGGCGACGCATATTGACAATGTCGAGGAGCATTGTGATTTGATGTCACTCTCTGGAGACTAGAGCTCGTCTCTAGACGCGGTCTTCTCCTCCTTGTCCTCTGCCTGCTTGCCCTCTGCTTCCTTGCTCTCTTCGGCATCCTTGTCCTCTACCTCCTTAGCCTTCAGGGAATTCGCCTTGATTTCAAATTTTATCATCTTCTTTCCATCGGGCTGGGTGTGCTGCACCCAGGCAATAACCCCGCTGTCCTCTGGCGTGGTCTTGTACTTGCCCAGGTCGGAGAGAACATCTAAGGCAACTTCATGAGCAAAATGGTTGGCGCGATTGGATTATTTAATGGTCCACTTACCCTTGCAATCACTGGCACCGGCGGCCCACAGCGGAAGAATACCATATAGAGCCCCGGGAGCGAAGATGACGACTCGTTGCCCATCTTGGGATCGATCAATCTTGTCAGCCGACGGGAACTCAACAACTGATTCCACCTCGTCGTCCTCCTGCTTGGGTTTGTCAAATATGGCAAACAGGGCCTTGCCCTTGCCGTCCGTTCGCTCCTCTTCCTCGATCCACTCACGAACCAGGAGTGGCAGTTTGTCATAG
Organism: Ilyonectria mors-panacis; assembly: GCA_002991585.1. Classification (NCBI taxonomy): domain Eukaryota; kingdom Fungi; phylum Ascomycota; class Sordariomycetes; order Hypocreales; family Nectriaceae; genus Ilyonectria; species Ilyonectria mors-panacis. Next base: position 74,176 of record PPHJ01000085.1, on the reverse strand, counting down.
TCCATCAACAGAAGGTTTCGGTTGTGAAGATGGGCATCTATTCCAACCCATCCGCCCGGATACTCCCTTCCAGAAAAGACGTTCTTAAGGCCTTTTCCCCAAGGCCTGAGCCCGTTGGGCGGTGCCGTCATCAGATCATGGAGGGTGTACTCAAGAGCGTGGAAGTTGGCCGTAGACTCGCAGGCCGACTCGAAGGACGAAATGGCCTTTGAGGAGAATGGGTTATTCCACTCGAAGCCGTCAACCTTGCTGGGTGGAGGCGGTGCCGGCTTGCGAAAATTAAAGGCCTGGGCCGTGCCAGTAAACAGCGCGGCTAGGATTGGAGCCGAGTTGAGCTTCATAGTTGTGGGGTTGATGGCGATGCCGTCCTTGCAAGTCAAGCTATGTCAAGATGCAGCTCAGCGCGAGTCAAGTGCTTGATGACGGGAAACACAACCAATTCCAACAACTCGGCCCATTCTTAATAGTCCGTCATATGAAGCCAGCCTGGCAAGAAGGATAATTGTGTTGCTGTCCTCATCGGACGGTTGAAGCTCCGAATTTCCTCTTTGGGACTTCATGAGTATTGGCGACGGGTTGCTCGGCTAAGAAGCCAGAGGGGGGGGGAAGTCATGTGTTCTGGGTTTCATGTCCAGGGCGAGGCGAGATCTGGCCATCATGGCACCACTGTCTAAGGGGGTGTCAGATGTTGTTTTCTCGGCATGGCTTCTTGACTGGAAATTTGTGAAGTGAAGTTCCGACCAAGTCTAGGGTGCTGGCATTGCAGATGGATGGTTACAATGTGATGTGTATGATCTATTATGGGACACAGACGCGGAACATTGACTCACCGAAGCGAAGACGAAGAGTCCCACCTCTTGGGACCGAGTTTATCTGTAATTTTAATCGGAGATTTCGCATCTTGCATTCACCATTGTCAAAGGATACGAGTTTGTTCACGTATCGGATTTTTGGGGAGGATGTCTTTGGGCGGATTTCACCGTGCAAGGCGTTTTGACATTCCGGCATTTTACCATTTTACCATTTTACCTCCAAACTCGCGACTCGTCGGAGAACAAAGGTGATACACATGCAGATGCAACTCGGGTTGGCGGCCCGCAAAGATGGAGGTTTACAACGGATGATGTAGGGTAGATGCAACGCAGTCCTCCTCCTCCTGGCCCTGGGCGCCGAGACAAAAAATAAATACGAGCATATATGCATAAAGCCTACCGGAGTGGAGTTGCGCAGATTTGTTTGAAATTGTTTCCAGATGCCGCCCTCCGTATTCCCCTTGGAGAGCCTGAGAGTGGATTCGCCGTACGGCGTGCCCAGCTTCCGTGCCCTGTGCCCAGGCTTGCCCAGACCTGTTCGGCGCAAAATTGATGCCGACATAGCCGCAACCCACTCCGTGATGGGAGGCCTGGTGGTGGCTTGGCGATAAACATGATGGGCTGCGACCAACCAGCACGACTCCAGCTGCCTCCGGACGAGCCAGACGCCGCGGTCATGCGTCGATATACTACGTAGCAGTCAGCCATTCACAAGAGTGCCAACAGGGTCGGGGCGCGCGAAATCGATCGACACCGCCTGCTGGGCTTTAAATTTTCAATTACTGCTGCCGACTGTCGATTGTCTATTTGTTTAGGGGCGATCGCTTGTGTTGACAGACCCGATCTCGCCGGTCGGACGCTCCCGTACTTAGACGTCCCAGCGCAGCCAACACCCGATTCAGGGCCCCTGGCGCTGTTCTAGACTCGCCTACCGTGCGCTCTTGGCACCCGCTGAACCTGAAATAGGCGCCGCCGGGCTGTAATTAATATAGAACTCTCGCAGCGCTGGAGCAATGGCGAGGCCGCATTATTCCCTGCAGGGCTAGGCGCTCTCCCCACTTGATTCAGTTGAAGCAGCCCCTGCGCCCCAGGCCCTTTTGCTGGCACGCTGGCGGCTCGTTGGCACGCTGGCTCGCTGCGCCGCTTCCCCCGTGGCCTGCATCACGAGTTTCTAGGCCCGATCCATCATCTGGTCGACCGGGGCTGCCGGAGGGTCAGATTCATTATTCGTCGTGAGGTAAAAGCCCTTCGGGGAATATTATTATAGCATCGGCACTGCCAGCCCATCAGGCGACCTTAATTATCAGTTTGTTTCGATCCAGCAACTCCTTCTGAGTTCTTACACTCTTTCCTGCTTTGCCGCATCCTCTCTTCCTTTGTCCTGTTTCTTTTCTCTTCGTGTGTCCCCCCATATTCACAATCACATCATTTCACCTTCACTCGCTTAAAACACACCCGACGAGCGAGCCCGTTCAGGGACAAATCGGACCATGTCAACGACAGAAGTTGGCAGCACGACGGGCGTCATGGCTGAGAGCAAGCCCGTTCCCGCCGCCAAGGCCGGCTGGCCTCTGTGGAAGAAGCTCACCATCGTTGCCGTGGCCCTCATCGTCGCCATCGCCCTCGGTGTCGGACTCGGCGTCGGCCTGACGCGCGACAACGGCGACGACGGCGACGACGGCGACAGCGGCAATGACGGAGACAACAGCGGCGACAACAACGACAATAACAACACCAGCATCTGGCAGCCCGAGGTCGGCGCCTCGTGGCAGATCATCCTCAAGTACCCCATCAAGCTCGAGGACGACGACAGCACCGACGGCCTCGCGCCCAACGTCTCCATCTGGGACCTCGACATGTACGACAACGACATCACCATCTTCCAGGCCCTGGCCGCTGCCGACAAGAAGATCATCTGCTACTTCAGCGCCGGCTCGTGGGAGGACTGGCGCGATGACGCTGGCGACTTCGACAAGGCTGACCTCGGCAAGGGCCTCGACGGTTGGGCCGGCGAGAAGTGGCTCAACGTGTCTAGCCCTGCTGTGCGCAAGATCATGAAGAAGCGTATCAAGTACGCCGCTGACAAGGGCTGCCACGCCATCGATCCCGACAACGTTGACGGTTATGTGAGTTCTCCCTTCACCCTCGTCTCCCATCTCGCTTCCGCCCCAAAGGACGAACAGATGATTTTATTTTTGAATCCATTTGACTGACCTTTACCAGCAAAACGAAAATGGCCTGAACCTCACCGAGGCAGACACCATCTCTTATGTCAAGTTCCTCTCCGAAGAGGCCGCCCAGTACAACATGTCAACCGGTCTCAAGAACGCCGGCGGCATCATCGACAAGGTCCTCGACTACGTCCACTTCTCCGTCAACGAGCAGTGCATCGAGTACAGCGAGTGCGAGACCTTTTCCAAATTCATCGACGCTGACAAGCCCGTCTTCAACATCGAGTACCCCTCCAAGGCTCCCAAGGTCTCCTCTTCCGCCAAGTCCACCATCTGCGCCACGTCCGGCGATGCCAAGGGTTCAAACAAGTTCAGCAAAGTCATTAAGAAGATGATACTCGATGGATGGGTCGAGTACTGTGGCGAAACGGAGACGTTTACCACCGAGGTGGACAAGTCCTAGGATGGACGACTGGATTACTCAACCTCATACAGCCTGCAAGACCTTGATTTGGATTAAGAGCGCCGGTGCCGGCCTCAAAACATAGACGCGGATGGGTGGATATTTTAAAAATGATGTGAATGAGACAGATAAGTCAGGGCTTGCCTCGAAGCGCTTAGGGATCGGCCATAAAGCCCGGCCCGCAGTATATATCTTGGAGGATCTCTGTCATGCCTCATCGAGGTGTACATATGAGTGAGACCCTTTTCTCATTTACTTTACAGACACGGCCGATAATAATCATAATACTCTTCATTGATTGGCCATTTTCATTTCATCCGAGAATTCTTTTGAATCAACAACTCCTGTTGTCGTTGACCAAGTATGTAACATTATCGTCAAGTCCGTAGTTGCCTCCGTCTCAACCTGGATCTAAGCCTCAAGTATCGAACGGTAGCAACTCTGGCTGGTAACACACCATCGACGTCAATATCATATTCCCTCCCATGTATGCGTATTATACAATATCATTCCCGTGAACAACACGGGCATTTTGTAACCCAAAACGCCAAAAGCCAACAATCAGTGGCGCAACTGTTTTGGGTATCCTAAGAGAAGCGTTCCCACCATATTTCCACCCGCATTTCAATAATACAACAAACCGCCAACCAGTCATGTGTCTTCGTAAAGGGAAGACAAGATCTCAACAGCTTCCACAACAAGCCCCTAATTAGCTGCCATGAATTTCGACCCCCCTTCTTGCTTAAAGAGCCAGTCACTATTGGCGTCGACCATGTAGTTGGTAATGTTGAACTCGTTGGGAACCGCCAACTCCGAGCCGTTGCCATTAGTCATCTCCATGTCACTGCCCGACGGCCCTTGAGCGTGGTTGACCATGTTCTCACCACCCACTGGTAGGCGAGGGACGTTGAAAAAGTCAAATACGTCAAGATACTCCAGCTCGTTGGGCGCTGGAGTCCTCGCAGGTGTGATGCTGGGTAACCTGCTGAGTGCAGACCCTCCATGCTGCGGCTGCCGAGAGATGAGAAAGTCGAGGTCGAATGCTGTGCGTCGCATATCCGACAGGATTTTGACGGAGCTCGGGGTTACCCCGTCGCCCTGGCGTTCGCTGTCGCGATGCTCATCAAGCACCCTTTGCAGCAGTTGGCAATATCTTGCTGCAACGGGCCAGAATCGGCCCATCTCCCGCAGAGTTTCAACGAAAAATGAGATCTGGGGGGACAGCTTATGCTCGACAGTTGAGCCGTGAACCAGGAGAAGTCGCGCAGACACCCAGAGAGTAAAGGCGAATGGCGGACCAAGCTTCTCTAGCATACCATTATTGACCACAAACTCGCCGAGCGCAGCGACATTCTCGACCGCGCTGTGACACCTTTGAGATGCACTGTAAGACGGGGTAAAGATGGGTGATCGTGTCGTTGGGTATGCTGCAGATGAGTGCAGGCGGATGACCGCGGTGTGGTAGGTGGCATGAAGCATGACCCAGGCGCAGTTGATGTTCTTGCTCCCAGGTTGAAAAAGCTTGGCCATGTTGCCAAACTCACCAGGCAGACCAAATTTCCAAGATGTGAGCATGTTGTCAAGCTCCTTGTATTGCATCTGCCACTGCTCCACGTCGCTCAGGGCACTAATATCGACCGGTTGCTTGAGGAACTTGTGAACCTTGGATAGTATGCCTAGGATCTCAATGTAGTGGGCAAATGCGCCGAGGTTCTCAGGGCGGTCGGGCTCATGCTCTGGGGACTCATCGTGATGGCCCTCTGTCCTGAACCACCGAGTTTCGACCTTCTGGTTCTTGATCCACAGATCATCACGGCACGGTAGCGAGCGGTCGATCTCCTTGTCGTCAAGGGCGAATTCAAAGGCCGTGGCAATCGTCGCATATCTGTCGAGCAGGTAAATCATCCAGAAGAGTCGTCTTCGAGCCTCTTCTTCGATGAAGTCCTTCGGCTCGGACAGGGTGATGGCCCGGAGGGTATAGATGGACATGTAATGGGGAGAGACGGTAGTAGAGATGTAGCCTCAACGGCCAATCCCAATTGTACGACAGAGCGTGTGATTAGAGCCATGATGTTCCAGCCTGGAGGGCCATTGCTACTGCCGCAGAGGTCAAGGGCAAGGATGACCAGAGCCTGTAAGGACTTGACGGATGAGTTCTCCATACCGTACAGTAGCACGCGCTCCTTAGAGACTTTGTGGTAGTGCTCTCTCCGCTCCTCGGTTAGCCTCGGGTCGTTGGAATAGCGCATTGTGGTAGCGACAATGGCGTGAAGCAGGACCCGGTCGGTCTCATCAAGTGCAGAGGGGCCGAAAAGAGAATCGAGTGTGGTTTTGCGGTGGAGAATGGGGCACCAGGTGTTGATGTGCTTGAAGTATAGATCCACCAGAGCATAGAGCAGGTCATAGGGCGGCGTGTCCCGATCCGGGGTTGTCGTTCCTGGCGCCGACGACATGGGCGCCGTGGGAGAGTGACTGGAGCCGTAGTAGTCCTGAGCAGCGGCGCTGGGCTGCATGGCCGGCATCTGGGGAGGTGCCGACATTGCGGACAGCGGTCCCTGGTTATGATACCCATCGTTGATACCGGGGTGTGTGAGGAACGCCAAAGTCCATGTTCTGAGAACCAGGCGGGAAGTTGGAGCCAGAGGACTTCTGGAGGAAGAGAGCTGTATCAGCCTGGGGCGTGCGAATGGGCTCCGAGGCGCGGAAGAGGTTCGTCGGGGCATCTCGCGGGGTGCTGCCCTGCTCGCTGGGGAGGCTTGGGTTGCTATTGCGAACGCTGGCAGCAATAATGGAGTTCGAGTTGGCGGCGAGCGAGACCTGGAGGATCTCGGAGTGGGAGCGCAATATCTCCTCGAGCTTGTCTAGGCGCTGCTCTAGCTCGCGACCGTAGCCAGCTCGAAGGCCAGGCTTCTTTCGCTCCTTGTACTCGCAAATTGCACCATTACGAGTGCACCAGCCACATGCCGGTTGACCACGATCGCATTTGACCTAAGAGAAGAGGTCAAGTTAGCAGGTTTTTGGCTTGGAAGAAGAACAAGAGGTTCTGAGGGGTGTCATGAAGCTCACCTTTCTCTGCTTGCACAGCTCACACCTGGGAGTGACGTTGTTAGTTTGCAGCTGGGATGCGGAGATGTTTTGTATGACAGGAAGAGAAAGCTGGCGAGGCGATTCGGGCTTGAGGTTGGTCTCGTGCTCCAGCTTGGGCTCGACTTCTTCCGAGGGCGAGACGGGTGATGGGGGATAAGACGAGGCCTCGGAGGGCGGCATGACGGGTTGGTGAAGAAGGTTGGAGATGGACAGTGGGGTAAGACAACAATCGCGTCGGCGACGGTCAAGATGACGACGACGACGACGGCGATGATGCGCAGACGAGGGTGACGCGCCAAGATGCGACGCGGGGAGGAGTTGGGTAACGGAACGAGGAGAAGTGGTGGAAGCAAAATGATAAGGAGAATAACGAGGAGAATGGCACGGAGCGGCCGCAGATGCAGCCGGCATAGAAGGTTGAGGAGACGGCGACTTACGAAACCGAGACAGGCCGCTTGCGCTTCCCATTGTGACAGAGGGTATCTTGGTCGCCATGATCGTCGTCGTCACTGGCAAACGTGTTGGCCTCGTCGCTGTCGAGGTCGGAACGGGACGGGAGACGCTCTCCCGAGGGAGGGCCCGTAGGCTTCCCGACCCCGTTGATCATGGCGAGCGAAGGCAACGTGCCTGAAGGTGGACGGAACGGGGCGCTGCAGGCCCTCGCTCCAGCCCTAGGCGTGTTGGACGACTGGACGGCTGGCCGGCTGGGGCCCTTGGGACCTGGGGAGGGGCGTGTGCAAGTCGGCGAGATGAAGCAGCGAGCAGCGAGGTCTCGCACTGACGAGGGCAGGTGGACAGGAGGTGGACAGAGGTTGGAAGCCCGAGAGGGAGCGAAGAGACGCCGACGAGTGGTAGTCTGGCAGATGCGGCGGCGGCGATGCAGGGAACCGCCAGGGAGCAGCCTCGCTGATCCGGGGCAATGGGTCGCGGGAGCAGGAGAAAGGAACCCCGAGCCCGAGCTTGATCCTGGATGGAGACTGGAGCCAAAGCCTGGGCCGGAGCGGAGGGGGAGGAAGTATGAGCGGCGCAAGATGCACTCGAAGGGGGGGAGGACGATGCGCTTAGCTGCACAGTTCGATGCTACAATACAGTACCTCGGGCGCGTGCGTTTGTTGATCCTTGGTCACTAAGCGGAATCGGAACTTGCTTGTCGCTCGCAGCTCAGACAGGCCACTCTTCCTTTTTCCCTTTGTCTGAAGCTTGGTTCCCTGAGGTCAACCGTCCGCAGCTGCCATGCCCATGTCCCACTCTCCGGTACCTCGGACAGACGGGCACCAAGCGCAAAGTGCCATTGGCTGGATCCCACATGGAACTGGGGTTCGGCCGAGGCGGGCGGAAGGTGGGTGGGTGGGTTCCAGCACCGGACCAAGGGCAGAGGAAAAAGGAAAAGGGACCCAAAGAAAAAAAAAAGCTGTCAAAACGGGGCTAAATAGGGCGATTACGAGGGTTCCCCGGTCTATGTACGACTACGGACGGAAGTGCGCCGTGTAATTAGTGTAACCGTCGTTGACGCTGAACTGAACCGCGACATTCCAGATTCCAGAAATGATGGTGACAATGGGAAAATGCAAAGTGGTCACGCATGCATCCATCACCCCGGCTTGCGACATGGGATGCAGCTTCGCGCTCGGGGTACCTCACCAGGCTCACCTTCTTGGTGCCCCAGAAAGGGCTTTCACATGGGGGCGGGAGCGGAGAGCGGGGAAGGCTGTAGCCGCTGTGATTGGAAGACACCGTGACGCCACCAAAACGAGAGAGATCAAGTTGCGGTCGGTCGCGCCTGAATGGTCTCAGCGGCTTCGATGGACGCAGTGGGCTGACACCACCTCAGACCTGGTTTCTGGTTTCTGGTTTCTGGTTTCTTCTCGTTGTCTCGGTCTCAGTGTCTTTCGTCTCGGTCTTTTGTTTCTCGGTCGTTTGCGTCTCTGGGCTGGTTTGTCGGGTCTGTTTTCGGGTCTCTGCCGCCGTCGCTTTGGTCGCTGTGGTTGGTTTCCTCTCTTAGCCCCGGCGCCGGGGGAATGGAGCTGGCAATTCTGTCCAAGGACATGGGAAAAAAGGGCCGGGCAATGATGCCACCCGCCACTGTGGACCGCACCGTGGACCGCACCGTATGTAGTACTGCGTAGTACTTCGTAGCCACACACAGCGCATCACACCTCGAATTGGGAATAATTAGCATGCACCCACCTCACTGTAGAAAAGGTCCCACCTACCTGGAAACATGTCCACCGCCATTCGCGTGACTGTGGTGGGTAATGGCTCAACCGCATCGAGGTGGACGTGTTGGAGAGGACGAAGGTCGATTCCATCGTCGCGGCTACTGTCCGTACGTATGGATGGATGGCTTCTTTTTCGACGGGACAAACAGGGCTCGCTTCGCTTCTTATACCGGTAATCTGTACGATATCTAAGTTGAACCCCCAGTCTCTCCCCCATCGTCTCCCCCAATTCCTTTCACCCCGCAATCTCGCCGTCAATGTCCCTCCCTAGCGACCTGGCCCTCGTCGACGTCCACACATGTCCATCCATTTGTCCACCTGCGCCCTCGTCCACCCGTTAACCAGTCCATTCGTCGAGAGCTGCCCTGCGCCCCAGATCGCTTGCGCCCGACTCGGTCGATAACTACCGAAACTTGCCCCCACGACCCACGCCGCGTGACCACTTATCCATCAGACCTTCACAGTTCAATGCAACAGGACGCTCCAACCAGCTCGCCTCGTTACCCTGTCCGGTCCACCCAATTCAACAGCAGCCTCCTCCCGGTCTCTTCCTCTTATATCTGAGACCGAGACTGCAACGGAGGCAGCGACCGCGACGGAGCCGCTCCCGACTGCTACCCATCTCTCCTAAGCCTCAAGTGGCCCCGGCATGTCTGGCGCGGGAATCATTCGCCCCTCGCCGGATCCAGGTGGAGACCGGTCCGGTTGAAGATGTTCCATCCAATGTCGGTGGCCTCGGGACATCTGCACCCGACAATGTTCTAGACGGCATAGCCGGCCCAAATTCACCCCCACAGTCGCCCATTGGAACGGCTCTCATAGGCACTTGGCAAGAGTCGCCATCCGATCACGAGGAGATTAATACCTGGCAACCTGGCAACGTGGTCGTCGTAGATTCATTCATATTGTCCTTCTTTCCACGATCCTGGTTTCTCTTGTAAATCCAACCAATCCTTCTCACCACCACCTTCCACCGCCTCTCGCAACATCACCAAGACTCCCCCACTTGGTCGACTGCTTCAATCTCTCCCCCTCCCCCTAAACAAAAAGGATAGACCTCAAAATGGCTGCAAGAGACTTCCCGACCATCAAGGCCGTGAGGTCCTTTGTCATTGGTGGCGTTGGATCAGGCGGCGATTATCACAATGTCAAGGGTGGCCACTGGTATGTCTCCGATTCTCCAACTTCAATGGCACGTTCTGTTCTGGCTCAAGACTAACCAATGCTCAAAGGCTCATCGACAGCGACATCTCGACTCCCTGCTCGAAATGGGACCAATACAAGAAGTCCCGAACCAGCTGGGGCATCAACGTCCTGGGATCCTTCCTGGTAGAGATTGAGTCGTCCGACGGCACGATTGGCTTTGCCACGGGCTTTGGAGGTGAGCACCAGCGCAGAAAGCGTCAATCCCCATGGCCATGTTACCACTGCCACCCCCATTCATACCCGGGGACTTCAATTCATCCGCGTGGGGGCATATAGACGGTAGACTGACAGCGCATTCCCAGGCCCTCCCGCATGCTGGCTCGTCCACCAGCACTTCGAGCGATTCCTACTGGGCGCCGACCCCCGCAACACCAACCTGCTCTTCGAGCAGATGTACCGGGCGTCCATGTTCTACGGCCGCAAGGGTCTGGCCACGGCCGTCATCTCCGTCATCGACCTGGCCCTCTGGGATCTCCTGGGCAAGATCCGCAACGAGCCCGTCTACCGCCTCATCGGCGGCGCCACCAAGGAGCGCCTCGACTTCTACTGCACCGGTCCCGAGCCCACAGCCGCCAAGTCCATGGGCTTCTGGGGAGGCAAGGTGCCGCTGCCCTTCTGCCCGGATGATGGCCACGAGGGTCTCAGGAAGAACGTCGAGTTCCTGCGAAAGCACCGCGAGGCCGTTGGCCCCGACTTCCCTCTGATGGTCGACTGCTACATGAGCTTGAACGTGCCTTACACCATTGAGATTGTCAAGGCCACTCTCGACCTCAACATCAACTGGTGGGAGGAGTGCCTGTCCCCCGATGACACCGACGGTTTCGAGCAGATCAAGCGCGCCCACCCTTCCGTCAAGTTCACCACTGGTGAGCACGAGTACTCCCGTTATGGTTTCCGCAAGCTCATCGAGGGCCGCAACCTCGACATTATCCAACCCGACGTCATGTGGCTCGGCGGTCTGACGGAGCTGCTCCGCGTGTCGGCCATGGCAGCCGCCTACGATATCCCCGTTGTGCCCCATGCCAGCGGTCCTTACAGCTACCACTTTGTCATTTCGCAGCCCAACACCCCCTTCCAGGAGTACCTGGCCAACTCGCCCGATGGCAAGAGCGTGCTCCCCGTCTTTGGCGACCTGTTCATCGACGAGCCCATCCCCACCAAGGGCTACCTGACCACGGCTGACCTTGACAAGCCCGGTTTTGGTCTGACCATCAACCCGGCTGCCCGTGCTAAGCTGATTCCCAGCGACTACCTGTTTAAGATGCCTGCGGTGCCGACCCTGGCCCCCCCTAGCCCTCCTAACGAGAGCGAGGAGGCCCCTAAGGAGGTCACCACTGCTACTTCCGAGTCCAACGGAGTGGTTGAGCAGCTGGCCGCCAAGGTCGAGAGCCTCACCACCACGGAAACCACCGCCTAGCTGCTTTGGCACATGGCACATATTCTAGATTTGTTGGCTGACATACCTACCTGGATCGTACTATGCTACGAGCTGGGTGAAGAGAAAAGCAGCAGTGAATATTTTCAACTTTTGCATCATAAAGGCATGGATGAGAGTTGAATGGAAGTTCGGATGTTTGGGTCCTTGCTCAGACCCCTCCACGGATATGTGGACAATGCATTCATTCCCTTGGCTGGATCTCGCTGCATCGCTTGGCATGGATATATCTTGGGTATATCCTCCAGATGATTGTTTTTTATCTTTCACGTTATGTATGACCTCATGTAGACGACCGCAACAAGGAGACAAGTATACAAACAAGTACAAACGATCCGTTTCAGGCCCTTAAAAGACATGTGAGCAATACCAACACTGTGAGACTAACAAGATCGTGTAAATGAAGAAAAGCGCGGATCGAACAACCATCCCCATAATTTTGTGCAGTAGGTACGACTCATGTATCAAACCACCTGTTTGTCAGGACCCACGATCGTGGGTGGCCCACGCGGGCGGTTTCGTGCGGTTTCGTGCGTGCACACCCCGTCCCACCCTTGCCACCTTGTCTGTGGGATAGACGCGACGGTCGGAACATCGTGAGTTTTTTGCTGGGGAGGCGGCCGCCTGCAAACGGTGACCGTCAGACCAGCGCCACCCCAGCGTTTTTCGCCCCCGTCACCCAATCTCACGATGCTTGTCTGATAGCCTGCAAGCAAGTCACACACCCTAGTCTGTCCGGCCTGGCCCGAGCAACCACCATTTGCATTTTTGGGGAGGAACAGGCGGGGGAGAGGACGCTGTCACGAGATTTACAGTCCGAGGGTCTAGAATCTGGGGAAACTTCTTTTAGCCGGGTGGACATTTGCGTAGCACACAGCACTTAATTAGCAGGACGAACACGCCGGGTGTTTGGTGGCATTTCGCAATTTTCCCCGCGCCGGCATCTCGCTACAAAGCACCCCGAGTGGCGAATGGACTCGGCCAGAACCCCTCCCGGGACCCAATGCCGCCATATCGCGAGGCTTCGAAGCGCGGGGCTGGCCACATGGCAATTCTCGTCAGTGTGCGCGTGCCTTTTGGTTGTCTCGGCTTGCCACCAATGTTGAGTCTCCCCCGCCCTTTGCGTGGCTTGAGGTTTGGCTTTGGGCCGGAGAGAGCTTTGTCGATTCATGCCTCTGGGCTTGGGATACTTGACTGAATAGCTGTAGCTTGCTGGTGTTAGTGAGCACAAAAAAGAAACTCCAAAACTCCAACTTTCCCTCTCCTGTGACCCATTCTCTCCTCCACTCTCTCAATCGTCTCCCTCCCCCAATCCTTATAATATCTCATCTTGTTCCACCGTCTCCACTGAATTGGCCACGCGGGACTTGATTGCCTTCCGCCTGGTTGCCTTCGGACCTGCAATCCACCGACATATCCGTTCGCTGCATCTCGACCACGACCGATCCCCCACCCGAACCCCTCTCCACGACGGGGCCGCTCGCTCGAGATTAAAAACTTCCGTGCAGTAGGGAAATAGCCAGAGGAAGGACACCGAACCAAAACAATCACCTACGTTTACATAATATCTCACCTCATATACAACATCATCATCATGGGTCGATTGACAGGAATCCTCGCCGGCAAGAGTGCCATCATCACCGGCGGCACTACCGGCATCGGCCGTGCCATCTGCCTCGAGTACCTGCGACAGGGCGCTGACGTCGTTGTCAACCACCTGGGCCTGGAGAACGACCAGAAGCACCTGGACTCGCTCATTGCCGAGGCCGAAGCCATACGCAAGGAGGTACCCACTGCTGCTGCCACTTGGCCCACGAAAAGGGCGATGTTCGTAACCCGGAGACGGCCGCCAAGCTGGTCGCTGCCGCCGTCGAGCACTCCAGCGCGAAGCGCCTGGACGTGTGCGTGTCCAACGCTGGTGTCTGCACCTTCGCCGACTTTTTGACGCTGTCACCGAACCTGCTGGAGACCACTGTGCGGACCAACCTCGACGGCGCCTTCTACGTGGTTCAGGCCGCGGCCCAGCAGATGGCCCTCCGCCAGACCCCCAAGGGCGGTAGCATCATCGGCCTGTCATCCATCTCGGCGCTCGTGGGCGGTGGCCTACAGACACACTACACGCCGACCAAGGCGGGCGTCCTGAGCTTGATGCAGAGCACGGCCGTGGCGCTCGGCGAGCACAAGATTCGCTGCAACGCGCTGCTGCCAGGCACGATCCGCACGCAGCTCAACGACGCCGACCTGGCTGACGACACGAAGCGCGAGTACATGGAGGGCCGCATCCCGCTGGGTCGCACGGGCGAGCCGGCCGACATGGCTGGCCCGGCCGTGTTCCTGGCCTGCGAGGAGTTGAGCGGTTACGTGACGGGCGCACAGCTGTTGGTGGATGGCGGTCTGTTTGTCAACCTGCAGTGAGAGGGATGACGGAGAAGGGCGGAGACGGGCATGGCCGCGTATCTCCAAGGGAGAGGGATCAAGGCATCGAGGGAGGCATCGAGAGCAAAATTGGGCGAACCGGTGAAGAGACGGACGGACAAGGATATGCAGGTTGGGCTTGACCGCCCAGCCACCATATCGCTACCATGGGAACGTGTGTTGGGTTGTGGAAGATTGTCTCTTGGCCACATGTGAAAATAGGTCGATCGTCTCCCTGATGAGCGATACCGTCTTACTCAGGGAAGCCTCATCTGCGCGTGGAACACCACCAGAAAAAAAAAGCGATGGATGGCGAGGATCAAGAGAAAAACCAAGCCGGGTCAGAGCGTGGAATTGCCGAGATTGCCAGGGCAGACAGTGACGATCTCGTCCATCACTCCGTCACTGCGGCCATTCCTGTGGTCTGCGTCAATCCTTTCCCACCTGGCCTCCATGGAGAGAGCCAAATCACTCTCATCTGATTCATGAGAGGAGGGCCATGTTCGAGGGGCGGGAGGAGGACGGGATTCGACCGAGGAGTACCTGAGCAAGTACACTACCCCTTACTTGCCCAGACGAGGTACCCCATGGGCAAGTGTGAGTGGACTTTGGGGATGTAGCTTTGTTTGATGTAGGATGAGACTAGGATGAAGGACTGGGATGACGGCGAAGTGCACATATTCGCTCAGATAGTCAGCTAGACATGGACTATTATTAAACGCATAGAAGACAATTAAGGCCGAGGTGGTCTAGAACATTGGAATCCATCTTCAAGATCCTTCAAGATCCGCCTCAAGCGCGCTGAAAGTTTGCGCAAAGCACCAAACTCCATGGATCCCTGTGCTGACGGTCTCGACTCGACGACAAGTCGACATGCTGTACGGCATGGCGTCGCGCGGCAGCGCACCCGCACCCGCACCGTAATGGTGGTTAATGCCGCCCCTCCCCCACTCGTGCCCCTCGCGCCGTCCATCTCGATTCTCGACAATACATGTTGGCTAGGGACAGGGATGTCTGACGTCGGGGTTTTCAGCCATGTGAGCGCAGGACGCCCATTGAAACAAGACAGCCCAGGGGCAGACGGGGACCACCAGAAACCGTCGCCACGGAGCCAATGGGACGAGTCATTGCGCACCGTAGGTAAGCGACCACGGGCAGAGACCGAGCGGTACGGTTTGCGTCGCGCGTAGTGCGTAAAGGGCGGCGATACATGTCAAAAAGGGCGGAGCTGAGCTGACTTGGGGGGTTGGCTGGTTGGTTGGTTTGAGCCTGAGATAGGAGCTACTTTGTCGGTTTGCCTGCCTCCCTGTCAACTTGCGGTATTAGACGTAGCCCTCCTTCTTTCTAGATGTTACGTCAAACCCCTTCTAATTCAGGCGTGCTGTGCAGAAAGATATCGGGGGCCAAGGGCAAGCCAATCTCTGAAATCTGTCCAACGTCATCTTCTGATATGCTCTCCTTCGAAGCTTAAGTGGCTCCGACTGGAGCACTGGAAGATAGATAACTACCCATCTCACGTAAAGACGTTGTGCGCCCACCAGGCTTCCATCTCGGACGAACCGCCCGGTACCTGACTTTTGGCACATTTGCCGTCAGTAGTACAGCAATCAGTCGCCGATAGCGCCAACGCCGCCAAGCCCCGAATGTTCCCGGACGCACAAGGCCCCAGACCCCGTGCGTGGGGCCGGTCGGCGCGGTTGATAGGTGTAGTAGGGCTTTCGGACCGGCGGGCGGGGCACTTTTGGCGGGGGCCTGGCGGTGGAGAAGTGCCTGACGTCACAGTGGATTTTCTGCCTTGTCTGACGCTGGCCGCCTGCGGGCTTCTGCTGGTCTCTGCGTCGTGCAGATAATGGCGGCCAGATGGCGCCCAAGATTCGCAGGATCCAGGGCGCTGGTTGGAGACGGGGGGGGGCTTGGCCGTTTCCACCGTCTCCAGACCGACTGGGAGGGTGACCGTATCTCGTTGGACCATCTCGAAGTTCCTTGTTTGGTTGGACGGTGTGGTGGACCTCCCCTCCCTACCGTACTGTACGATCCTTGACGGTGCGTGGGTTTGGGTCGTGTTCCTCACCCCCGTAATCACCGTCCGTCCCTTGTTGGCTGGACCCTGCAACACTGAGTCGTCCGTCCTTCAGGGCGTCGAGACGGGCGAGAATGGCTCCGACTGACACCGTGATTGGCCTCAACCCGCTCGCTGAGCCTCAGGGTCCACACCCGCCATGCGGCACGTCGCTCTACGGCTCTTATTGACGTCTTGGTGCTGCGTACTTTGCATGTACGTGCGTACAAGCAGGCACAAGGGCCGCCGCGGCAAAGGAACCATGACGGTATGTACTGCAAACGAACCGCGGCAGGCCATGACATCGTCCGGGGACCGTGGGCCCTCCGTCTCGACAGGCCGTCTGGACGCTGACTGGATGACGGTGGTTCCTTGCTGGGTTCCTTGCGCTCTGGCAAGGGTAATTGACGTACGTACCCACTTGGGACGGGCGTTGTCGTTGTCCGTCAGTTACGAAAGGACATGGCCCTTCCATGGATGCGTCATGTACATTGGTGTCGACCGTGTACGTCACAGAGGTACATTCAACTGTAGCGTGTATGGGCGACCAGGGGCTGCGCGCGCCATGCCATGCCCATGTGCTGCTGGTGCGGCGGCGGCGTTTGTGCGAAATAATCGACCGCCGGTGCCGCCGTGTTTGACGGAGGCCTACCAGCGACGATGGTACAGGATACCCTCTATGACGAGTGCTCCGTGGCAACAAGCAGGTACCCAGTACTGAGTTCGGCTACCTGGCCAGGTACCAGCAGTACAAAACCAACCGCACAAAAAACACTCCGGCGTCATCCCTATCGACCTTGATCCATCCAACCACCAACCATCCAACTATCCATCCCTTACCTCATACCTCGAGAGTTTTGCAACACACCCGAGTAAGAAAACTTCCATTGTGGAACCCGGTCGCCGCCTGGTGGATAAGGGGAAATCCTCGCCTTCGCCACGGTTCCAGGCAATGACTCGGATTGGAGGCCCGCTCTCATCGCCGCAGCAGGAAGGTATCCGAGCAAAGGTACCTCTCCGTCTGCTCTTGCGACTGTGGAGTTGTGGATAATGGATTGTGGATTGCGGATTGTGACATGAGAGAGGCATGACGGCGTAAAGAACCCACAATTATCTCATTATCTGGGCCTCCGCCTCTTCCTCCTGTTTGATGTACTCTCAGGAGTCGGAGCAAAAGACAATCGAGAGAGAGGGCCAAATCTATAAAGCCCCAGATATCTCCCACCGTTCTTCACGGTACTATCTTCTTCTTATCCACCTCTCCACAACTCCACAACTCCATTTCCCCATCTTACTCTCATAAACCAATTCATCAAAGCAACACTCGAGTTGTTGGACCGACTACGTCTTGTCCTATTCCCCTGACATCGTTCTCGATCTTCTCTCTAAACCCGCGTGCCATCCTTGAGCGCGCAGTTGGAGCCGGTCTCCCCATCTTCTCAATACCACAAAAACAACCACCCAACATGGCTCGTCAACAACAGTCCGACTTCTACCAGTCAGACGACGGAATGGACTCCTCCTCATCTGTCCCCAGCTCCCCTGAGCTCGCCTCCAGCAGCTCCAGCGCCAGCATCTCCAGCCTCCAGTCGCTGGCCTCGCCCATCTCTCCTCCCGCCGACCTCGTGGCCGACGAGTTCGTCTTTGCCTTTGACATTGACGGCGTGCTCGTCCGCGGTGGACGAGCCATTCCTGAAGCCATTGAGGCCATGAAGGTCCTCAACGGTGAGAACGAGTATGGCATCAAAGTGTAAGTTCCTCTTCGTCGTCTCCCGACCCCATGCGTTCCTCTCGCGCTGGTCCACCAAACCCCGGATTTTTGATGGGGCGGTCCACAAAACCAAACTATCGTGACTTTCCATGCAAGGATGACAGAGCACTAACACATCACGAACAGGCCTCACATCTTCTTGACCAACGGCGGTGGCAAGACCGAGGAGGAGCGCTGCGGAGACCTCTCCAAGCAACTCCTTTGCGATATCAAACCCGGTCAGTTCATCTGCGGTCACACGCCTATGCGTGAAATGTCCGAAAAGTACGGCACCGTCCTGGTTGTTGGCGGCGAGGGTGAGACCTGCCGCCTGGTGGCCGAGGGTTACGGCTTCAAGGATGTTGTCACCCCCGGAGACATCATCAAGCATGATTCCGCCACTACGCCCTTCCGCAAGCTCACCGCTGAGGAGCACGCCAACTCGCGTGAGCGAGACTTCTCAGACGTCACCATTGACGCCGTCTTCGTCTTCGCCGACTCACGAGATTGGGCTGGCGACATCCAGATCATGCTCGACCTGGCCATGTCCAAGGGTGGCCGTCTGGGCACGCGCAGCGAGACCTTTGACGATGGCCCCCCTTTCTACTTCTCCCACAACGACGTGGTCTGGTCTGCCGCTCACGAGCACGTCCGCCTTGGCATGGGCGCTCTCCGTCGCATGTTCGAGGTTACCTTCAAGGACCTTACCAACGGTTCTGGCGTCTTGCACACCCACGCCTTCGGCAAGCCCCAGGTCTCGACCTTCGAGTTCGCCTCTCGCCTCATGGGTCAATGGCGCAACACCGAGCACGGCCTCGTCGCACCCCCTGAGACAGTTTACTTCGTCGGCGACACCCCTGAGAGCGACATCCGCGGCACCAACGCCGTCAACGAGAAGGCTGACAACGACTGGTACAGCATCCTCGTCGAGACGGGTGTCTACGAGGAGGGTACTGAGCCTGCCTACAAGCCCCGCGCCACCGTCGTCAACGTCCTCGACGCTGTCAACCACGGCATTAGGCGCGAGATGGCCAAGAAGGCCGCCGCCGCCAGCACTCTCAAGACCGATGTCCTGGCTGAGTCTGTCTGCAACAACGGCCCCACCATCGTGGACATGGATGGTCTCACCATTTAGACAGCCGGTACTTGTCTGTGTTTAGCGTCTTCTCTTCTTGTCAGCCACCTTTGGGAACACTTTTCTTTTCTTTTCTTGGGAAGCACTGCTCGGTTTCAGTGCATTTCGCTGCGTCTTTCTTCGCGGTTGGCATTTTCTTTTGCAAAAGGACGTGGAACCGACCTTTCTCTCTGCATTCACGACTCTGAAGATGACGAACAACATACAGCAGCAGCCATGGCGCTGTTTAGAGCATAGACCACGATAGAGTCTTATGTTTCTGGATGAAGAGCTCTTCTCTCGCATTGCCATGATGCAACGCAACACCCTTATACCCTGATGAGCATCACATCACATCAATTTAGAATAAACATAAAAAAAAACAAGAGCCTTTTTCCATAAATCTACACGTCTCCTCCTGTGATATTTGAACAACAAAGCCCCCAATGTGCCTAGCATACGCGCACTCGAAGGGTACATTCGTACGCTAGAAGCCTACCATTCGTTTTATTAGTCTGACATGATGAAGGAAACCCCTTTGATTATGAGGAATAATTGCTAAGAACGAGTCTTATTAAAAATATCCTTTCCTAAAATTCAGTAGTAGGTGCATCTGACTCTCGTCTTATCGACCAGAACACGTTGACTCACTTCCGATAGATACCGTGAGCGCAGTACCACATTCGTGGGCAAGGGATACCAAATGCACCGGGATCTCTCCTGGACACCATGTCAAGTCCTCTCTAGACTGACTTGTCGAGTGACTTGACAATCCCGATTTCCCCCTCATCCCTTGAAATGTCATCTCCGTCTGCTCTTCTCCACAGGACAGCGGTAAGCCTAATCCATACATCCGAGCGAGAATTGTGCCGAGTGTGTGGCTCATCTAGCCGGTATATGCCTGCAGTTCTCGTTCTTGTTACACACCCTTTTCGTATTCGACGCCCAGCCAAGGCAGACTGTCTCCAACAACCCCTCCTTGTCCCCAGTTTCTCCATGTCAAGCCCATGTGGGCGGGAGCCACATGGATACTCGCCGGTCGACGATTGGACCCAGGTCTTTGCTGTTCGCCGGAATGCCGAAGCCAATGTGAGACTAGGGATGTATGCCTTATGTGATACAAGAGATACAGGGGCATCTCCTCAAGTATTCTTCTCTACATGTACATGCCCTTGTTAGTCGTCCCCTGGACGGCCCGGTTGTAAATTTTATACCTCCTTTATACTAAAGCCCTTCCTGAAGTTAAATTTATAACAAAAAGGTTATGCATGTCTACTTGAGTGAATTAAAAGAAGTTCGGAAGAGCACGAACTCCTGCGTTAGCCATGCAGATCATTGTTCGGGGAAGTAGCTTAGCTCGGCTTGCAAAAGTTCATACTCGGCTCTCGTCTTCGTCTCCATGACTCTCGTCGTCTTCGTCCCGGCCGCCGATCTCCTTGAAGGAGACGCCTCCCCATTCTGACGTAGCCGCCCATCCCGCTCCATCCACCGCATCTTGGCGCCGGCCCCGCTGCTCCATGGCCTCCTCCGCACTGATGCCGATTGTGAAGCCGCGGATGTGCTCGCGGTCCACCCGTAGCCATCCCTTCCAGCCTGCCGCGATATCCCCAGCGCCAAGGCCTCCCACAACGACGGTACCCCACCACTGGCGGGCAGTACTTGCGTGGGCGCCGTTGCCGTAAAGCATGAAGCCCTCGGCTTCGGCCACCACCGCGCGGAGACGTTCCGTGCTGCTGCGAGCGGGCCGCTGGACGTAGACATGACGCAGATTGGATTCGACGCAGGTGAGACGGGTCGTATCGAAACGCCCATCCAAGTCAATGACGAGCAGGGCATGCAGGTGCGGAGGGGAAACGAGGGCTGAGATGAGTTTGTAGAGTAGCGGCAAATGGCGCCCCAGATAGACTCACACCTGCGGCCTTTGTGGCTTGGAAACGACGAGCTGCAAGTTGATCCAACGGCTGCATGTGCGTGGGCTTGGCTGCCTGGATATGACCTTGGGTTGATGCTCTATTACCGGGGATGTTGGTTCCAGGGCAAGAGTCAGGGCTGAACGCACGCCTTGGAGCATCTGTAGCAGCATTTCAGCATCCATCCGCCATGAGCGACCAGCAAATCGATGACGGTAGAAGTAGCGATGACAACAACAGATCTATTCTCGGAAACGGGGGATCCTTCGGCCGACCGCCCAGAGGGATGCCCGCTGTAGATGCGTTGACGGCCAACCTTGCTCCTACATCACTAGGTTGGATGATGGCCTCGATGATGCGAGTGGAGGGTAACAAAGTCACTCGACTTGTCCCTACCAAACCTTCTCTACTCACTCGAGCAGAAAATGAGGTGTCTTCTGTTTGTCCAGGAAATTATTGTGAAGCTGATTGATTGATTGCCTGATGTTGAGATCAAAGTCGACATTGACCATGGTTATGTTGTGGTGTTGCGACGTCCAGAAAAAGGAAAAAGCTCAGGCCCGCCAAAGCAGCTCCCAGAAACTCACCTCCTCCAGACTTGCTTCCTCAACCTCGCCCAACAGTCGCGCCCCCGTCGCCGCCTCCATTGTCGTCATCTACCAATAACTTGATAAAACGAATGCGCCGCAATGGGGTACCCGTGCCAGGTCTTCCACGCCTCCGAGCTGCCCGATCGTGTGCAGGCTGACCTGAAGGGCCGCAAGCGCAAGCTCGAGGCTGGTGAGCGCAACGTCAACCTTAAGAGCTGCGAGCTCCTCGAGATGCTGCAGTACAAGTGCGAAATCAAGGAACCTGTCACGTGGGACAGTGCCGTGCAGTGTTACGCCGTCGACCGGCTGTTCCGCAAGTGAGTTGTCTTCGGTTGCGCTGTCTCCGCGTTCGTCATGTGTGGCCTGGTTTGCTGATGTTGCGCGATGAAGGTGCAAGGACAGAAAGGGCACTTTTATGGTTGAGACTACGGCGTGGGAGGGGAAGGATTATTCGGTCGCCGCTGAAAAAGGCGGCAGCAACAAAAACAGCGGCAGCACTGAACAGAAGCCTCCTCAACACTACCACTGGTCGTCAAGCTGGAGCTCGCCCGATTCAGCCCGGTGAGCACTTCATCGGGTGCGCCATTCTCAAGGAGCGACTTGTTCTTGAAGTTATCCTCTCAAGACTAGGCAATGCGCAGCCCGGTCGGCGAGCCTGCTGCCTATTGATGAAATACGGAGATAAGCCACCATGATCACTTTTATGCCATGGGAGCAATGGAGTAAACTGAATACGGCGTTTTCACGGCGTTGGGATATTGGTGTTGGTATCTCTCCAAGATCATGTCATTTTCGGCGCATCCTGACTCATCAGGGAGGAATTGAATGACCCGAGTTGGTATCGGCAAGAACCGCCTTCTTTGGTCACAGGCCACTAGGACCTCTCTACGCAGTGCAGACGGGCTGTGTCACGATTGAAGTTGGAAAGCCTTGGTGGGAATATTGTTCAGAGACAATCGGAGGAGGTCAACCCCAATCATGCGGGGTGTCACGTCATGGATGGAGGGCTCCGGATCGTGGAACGACCAACCTGCAGAGATACAAAATACCACGAGGACACAACACTGCACCATTGAGCTCCCCGATATCAATAAAAACACTTCTCACATGTCAGTGGCACAGCAGATACTGATCAAAGCACATATCGACTTGGTTGCCCTTGCCTATTGTACAGATTGTCCAGCACCGTCTCAGATGAAGCCTTGATAATTTGTTCTTCTATCCAGCGACAAGACAAACGAAACATTGAGAAGCTTCTCCCCTCGACAGTCTAGGTCCTGCTCACCCCCCTTGCCTCTTTGCAATTACGAATGCCATTGGGTCATCCGTTACTCGGCCTTGGCGGCAGCACGCTCAGCCTCCAATTTGACGTAGTGGTTGTCGCGGGCGTTGGTTCGGGGCATGTGGAAGCCGTACCTGCCACGCCGGTTAGTTCTCTCGCACGTTGTATAGCTGCATTTCCTCGTCAAATATCCACGTACCAGAAGACGTTGGCCATGGCGAAGCCGGATCCTATGATGCTGATTAGCCCATTGTTCCCACCAACCAACACATCACCCGAATTGTCAGCGTCTCTGAAGCATCCTCCTCCAAGTATACTGCGATACGACAAGCCGGGATGTGTTCAATTCGGTCGATTGAGGAGATCTGGCGACATACCAAGAGCGATGCCGAGGTCCAGGACGAGGTTTCGTCGGAGCATCTACCACAGAGTCAGTCCACGAAAAGCTCTCCCAAGGTTCCTCTGGCGCGGTCGGGGCGGCGCGCGCCCGAGCCATTGAGTCATAGAAGACATACACCGGTGACGGGTCGGACGGCCATTTTGATTATAATCCTTTTGCGATGCGGTTCGGGAGAAGGAGAGGGTAGCTGTGAGGCTGATTCGAGGGTTTCGATGCGGTCGTGTGAGGTTGCGAGTTCATCCGAGGATGGTCTGATGTTAATCGCGCTAAGGATACAAGTCACGTGCAACCCGGGAACTCACGCCTCCGGCTCAACCCCGGGCACGCTGGGAAAAGAATCTCGACTGGTGAGGCCGTACTCGTGCTTGCTTGACAACTGCGAGAGTGAGAGCGACAGCACGAGACTTGGGCTTTTGCACGCCACAACAATACCTGCTGCCATGAGTCTCCGCATAGCCGCCCGGCGGCTGACGCTGTCAGGTAAGTTGATCTTTGCTGGTTCAGCAGAGCTCAATTGGCTCGTGTGTTCAACCTTTGGCTGACAATATTTCCACTCGCACAGCAAGGGCCCCGAACCATCTTCCAAGCTCTCAATCACCTGTCTGGTCTGCCGGCCTCGGATCCTCGGTACAGCGACGACACAAATGGTCCACCAATATCTTCAAGGGATGGGGTAAGCCTCGCACAAAGGACAACTTGGCGGCCACGGGCGATCCCGTGACCGGGCAGCTCGACGACCCCAAGAACCGCGAACAGTTTCTCGAGCGCAGCATGTACAGCGGTGTTGAGGACAACATCTTCCAGGACGAGATCGAGGCACCTCAGAAGGGCCCGTCGACCGAGGCGACCCCCGGAGCGGGCGAGATGGAGCAGAAGACGAAGGAGAACATGGCCATGGTTGTGGACCCCGACCCCCGGAGTCGCATCCGCTGGCAGCGCAAGAAGGTCATTCAGATGGTCCGCCGCAACGGCCGCCTGACCAAGGAGGAGCGCATCAAGATGTCAGAGCGTGAGCTGCTACACAAGAGCGAGTTCATGCCTACGAGTGTCAAGAAGCTTGTCATGCTTGCCCGCCAGATCGCCGGCAAGCCCGTCGACGACGCCATCACCCAAATGTCATGGTCCAAGAAGAAGTTTGCTGCTGAGGTGCGGTACTACCTCGAAGAAGCTCGCGACTTGGCAATTGCCCAGCGTGGCATGGGTCTGGGTCAGGCCAACGGCGAGACATTCACCAAACCTCGCAAGATCCAGACCAAGGAGGGCAAGTGGATCGAGATCACCGACCCGACACGCATGTATATTGCTCAGTCGTGGGTGGGCCGGGGCACCTGGCGGGGAAAGAAAATCGACTACAAGGGCCGTGGCAGGATGGGTATTATCCGACATCCTAGCACGAGTACGTATCAATGCTTCAGAAATCATTATTTGACTGATGCTAACTTTTCCGTTACACAGGCTTGACCATCCTGCTCAAGGAGGAAAAGTCCAGAATCCGAGAGTATGAGGACCGCGAGGCCCAGAAAGCCAAGAAGGACCCTGGGTGCATCTGCCCAACCGACCCGTCTACGGACAACGGCCGTACTACTCGTGGTAGAGTTTACATCCGCGTCATTTGTGTTGGCAGGACAAAAGAATTGGAGAGCCTAGGCATTGGCGGGGTTTGCATGTAATCCCTCTTAGACACTTGTAAGATATGTACACAAGGGAATGGTTGTACAATTGAGCAAAAATAAAGAAAGGCCTAGTGCCATTGAATCTGCCTTTCAATTCCAGATTAACATATTCCCCCCCTTCTCCGATAATAAATGACACCTGCATCAGTCATCTCCGAAAAAAGAACTTGCTGGCTCGCTCGATATAAGGGCGTTCGAGGAATATCACGAAAAAGGAAACGAAATACAAATTCGGCAACGCCAGCCGGCACAAGTTGAGGGGTAGATCAAGTAGCAATCCTAATTTCCCTTGGCCTAGTCAATGAACTCCTGATTCTTAAAAACCATGGCCAGCCCGGTTGCATAAGATGGGGAACGTATAACATCAAAATGCCTTGGGACCAGAATCGGTCAACATGTGGGTTTTTCTCCGCTTCCAAACTCCAAGTTTCAAATTTGGCCCGTCACTGTAATTATCATACCATAGTTCGGGGCGTTGTCCGTGGCACCATATCCTCGTAGCGGTTGGCAACCATCTCCAGGTCATATGTATCCTTCTCGCGGAGAGATCCATGGTCGCCTGAGGCATATGCCCTTCCGCCGCCGGGGAGAGGCTGAGAAATTGCAAGGGGTGGTCCTCGCTGCCGTTGCTGCTCCTGCTTGCGTCTGCGTGATTTAAGGAGGAAGCAGATAGCGACACCGATCAGGGCGACGGCGACGGCACCAACACCAACACTGATACCGATTTTAGCCGAGGAGGATAGTCCAGAGTCAGAATCCTTGTCTTTCTTGGAATCATCATTCTTGTCCGCAGCAGAGGTTGCTGATGCGCCGGCGTCAGCAATATCAGTAGTACCCGACGCAGTAGCAGCAGTTTTGGAGGCAGATTCAGTAGCCTAGGAATGATATTAGTGGTGTGTTTAGGGTTTGTCTATGTTGTCATGCTTACAGTCGCCTCGGCGGCGGCGGTGGTGGTGGCCTCGGCGGTCTCAGAGGCCTGGGTAGATTCAGGTAGACTAGAGGTCGACGGTGATTCCTCAGACGAGCTGGCTTCGGTGCTGGCAGGAGTTTCGGTGGATGACACGACTTCGGTGGGTGACGCCACTTCGGTGGTTGACGCCACTTCAGAAGATGCGGCAGCCGTGGAAGCAACCTCAGCGGTAGACACAGCAGATGCAGAAGCAGAAGCAGAAGCCGATGGCAACGCAACGCCTTGGGAAGTCAGTTTTCTAGCCCAAGAACACGAAACAGGCTTGTTAGCTTACCCGCGCAAAAATCGGAATTAAGATACTCGTTTGTTTCGGTGTCCAGAGCTTGACAACGGCCAGTCGAGCATTCTCGGACGCCGGTCACGAAAGAAGGGTTCACACATAGACAAGCACCATCTTCGGCGCTGGTACAGCTGAAAGTGGTGAACTGGTCTCTGAGTTCATTGGTACATGTACCCTGGAAACGATACCAGTAAGCATGGATGTGAGTGGGAGCGCGCGGTTGACCCCTTCTGTGCGGAGCTTGGATGTACTTACAATGCAGTCAGTGGCTGCCGACACGCCGAGAACATGCAGGGCGCCCAGCGCACCAAGAGCAGAGAGCAAGAAGCGCATTTTAACGGGCGGCAGAATGGATCGAGGTGAATATAGATGGCGATGTGAACGCCGTAGGGTATCGGCGGATAAAACGAATGTCTGTGGGTTTAAACGAGGGACGGGCGGGCCAGAGCCAAAGCCAGGACGTGTCCGGACAAGTCGATGAGAGCAACAGGAACGACGAAGACCAGAGACGACCAGCTGGATCCCAGGTTGGGGAGGTCAAGTAGAAAGCGAAAAATGAGAGTCGGTAGTAGTGGGACAAGGGCGGTCCAACGTGGCACACGATCCGTGCAGCAGGTGATGCAGGCGATGCAGTCGATGCCGGGTCGAATACGAAGAAATGGAGGCTGAAGAAGGGCCGGGATAGGTCGGCCAACAGCGTTCAAGGAATGACGAGGTAAGCTGAAGGAGGATTCGGAACGGCGAGTGAATGAAAGAATCGAATCGGTGACGTGGTAGGATGGAACTGGAACTTGGGACACCGAAGAGAGTGGCGGGAGTCCCAAGACGCGATCACCAAACCGGGGAAGGAAGAAGAAGGAGAGGAAGAAGACGAAAGGAACGTAGAAGAGGTTGAACAAGACGGTTGTAGAATGAATGGAGCCCAAGCGTGACCAGTGGGTTCGTGATGACGAGGATCACAAGAGAAAGACGTCGCAACAAAGGGAGATGAGGAATGAAGAAGAGACAGACTGGGTCAACGAGATCTTTGGGGGGGGGGGGGGGGGGATGTGGAATTGAAGGGAATGGTGATATTGTCCAGGGCTCCCTGGCGCTAGGTCCTTGGTAGGTCACTCTTAGCGGGCTTAGGCGTTGGATCCGCCAGGTACCCGGGGAGGCAAGTACCTCCTGCAGGTGCGGGCTCGGTACATGAGGAGAATTCCAGCCAGGGCGACCCGGCGGGGGTGGGAGGGCTTGAGGGCTTGGATTGGATAGCGCTGGCGGCATATACAGCACGCGACGGCCAGGGAGGCCTGAATGGAAGCCCTGGAAGCCCTGGAACCGTTGGAGGCCTAGGCTTGAATTTGGGTGCCCTAGAAACGGCCCCTGTTCTCGTGCTGCAAGTCCCGGGAAGCCTCCGGTTTCCATTTTCCAAGGGCAGGAGGCATGCACAGTGCATAATCATACGGGATGGAGTAAACCTGACCACCCATGCATCGTATTTCATTAATGACCGCCAGGCTGTACTGCGCAAGTCCAGGATCCGAAAGTCCCGGACTGACGTGAATAGGGTCCCGACCCCCTGACGCCGTGTAGAACGCCCCCGCAACACCACACCTTGGCGGGTAAAACGTACTGTACCTAACCCACCTCGGACACAGTGCCACCCATCTACCGACTCGGGTCTTGGTGCCGCCCGTGTTCTTCTGTAGGCGCCTGTCACTCACAGATCGTCCGTCTGGGGACACACACACTCGGGGTTTCATCATTGCCTCGCTACTTCCTCGCCCAATTGCGCCTGTGATAACCGTCGGGCACAGGTGGCGCAATAGCTTTAGATATATCGGGAGGCCAATGCTACGTAGTGAGTGGGATGGCTCTCGGGTACGAGGTAGTATCCAGTCCCTTTGTGCAGATAGCGGCAAGACATGTCCCTCCCGTCTGCGAGTTAATTTACTCCAGGCGATGCAGGTCAGATGGCACTGCCCCGATGCCCGAGGCAGACCGGCTGACCGAATAGTCGGTGTTGGCAGCTGCAGCGACAAACACTCGGTCATGCGTTATTCTAGCAGCGGTTGTATTATGATGGACACTGAAGACCCCAGCTAATTATAACCCCAGTGCGCGTCCTTGGATCCGGGGCCGCAGCCTATCAGCGACAGGTGCGTCCCAGAACGAGACAGGGTGGGCAGATGAAAATCCTAGGCCTGGTCTCCAGCCGCAATCCTTCGTCACCTCGCAGGTGGAGCATAATAAGTCTGTTCAGCTGCCAGATGAGGAGTTCAATGTCGGCGGGAGGATGAAGGATGCCAGTGCTCTGCCTCATCATCTCTCTCACGGACGTCGCCGGACTGGGGAGCACGTAGGGAGGGAACCGGACATGGCTCGGGCTGCCTTTAACCCTCCTAGGGCACTATTACGCGTTGAGTGTAAAGCCTCACGCAATCTCCCTCCGACGTTTAGTATTTCCGATCAGGTCAGGTTTGGGGCACTGGCGGTCAAACCAACAGGTGGTTTCGGAGGGAAAGGTGCAGACAGCGCAGCACGTATCATGTGCATGCAAAGATAGTTCCGTGTATGCACCCGCCGGCAGTGATCGCCCTCCTTTCCCTTGCGTCTAAAACATGAGATCTAAGTCGACGGTTGACTTGCGCCATGGGTTTGCATGTGGAGCGTTCCGGATCGGCATCAGGGATAATCCTGTCGAGCAATGCACGTTGGGAGGAGACAGGAAACAAAAATATTTATACGATGTCGGGTCGCCAGTATTACTAAGACGAGAGCCCTAGCAGTCCTGCTTGATAAAAGTTCGAATAGGTCGGTGTCACATTGCTGAAATGCCGAAAGGGAGATGCGCAGAGATCTAAGCAATCGGTACGGAGTACGAGGTAACAGAGTCATTTGCCCGCAGTAACCTCCATCATTTTCCGTTTCATGTGTGTCTTGACGATGTTGGTGCGGATCAATGCAGAACCAACCCAGGCGCGCAGAACGGCCGCTAGGTCTAGCGTGAAACAATAGCCCGGCTTCCCACCTCGCATCTTCCCCGCTACCGTTACGGCGATACGCTGGGATCACAGTGAGTGGGCTGTGCGCGATAGGCGGCGAGTGCTCCAAAGGTGGTCTCTGTCTGGTCTTGATCAATTACATCTCGGTTCGTCTCATCTGTGGAGTGGTCGCTCGAGGTTGCTTTTCTAGACTCCACATCCACAATTGCAGTCGCAGATCTACATCGCATGTCAAAGAATGCCATGGACGCTGCGCTGGTTCTGCCAAAGCGCTGAGAGAGTCGGGGCAAGAGAGTATTTTTGGGCGCGCAGGAACAGGCGGGTTCCACCACGAGCCTGGGATAATCGATGGCAAGGAGCGTCGCATACGAAGTACATGTCATTAGAATCTTGGCAGAGAAACCCAACCAGCGACCCGACGGCTTCCGTGTCAGGATCCCAATCAGGATTTCGACTTCCGCGTTCCCTAATCTCATTTCCTAACATACGTAAGCAGCGCATCGACATCCCGACGTATTACCAGACGGACCCTCATCGAAAGTATCTCTGCTTCGTAGAGCTGAGAAACCGGTCCCAGGTTGACTCAAGCCAAGCTGGTCACTATCGGTATAATTTCCAGAAAATCGCTCGCCAAGGCACAGCCCGAGCGAAACCCATCAGCCAAGAATCTTCACCATCCAACTTTCATCATGCATTATATCAAATTTCGATATTTCACAGGAGAAGGGTTCTTCCCGCTGGTCGCGTTGCAGAACAAGCCCTACGTCTCCGATCTGATGAACCCCCCTGTCTTTGGCGTGAATGGTCTTAAGACAGGGCTATGAATACTACGAAGTACAATGACATCCAGATCTCGGAACGAAGCGAATCCGATGGCGCCAATGAACTCAGTATCGCCCTGACATACTTGATGCTCGGATTCGGATTCCTAAATGGCTTGCTCGGTCCTTAACTTGGGGGCTTTGTGGGCTTTTGCGCCACGAGATTTCAATAGGCGGCATCCAGAGCTGGTCCCGTTATTGTGTCAGTCGGTCCGCTGCAACCGACGTATTAATTCAGTATGGCGGAGAGGATATTGACACGACTCACAACGGCCCAGGAGTGACCAAATCGAGATACTTGGTGGAAAAACAGGAGTGCTTGATACGAATTTTCCATACAGACGCGGGCCTCAGCTCGCGGACGACTCCATGTAGGTCTAAAATGTTGTGCCCGTTTAGATGCGCCCGTCAAGCAACCTCGGTAGCTGGTGGTCGTGTGTTGGCCAAGCATTGTTTTATATTGGCTTGCGTATCTCTCCTCATCTTTCAGAATGTCACCATCCTCTCGGGCTCGTCGGGTCTCACCAGGGCAACACAGCCCAGACGGGGTGGCATCCCTAGGTCGTCCACATAAAGCATACATATTGGTGCACCAGACGTGACGTCCTCACACCACAAGGTTAACAACCGAAGGCCCAGGAGTCACGGGATCGTTAGATCCATATCTGGTCTAACCCCAGGTGATGGGAATAACAGCTCGGGGATAATTGGCCCTCGCACCAGTATCTGCACCAAGAGAACACCATTCAGCACTGGACAGCCTAGCTTGGGTCTAGACCGTCCGCTGACCCATCCTGTTAGAGAAATGATCGGCAGTCGTATCACTGTCCTCGCGAAGCGAAGAACCAAGGTCCAATTTTGGGCCCGGACCGGGGAGCCGGAGTCCGAATAGGGTGCGGATCAAGGAGAGATGAGCAATCCAGAAGCAGGGAGTTGGCAATCAAGGAAGTACGTAACGCTCTTGGGAAAGCCAAAGCATTCATATTTTCGGGTTCAAGAGATAAAAAAAGCAGCGTCGCGAAGGGGCGAGCAGACAAAATAAACATGGAGGAGCCCGTGCGGATTGTTCTAGGCCTTGAGAGACTGCACCATTGGCGCTCGGCATTACATCATATGACGCGCTCCAGAAAATGAAAGATGGCGGGGGGGCTGGCGCCGCTGACACACATTCACTGTTGACCAAGCTACAGTTCTCTACAATGTGCTAATTGGAAGGGGTTGTTGAGCCGTCCAGACAGCTATTATAAAGAAGACAACAAGAAAGAGGATTAACAATAATTCCTTCTTCTTACCGAGGCATCTATGTCTGCTTACGGTCCTCCGCAATGGTACCTAATGTACGGTATATGAGGCCCCCACTCGATGGTCTAAGGCACGAACGTATGCCATGCGGGTCAAGGGCGCGCATCGATTTGAAAGACATTGAAATAATCGTCTATTAAGAGCCGCGCCTTGTTGTTCTTCTAGATTTATAAGGTTGAGTAACGACGCAAGCAAGATGTTGGGGGCCTGGAGTGGCACGTCAAGGTACCTTGTACTATAAGACACGACATCAGCGCAGCGTAATGTGGAGCGCGTGCTCCTTCCACTGCCTGTTCAACGTCGATCCTTATTTTTTCCCCGGGTTGAACTCCCGCTCTCGAACTTCGCCCACACACGCACACCAACAGATGAACGCACTTTGTGTTCACCAGCTCTACAGCACACACATCAGAGCCGTGCAGCCAGTCCTGGAGACAGGCGCTAACTATCCGGCGCCGTTTACTGGCTGCTGATCACTCAAACAAACAGGCCCTCGCGCCAACCGCATCGGGTGGAGCCTCGTCCTCTGACTCCAACTTCCTCTGTCGCAACAACGATCTTTCTCCAATTTGGGATACCCTCAATATCGCGACCGTCGTCTGCCTGCGAAGCAACCCCCGTCTAACATCCGCCGTCCGCGGGCCCCCGTTCTCCATCCGCTATCCAGCAATCCGCATCCAACTCTCTCCCCTGCCGTATGGCCATGGCAAACATGGCCAACATGGCCAAGCCCGTCGGCGAAGACGGCTGGCTCGCATACCTCGAAGAGACCATCCGAAACGCCTCCGACCTCGAAAATCGCGTCCATACCGTTGAGCAATACAAACGCGCCGTTGCCGCCGAGCCCGGCAGCTTGCGCATCTGGCTCTCTTACTGCGACTACTTCTGGTCACTCTGGGAGGCTACCCAGGCCCTCGCCAGTGATGGCTGGACCGATGAGGAGCGCATGATGGGTCGCGAGCTGTTCTCCTTTGGCGCTGCTCTTGATCTGTGGCAGCAAGGCTACGAGGCTATCCAATACCGCCTCAACGACAGCCACCTGCTCTGGGATCGCTGGTCTCTCTCGAAATGGAGCTGCTCTCCACGACGCGCACCCCCGAGGGCATCAAGCGCATCACCCATCTCTACTGCGATCGCTTACAGACACCCCACCTGACCTGGGAAGAGACCTCTCAAAACTACTCCAACTTCCTATCAAATTACAACCCTGACGCCTGGTTAGACTCAATGAAAGATGTCACCAACAATGCCCAGGAGGTCAAACGTCTCATCGCTGCTCGCGATCCCTTTGAGCTCAAACTCAAGAAAGCATTTTCTGACGGTGAGGTCGAGGCTCAGAAGGGTGCCATGACGGAATATCTGGACTGGGAAATGCTTCAGAGCAGGCGCAGTAAATGACTACCCCAAAATTGGCATCGACATATGTCGCGGCCTCTACGCCCGAGCCCTCACCGGTGTTCTCGCCACCGACCAGGCCACCTGGTACAGGTATATCGTCTTTCTTTCGTCCTCCAACTCCGACCTGCAGGCCCCCGGGAACTTGCTCGATGTTCTTCGCAGAGCAGTTCAACGCTGTCCTTGGTCAGGGCGTTTGTGGAACAGGTATATCCTTTGCGCTGAGGAGACCAAGCTGCCATTCGCCGAGATCGAATCCATCAAGCACACTGCGACCAATGAGAGCCAGATTCTCAGGGACGGAATGGAGGGCATGATCGGAATGTATGAGGCATGGTGCGGTTTTCTGAAGCGGACAGCCATGGATGTCACTGCCACGGATGAATCTGTCGATCTCGCCGATGTTGGCTTGAGTGCGGCGCTGGAGGACGTCACTATCATCGGTCGAAGACTTTACGGGAAGGACTTTCAAGGCGACCCCAAGTTTCGACTCGAACGTATATACATCCAGTACTTGACTGAGAAGAAGGGCGCCATCGATGAGGCCAGAGCTCAGTGGAACAAGTTAGCTGCGGTCCAGATCCATGCCAACAACAACGACTTTTGGTTCAGATATTACATGTGGGAGATGCTGATCTTCTCATCAACGAGCGTCCAAGAAACTCGGAGCCCGACGCCCTCGTCTGCCAACGCCAGCTTCCGGACCCCGTCATTGGCAACCGCCGTTCTCGTCCGGGCTGTCTCGCGGAAAACCGTCGACTGGCCAGAAAAGGTTTTAGAAGTTTATATGCAACATTGCAATGATTATGAACCACCACTCTCGGTTCGGAGAGCGGCTGATCGAGCGCACAAAACCGAGGAAGCACTCAACAAACGCCGGGCCCACGAAGAAAAGGAGAAGGCTGCCCAGTATGCGGCGTATTACCATGCGCAGGAAGCGCAGGCCTCAACCGAGGAGGCAGACCCCCATCAGGGCTCCAAGCGGAAACGTGAATCCGTTCCGCCTGCCCAGGACGAAAATACCAGTACCAGCAAGCGGCAGAAGAGTGACGTTGACGACACTGCATCCCAGACTTCTGCAACACAAGATCTCAAGAGGGACCGGGAAAACTCGACCATCATCGTGACCAATCTCCCCAGCGATGTTGCTCAGACCAAGGTCCGTCAATACTTCAAAGACTACGGACACATCAAGAACGTCACAGCTCTAGTGCAGGACAGCGATGGTAGGTCCTCAACGGCCCTGATTGAGTTCTCCACGCCCGAGGAAGCCCAATCTGCGTTGCTCCGAGATGGCAAATACTTTGAGCAATCGCAGCTCAGTGTCAAGTCGGGACATGACCTGACTGTCTACGTGGCCAACTACCCGCCAGCGGCGGATGCAAAATACATTCGTCAAATATTCAAGGATTGTGGAGAAATCCTCAGCATCCGCTGGCCGAATCTACAGGCAAATACCCGTCGTCGGTTTTGCTATATTTCGTTCCGTGATCGGGAAGCTTCAGGCAAGGCCGTCAAGAAAGAGGGCACCGTCCTCGACGGCCAGTACAAGCTGTTAGCCAAGTACTCGGACCCCAGTCACAAGAAGTCACGCGATGGGGCGCTTGCAGCAGGCCGAGAAATTCACATTAACAACCTCGACCGAGCCGTTTCCGAATCCGACTTGAGACAAGTCTTTTCCCAGTATGGCAAGATCACTAGGGTCAACGTGCCACAGACTTTGGCAGGCAATAACCGAGGCTTCGCTTTCATGGACTTCTCAACCAAGGAAGAGGCGGAGAAGGCGGTTGCAGAGACGAAACAACACCAAGTTCCGCAGGAACTTTCTTGAGGTCGCGCTGTCGAAAGAGACCAAGTTCAAGCCCACAGCCAGAACCGTTACCGCCGGGCGCGAGTCAGCCTCTCCCGCACCTACCTCTACTCGCGATGATGAGGGAGATGAAATAATTCTTGATGCCCCAAGTGACAACCAGAACAAGCCTACCGCTGCCGAGATCTTAAGCCGTACGATTGCACTAATGGGCCTTCCCGATACGGTCAACGATGCGCGTGTCCGAGCCCTTGTTGAACCCATGGGTGATATTGTCCAGCTTATTCTACAGCCAGCTCACGGTGGCGCCAAGATTGAATTTGCAGACGCTGCCAACGCCGGGAAAGCGGCCCTCCAACTCAATGGCATGGAATATGAGGGTTCCAAGTTGCGCACCGGTTCCGTCGATGAGTTGCGACATGCCAAGGCCGAGCGCCGTTTAGATAGCATTGTCTACGGGTCCAAGGGGTCCACCTCCAAGGGCACCAACTCCAAGGAGACCACCTCCAAGGATGCCGCCACCAAGAGCATCATGTCCAAGGGCCTGATGCCTCCGCCAACAACCATTCGCCGACCGGTTGCGGGTCAGGCTCGTCCCCGGCGTGGGCTAGGGTTCGCTAGGCCTGCAGCTTCCGCGGCATCCAAGAATGGCACAGAAACCAACGGGGCACCAGCGGCGAAGAAAAGCAATGCTGATTTCAGGGCCTTGTTTGTTCCCTGCTGGGAAGGGTGATGCCAAGGACCAACTCGAGGATCAAACCAAGGACCAAACTGAGAGCCAGACCGAGGAGAAGACCAAGGACCAGGTTGTGGAGCCGAGCAAGGATGAGGAAAAGTAATGTGTCCGTGATCTCTGTTTGTTTAGCAGAGTCATGTCGTGTAGCATAATTGGCGTATCACGAGGGTACAATATCGAGGAAGAGGGAAAGGCATGTGCATGTACTATTTGAAGCGGTTCAGGGGGTCTCGTTTTTCTTTCAGCCTCCTTTCTCGGTCTTTGCTTAATTGTATGAGGTCCAGCAAATTGAAGGTTGAATTTAAAGGTGGAGAGGTCGATGACACTTCGGTCACCGGTCGAGTAAATGCTTGCTTGAGGGGTTGAATGGCATTGGCTCTTGACTCCAGTAAGGGATACTTATGTATGTAAATGTATTGATTTATCCTCGCAAAACGATCCTGTCAGCGAGGAGAGCTACTTTTTGGGTCTTAAGGGACTTCATGTCCGCCGCATTCAAGGCCTCAAACTTCAGTGAACCTTGAAGCCGATATCCCAGGGAACTAGTCTTCGTTCATGACCAAGTCTGTACAGTTAACGAGAAATTAAGGAAAGGTTTAAGTTGGTATGCGCTTCTACTCTTAGCACATTCATCCCTATCCCAGACACGAACCAGCAACAAAGTTGTTGTCTGGGTCGTCCGGCTTACATATGCTGGCCTCCTGCCAGTTCCTATTCTATGCGATAAGTTGTATGGAAGACCCTGCCGTGCTATGATTAAACCTCAACCTACCATGTGCAAATGTGTACAATGTATCCTCCGTGGTACGAGCCACCCCGTCTATCTATCCATGTATGCTCCGAGATGCTCCGGTGATATTGGTGTCGTCCAGCAAATAACCCAGCCAGTTGATCACACCATGTCCCTCATGCCTTGCTCACCATTCCAGTTGTCTGCCTATCCTCTCCAAAGTCTTGTGTGAATAGCTTCTGCCAAACATCGAGCCACTTCTGTTGCTGTGCCGTTGGCAGTTTTCCTGGCTGCTTGAAGGACCGCGTCAGTAGTTCCCGGAGTCGTGTCCGAAGAACCTTGATGACCAGCATAGTCTTCCAGTCTGGCACAGAAAAGCGACCTCGGTTTCCATCCAGAACAATCACGCCGGAGTACATCTATGAAGGAGATGGGTCAGAAACGGGTCTCTAATATTGCAAACGAAATGGAGGGAAAGAACTTACATCACAGCGGACGTCGCCACAGAGCAGGGCAATGGCAAAGGGGTCCGTTGCGGTGGCCTCGTGAGCGTGGTAGACCCTGTATTTAATCATTAACACAAAACCTAGTGGTCCTGCCGGCGGTGGGAACTTACGTTTTCGACTGCATGATATGGTAGTAGGACAACCACTTCATATCGCGAGTGTTTCGGTTGACTGAGGATGGGTGAAGACTGATTGATTGGTTGGTGCCAATGTTCCCGCAACCCCTTGCTCCCTGGAGTATCCCGCACAAGAATCTTCGGATAGAAACTCCAGGCTATAACCGAAGCTGAAATAATGTCATTGTCGCTGTTCAAATTGACTCTGCTGGGCATCTCAAAGAACTGCTGTTGCCTCCGCCCGCGGCCAGACGAAAACCGGAGTCGCGATAGTGTCCGTCGCTCCTCTTCAGTCAAGGAAAGGAAGCCAGAATCGGCCAAGGATGTAAGAAGTTGACCTTTGAGGTCTTCAATGTTGGCCAGCGTCTGCTGGCTCAAGAAGTTCTTGCGGCAAAACTGAAATTCCTTTCCAGCGCCACCCGTAGATTGGCATACTCGCTTCCACGCAAGGTAGGCGTTGTAGATGGTCAGTAAATCGGAGTCTCCTCGGCGGAACAACATGCGAGCGTTGTCGGCTTGTGCTCGCTGCCCAAAGGGCGCGGAAAATGGCGACTTGGAGGACAAGATCGCAGCAACAGTAATTGCCATGTCCAAGCACTTAAACACCACACCCAACAGAATCAGCTTTCCCAAGAAAACATCCAAGGGCAGCCTAGCTAGCTGGTGTCCGAGGGGTGTCAGCTCCTCAGCAGCTGTCAAGGCGCGAACGTCCACCAGCGCGTCAATAGCACGGCGCATGTTCTTTGCGGACGGTGGGTCTAAGGCACTGCCAAGAGTCTCTTCAATCCCCCCAATTTTGCAAATCTTCACTCGTATGGCCAAATCCTGCAGCGAGAGGCGAAGCATTTCAGGGGTCTGTTGATCACTCATCAGAGTGTCATGTCGGTACTTGGTGAACATGTGGAAGCAGAGACCCTCTTGGACTCGACCAGCTCGCCCTCGCCGCTGCTTCGCATTCGCCCGGGAGATGAAGGTGTCAATAAGACGTGAGAGTTGGCGTCGCTCATCGAATCGCATCTCTCGATGTTTGCCGGTATCAATGACACAGGTAACATCAGGAATAGTAATACCTGTCTCAGCGATGTTGGTGGCAAGGACGATCTTTCGCATTCCAGGAGGGGGGATTAAGAAGGCTGACTCCTGGTCCTCTGTTGCAATGGTTGAATGCAGAGGATATACCAACCACTCTTTGGAAAATCGAGGATCTCCGAGGAGAGCGTCATTTAGTGTGCGGATTTCAGCAATTCCTGGCAAAAATATCAAGATTGCTTTGCTGTATGCTTGTAGATCATCACTCGTAGCAATACGGGCAATCAGCTGCACAATCAAATCAAAATCAATGCGGTACTCGTCGAATTGAGCGAGTGACGCGCGGGTCTTTGGCGAGTATCCCGCAAGACTCTTCGAGATATCGCTCTTGGGGCCTTCTGTTTCACTTTCGGCCAGGTCGTCATCGAGGTCAATCATCTTATCATTCTGCGAGTTGCCGGCTGCGTATCCGGTAAGCTCAATTGCATCTTCGAGATATCGAACCTGTACCGGAAAAGTTCGCCCAGGAACGTTGAGAACAGGGGCACCTCCAAGATAGGCCGAAAAGCGCTCAGCGTCGACCGTAGCAGACATAAGGACGACTTTGAGGTCTCGGCGTCGCTTCATCAAGTTCTTCAGCACAATCAAAAGGAAGTCGCTGTCGATGGATCGCTCGTGGACCTCGTCGAGAACCAAGTGCGTCACCTCTTGGAGATCATTGGACCCCTCAAGCATCCGCATTACAATACCAGTTGTTGCGAACACAAGCTTGGTCTCTCTGGAAGTGTTGGCTTCTAGTCGAATAGAATAGCCCACGAGTGACCTGTTGGTTCCTAGGTCATTCCTGTTCTCCCCAAGCTCTTCACTTACTCGGCGAGCTAGGGAAATGGCAGAGATACGCCGAGGCTCGGTGCAATACACCTTGCAAGCCTTGCCTTGGGAAAGCTGGTGCTCCAACAGAAAGGACGGTACTTGAGTACTCTTTCCACTGTGGTATTGTGAGTGTTTGTTCTAAGGAGGGGGGGGGTAGCCAGAATCATACCATCCAGTCTCACCGCAAACAATGACGACTTGGTTCTCGTCAACAGCGCTCAGAACTTGCTGTCTGAAGTTCCACATGGGCAGTTGCATCCGCGATTGCTAGTAGCGTGTCAGTGTACTCGCCAGCACCCATGTTTATCGTACACATACTAGCATGATTTGATATTTGCGTGAGCTAGACTTGTCTGCCCAGATCTTTTGGTAGTGCTCGGAATTTGATGCACTTTGTCGAGCACGGTCTTGACTACCGTCCTCGCCAGCGTCGTGTAGGTTTTTGGCCGCACCGCGGCCCCTGAATGCTCCTGGGAGGATAACACCATCCTCGAGTTCTTGGTTGTCGTGTCTTTCACGAACCAAAGCCCTCAAATCCTTCACTACAGTTCGGTCTTGAGCATCAATCTGGTTCTTTCTTGCTTCTGCAAGTTCGGACCAGAGGTCCCGCCAGACTGGGGGCAGCCTGATTCCAACCTTTTCTTCCTTAGGATTGCCACTGAATGTGTAGTACAGAGCTGCAGTCGCGATGTAGGCCTCCGATTGCTTCGTATCAGGCGTGGCTATGCCATTCATGGTGAAGGTGAAGTGGTAGGGGTCGGTGATGACTTCAACATCGGAAAGCGTGACGGGGGGTGGCTGTTCTTGGGGCTTTGACCAAAAGATATCGACGGAGTGGCGATTGGCAAAGGTAGCGTCTGATACAATGATAAAGGATACCTTTGCAGATGCATCTCTAAATAGCTTGGTGAGCCACTCGAGTTTCGTGTCAACAAAAAGGAAGCCAAAGTCTTACCTTGAGCGACAGGCCTCCTCCAGAGCCCTCCTGGGACTAAACCCTGTCCACTTTCCAAAGTCCCGACTACAATTTTGGTGCCGTCGGCCGAATTGATTACGGTCCTAGTCTCTCCTGTGGTGGCGTCAACTTCGTTTTGCGGTAAAGATGCGAAGAGCCCGCCGATGTCGTCTTCTTCATCGTCGGCCTCGGCCAGTATATCGGCTGCGATCTGTTCTGCTTCATCATTGATACCGTCCCCTGTCGTCTTCTCCGGGATAGGCTCTTCAGGCGGGGGTGATGAGTCTTCAATGTTGCTCTGAGTCTCCTTCTTTGCTGTAGCAAACTGTTTCTCCAGGGCGATCCTTTCAGGTCTCCATTTTTGCTCGGCCACGAATTTGTCAAAGAGGACGTCGCTCTCAATCTTCTTGATTTTGGCCTCAAGTTTGGCAACGGCGAGTTCATCATCGGCATTGGCTGCTTTTAATTTCCCTAGCGCTGAACCTCCGCGTTCGAGTTCCAGGAGCTTCGCCTTCGTTGCCAAATATTGTGGCTCAAGTTCGTCCGGTTCGATATCGCTGTCGCACGTAACCACAAGTTTCTTGGCTGGAGATGGCGTCTTGGGGCCCCCTGCCTTGTTCTTGCGACCATTGCGAGATTCAAAGTGACGAGGAGTGTTTGAACGGGTCGGAACCGGCGATTCTTGGGGAGTTTTCTGTCGCACATAGTTAGCACAGCAGATGTTTATGGTGAAAGGGGTGAAGCGAACCGGTCGTGCTTTTGGACACTGGCTTAGGCTTGCTCTCGTAGGCGGGAAGCTCCTCGAGGGGACATTCGCGAGCCAGCCAGTCCAACGCCTCCTCAAGACCCCAAATAGAGTCCCTGCCGGTGGACGATATGTTGGGAGAAATATCCAAAATGTACCGGATAACAGCTTCAACGCGCTCTTGGGGAAATTCGGCGACGGAAAGTGTTTGCTGCAAGGTCCATAGCCTCGTAATCATCTCCTCCTCGGGAGCCATTTTGCCGGCGCCAGAACTCTCTGAGGAAGCCAAGCTTGAGGCGGCAAAGCGGGTTTCGGCCTGAATCAGGTTGAGGACATGGTCCATGAGCTCTTGCGGCAGCCATTTGTAGCTGTTGACCGAGTCGGCCTGGCCGCGAAGCAGGCGACGGTCAGTTTCGAGTCTCGATCGCTGGCGTTGAGCATCTCGTTTGGTCTTCTGTGCATGTTTCTCGACTAGGAGCTGCAGTTCAGACTCCTCAAGCTGCTTCTCAAACTCCTCCGGGGTCAATTCCTTGTCCTTGGAAGCGGATTTGGCGTTGGCATCGCCAGGCGCGGCAGTCGAGGGTGGGGCGTTCTGCGACGATGGAGGGGCACTTTGACCCTTGGCAACGGTTGACGAGGGATTCGATTCAGGTTCGACAACCTCGGGCCTGGGCTTCGAGGCGATGGATGTGGTTGCAAAGCCTCGGGCCGGGTTCGCGGCGGGCTTCTTCTTTTTCTTTGCGCCAGCCATGGGCGGCGGGTGTAGGTTGCGGGTGTAGGTGGCGGGGCGGGAGGGCGGAAAGGGCAGTCAGTGATGATGTTTGTTGTTGGAGGCGACGGTTAGCGAGCAATTTAGGTACCTTGTCTCGTGCGGTGGGCGGCGAGATAGGCTGTGGGCCAACAATTGGCAGCGGAGGATGTGAGAGAGAGTGGATGCTGTGACGCAAACAGCGGGTAGGGCGCGTTTGATCCGCTCAGGTCATGAATGGGGAGCAGGTGTTTGCTGGAACTGAGTCAGACCGAACAGCCCGGCAAGCCTTAATAAGTTGGCCGGATGATGAGAGGCATGGGAGGTAGATCGAGTTATACGAGGGAATCCATGCTTCCAAGTAATTAGAGGAGAGCGAGAGGGAGGGAGGGAGGCTTTGAAAGAATGACATTGACGTGTGTGAACCGCCAAACCATTTACTTGGTACGGATTATCGAAGGACGAATATGCACGCAGGTCGGTCTTGATACCAGGTCGTTGTTTTGTTTGTTTTGAATAATTGGTGGCTCATTGGTTACGTCTGAGCATTTTATGACATTTGAACATATTCTCATCCATCCACTAAACCATTGAATAATATGTACTATCGGCCCCCAGCCCTGAAGCTACCACTGCCGCGAGCGGTGACACGGGGTCAAAATCCGCCGTGGCCGTGGGGAGCGCACCAACCGAAGCCCCGCCGTGACGGGGCACTTTCGTGCATCTGGGACGTGGGGTCAGTCCATCTTGACATTTCACTCCATCTCGACAGAAATATCCACGACTTTTAGTGCCCAAAAACCACCATCGTCAACCACCACCAACCACCCCGCCGCGCGCGCGATATTCCTCTCGGCCAACCACGCCCCAACCGACAATCCGCGCCCACCGCCAGGCGTTTGCGAGCTCTGGTAGCCCCAGATGATTCCTTCACCACAAGCTCCCGCGTCCGATCCCCAAAATGTCTGAAGTTGAGGCCAATGCCAACGGCGCCTCCGCCAACCTCGACCTGGTCGCCACCCGAAAGGCCCTGGCTTCATCCTCGACCGTCGTGCGAATAGCTCAACTCCGCGCAATCGACGAGAAAATAGCCCAGAAATGTGCGCCAACCCAGAGCTTCCCCCCCATCCAGCTTCCAACTTTCCACATCCCACTAACGCTTCTCCCAAGCCTTTGACAATGCCGAGCTGCTCCGCATCATCCAGCTCCTCTTTGGCACCCACGCTTTCTATATAGATCGAGAGTCCCGTCTTGCTGCCCAGAAGTGTTTGGTTACCTTGATATCCACCGGTGTCGATCCAAAAATCCTCGCTCCCCTCGTCGCCGCCCTGCGAAAGGAGACACAGAAACATGGCATTGCTCCCACGAGCGCATTCGTCCTCGTTGAGTGGTGCGCGCTTCTCATGCAGCACCTCGCAGACAGCGCGCTCTGGGATACCTTCGCCAAAGATATTCTGCTTGCTGATGCTGACGCCCTAGAGAAGTGCCTCCAACCCGTCTCGAGGAAGTCAGTCGCCCACTCTGCCCTCGTCGTCACGAGGAGGGGAATGCGGAAGTTGTTCTCCAATGCCGAATCCGGCGAAAAGCGCATGTCTGAAGCTATCAATGTCCTCACAGCCAAGGGTACCCAGTCTACGGCCAAGAACGCTGTCCTCTTAGGCGTCATTGCTGGCGTCTCCGCCAGAAAGGCTCCTCTCAAACCCATTGTCGAGGCATCCAAGCCCAAGTTCTATGAATTCTTCGCCAGAGAGCTCGTCAGCTCTCGCTCCGCAATCCCAGAGCACTTGGTCCTGGGCCTCGGAGATTTCTTTTGCTCCTTTGCTACCCTGGACGAGGTTTCTGAAGACCTGGTCCCTGCCCTCGAGAAAGGTTTATTGCGAGCCCCTGAGGTCATCCTTAGTGGTGTCCTTACCCCTCTAGTCAAGTCTTTACCCGACTCCTTCGACCTTTCTCAAGTGCTTGACCAAAAGCTTCTCAAGCCTCTTTTGTCGAATGTCAAATCGACAAATGCCACCATTCGCACTGGGGCTATCGCAGCTTTCAGCTCCATTGTGACTCGATGCCACGATGTAGACTCGGTGGATCACATCATCAACGAGATCGCAACTCCATTAAAGGCTGGCAAGCTTTCTGCTGCTGATCACCGAGTTCTGCATGCCCAGATGCTCGAAGCTACTCCACTGTCCAAGTCGAGCGCTGACACGGTTGCCAATGCGCTAGCCGTCGTCGCTAGCAAGGAGGGCAATGAAGCTGCTCTAGTAGCTGAGACTTCTGCTCTAGCCATGGCTGTTGCTTTCCTTCTTGAGAACAACTGTGAGATCGCCAAGCCCGTTTTGGAAGCATTCGCCAAGGGGCTCGCAGACAAGAAGCCTCCTTCTCGCAAGGCTTGGTTGCTGCGTGTGGGGTATATCCTCCAGACTTTCAAAGATGCCGAATCCGTATCCCCGGTGATGTCTGCCTTTGCTGAGGCTGTCATACCTAAGATCATCACTACTTTTACAGAAGTCGTTGCAAATGCCGCTACAGCAGTTCAGAACGGCCTTATCGTCGGTGCTTATATTCTGGCTGCTATATCCCCAATCATCCATGACCGCTTCCCAGGCTCATCCGCGGATACCGCCTTGTCCAAAGCAGCTGTTCCCAAGCACTGCCTCTCTGTGGACCCGAAGCCCTCATTCCTCCTGAATCATCGTATTTACTCCAAAGTGACGGGAGAAGAGGACCTGAGATGGTTCGCCCGAGCTCTAACTTCAATCTTTCAAGATCTGAGGCGCGAATCGGAGACTCCGACGGTCTTGGCCTGGTCAGAGGGATTTATCCATCTGATTACTTCTCATGGTGTTCCTGCCAAGGTCCAACAAGAAACATCAAAGGATTTATCCCAGCTCTACGCACAGAACCCAAGCTTGACATCGGGCTTTATTATCAGTGGACTTTGGGATTACCTGGATCAAGCTAAGACCCATGACAAAGATCGAAAAGCAGATGCTCTCAACCTCATCCAAGTTGTCAGGTCCATTTGCCTCCCTCCTAAAGAGGTGGAAAAGGCCGGCCACAGCATCACCAAGGAAGATCAAGAACTCCAGGCATGTTCGCTCTTAGTGCTGGCCCGTCCAGAGTTGATCCCAAGAGCAAACTGGATTGATCTCTGCCTTCGGATGGAGCTTGACCCAGGTGACTTGGTGCGTAAGTACCAAGGTGATCTTCTCGAGGAGATTAGAAATAAAACTTCTCTTGACCAAAAGGTATGGTTTGTGATTGAGTGCAATAAGATAAAAAAGGCTAACGAATTCCTAACAGGCCGACGCAGTGAAGAACGCTGCATACAATGCCGCTGCCGATTTGGCTTTTGTCGCTCCCGATACTACCATTCCCCCGCTGATGGAGTTAATCGGTCGTGACCTCGACGTTGAACAGCTCGAAGACATTGGCCCCGTAGAAGCCGCCATCTTCAGAACCCCAGAGGGCACTTGTTTCGTCGATGTGCTGGCAAAGAAGGCGCAACAAACGGTAGACAAAAACAAGAAGGATTATGACATCTTAAAATGGGAAGAAGAACTCAGAAGTCAACTGGAGAAGAAGAAGGGCCAGCAGCGAAAGCTCACTGCTGATGAGACTGCCAAGGTGCACGCTCAGCTAAAGAAGGAAAGTCATATCAGAAAAACGATCCGAGAGCTCGAGGCGAGGCTCCTCCGAGGCATCGGCATTATTAAAAGCCTAGCGACTGGCCCACCTACGGATGCTGCGCAATGGCTGGGCACAGCTGTTTCGCTTCTGTTGAGTGTCATGGACGCAGGTGCCAACCTGATCACGGGCGAAGCGGCACCCTTGGCCTACATTGTTTGCTCGGAGAAGGTTTCGTCTCGGTTAGGCTCCATGAGACCCTTCATCGGAGTTGCCACCCTCCGACTCCGAGGAACATCACTCCCAGATAATTACAAC
The DNA here is from genome assembly GCA_002991585.1 of Ilyonectria mors-panacis. NCBI lineage: Eukaryota > Fungi > Ascomycota > Sordariomycetes > Hypocreales > Nectriaceae > Ilyonectria > Ilyonectria mors-panacis. The sequence continues at coordinate 29,645 of PPHJ01000085.1, read as the reverse complement.
GAAGAGCCACTTGAAGATCTCGTCACCAGAGTGTTGTATCGCCTGAGGTTTGCGGGCGAACAGCGACCATTCGACTCAGTCTCGCTGATTTACCTTCTGCCGCTAATGCTCGACGTTCTCCGCAAGGGTGGAATTGGAGACACAGCCGATGATGGAGATGCTCAGCTCGTCTTGGCTATAGAAATTCTCTCCTTCCACACCGACGTCTGTGCAGATGAAGCTGTGCCTCGGGCTGAGGTTCTGTCAGTTCTCATCAGCTCTATGCAAAGCTACGCTCAGCATTACAAGCTCATCAAGGACTGCTTTGCCGATATGTGCCGCTGCATAGCACCCAATATGAACCAGGAGGAGATGGTTGTCTTGGCAAAGGGTGCTCTAGTGCCGGAAACCCGAGTCAGGTCATCCGTTCTGCAGTCAATCAGCGCCGAAGTCGACATGGCTGATCTCGGCTACTCTGATGAAATCTGGGTGGCCTCTCACGATGACGAGGAAGAAAACGTTGAGCTTGGTCAAGAGATCTGGGAAGAGAGCAGGTTCGAAGTCAGTGCCGAGGTACCCTTTGAGAATGCTTCCTTTCCTCCAGAGTAAGGATGGTCAGCTTCGGCGTGCTGCAGCAAGGTCCCTCGCCGAGGCCGCCAAAATGCACAACGAGACTTTGGACAGTGTCCTCGCAGAGTTAAACTCAACCTACGTAGAGCTTGCAAAGCCACGAGTTCAACTGCTTGACGAATTCGGCATGCCCAAGAAGATGGACCTTTCTGATCCTTGGGAAGCCAGACAGGGAATTGCCACAGCGTTCAAGGAACTTGCCCCCATCATCAAGACGACTCAGCTAGATGCATTCTTCGACTTCTTGATCGATTCCGGTCCATTGGGAGACAAAAACGGCGCAGTTCGCGGTGAAATGCTCGATGCGTCTATTCGGACCATTGAGATCCGCGGTAAAACCATACTCGATCGGCTCATGAAGAAGTTCGAGCGGACTTTGGAGCAACCAGACAAGGGCAGCGAGGCGGCCGATCGTGTCAATGAGGCCGTAATCATTATGTACGGTGCTCTGGCTCGTCATCTCAACCCTGGCGACCCCAAAATCCCCATCGTTGTTGATCGACTCGTGGCCACCTTGAGCACTCCGTCGGAGACTGTGCAGTACGCCATTGCCGAATGCCTCCCTCCCCTTATCCGGGCCTGCCGTGATAAGTCATCAAAATACTTTGGACAGGTCATGGAGGAGTTGCTCTCATCGAAGAAATATGCCATCCAACGGGGTTCTGCATACGGATTGGCCGGCCTCGTGATCGGCAGGGGCATCTCGGCACTCCGGGAGTATCGCATCATCTCAACTCTGAGGGGCGCGATGGAGAATAAGAAGGAACACCACCAGCGCGAGGCTGCGCTGATCGCGTATGAGCTCCTCTCAACCATGCTTGGGCGGCTATTTGAACCCTATGTCATCCAGGTCGTTCCTCAGCTGTTGACGGGCTTCGGCGACGCCAACGCCGACGTTCGAGACGCTTGTCTTGCTGCTGCAAAGGCATGCTTCGGAAAGTTGAGTTCTTACGGTGTGAAGCAAATCATGCCGACGCTCCTAGGAGGACTCGAGGACCAGCAATGGCGCAGCAAGAAGGGTGCATGCGACCTTCTCGGTGCCATGGCGTACCTCGATCCGCAACAGCTGGCGAACAGTCTGCCTGACATTATTCCACCCCTGACTGGCGTTTTGAACGACAGTCACAAGGAGGTCAGGGGAGCCGCAAACCGAAGCTTGAAGAGATTTGGTGAAGTCATCAACAACCCTGAAATCAAGAAACCTGGTGGGCATCATTCTCAAAGCTCTTAGCGACCCTACCAAGTATACGGATGAGGCTTTGGATGCCCTCATCAAGGTTCAGTTCGTGCATTACCTCGATGCACCCTCCCTAGCGTTGGTCACTCGTATCTTGCAGCGCGGCTTGAGTGATCGATCCAACACAAAGCGTAAGGCAGCCCAGGTTATCGGCAGTCTGGCTCATTTGACTGAGAAGAGGGATATCATTATGCATCTACCTATTCTTGTGACTGGCCTGAAGATTGCCGTGGTTGACCCTGTACCAACTACGCGAGCAACAGCGTCCAGGGCTCTGGGCTCCTTGGTCGAGAAGCTGGGCGAAGATACTCTACCTGACCTGATCCCTGGTCTTATGCAAACTCTCAAGTCGGACACCGGAGCAGGCGACCGATTGGGATCTGCCCAGGCGCTCAGCGAGGTGCTTGCGGGATTGGGCACGACCAGACTCGAAGAGACACTTCCAACGATTCTTCAAAATGTGGAGTCCTCGAAGCCCGCCGTTCGCGAAGGTTTCATGTCTCTCTTCATCTTCCTCCCCGTCTGCTTCGGAAACGGCTTTGCCAATTATCTTGGCCGAATTGTCCCACCTATTCTTGCTGGTCTTGCTGATGACATCGAGTCTATCCGAGAGACTGCTCTTCGTGCGGGACGCTTGTTGGTCAAGAATTTCGCTGTTCGAGCCGTTGATCTCCTCCTCCCAGAGCTCGAGCGTGGTCTTGCGGATGACAGCTACCGTATTCGCCTAAGCTCGGTCGAGCTTGTGGGCGACCTTCTGTTCAACCTCACCGGAATCAAAGCGAATGCTGATCCTGACGATGATGACGAGAACATCAAGGAAGCCGGCGCTTCCCTCAAAGAGGTTCTTGGAGAAGAAAAACGCAACAAGATCCTCTCTGCTCTTTATGTGTGTCGCTGTGACACGGCTGGAGCCGTGCGCTCAGCTGCCATTGCGGTTTGGAAGGTTCTGGTTCACAGTCCTAGAACCCTCAAGGAGCTTGTGCCAACCCTCACACAACTTCTTATCCGGCGCTTGGGAAGTTCCAACATGGAGCACAAGGTCATTGCTAGCAATGCTCTAGGAGAGCTTATCCGAAAGGCTGGTGATGGTGTACTCTCAAGCCTCCTCCCTACCCTTGAAGAAGGCTTGCAGACGTCGACCGACACGGATGCCAAGCAGGGCATCTGCCTCGCTCTTCGGGAGCTCATCGCTTCTGCCTCCCCTGAAGCCTTGGAGGACCACGAGAAGACGCTCATTTCGGTTGTCCGCACCGCCCTCACAGACTCAGATGAGGATGTCCGGGAAGCTGCTGCCGAAGCCTTTGACTCTCTGCAACAAATTCTCGGCAAGCGAGCGGTTGACCAAGTGCTTCCCTTCCTACTTAACCTGCTTCGGTCCGAAGACGAAGCAGACAATGCCCTGTCCGCTCTTCTCACTCTGCTCACGGAGACAACTCGATCGAACATTATTCTACCCAACCTCATCCCGACCCTCACGACTCCTCCCATCTCTGCTTTCGACGCCAAGGCTTTGGCCTCCTTGTCCAAGGTGGCCGGTCCTGCCATGAACAGGCGCTTGCCTAACATTGTCAACTCGCTCATGGACAATGAGATCAACTGCAAGGACGATGATCTACGCGAAGAGTTGGAGATTTCCTTCGACACGGTCATTCAGTCTATCGACGAGTATGATGGCCTGAACACTGTCATGAACGTTCTTTTGCAGCTTTTGAAACACGAAGATCACCGTCGCAGAGCGGCTACCGCACGCCATCTGGGCAACTTCTTCTCGGCGTCGAGCGTGGATTATTCAAGGTATAACCAAGACATTGTCAGATCGTTACTCAATTCCTTTGACGACCCCGACGTGGACGTGGTGAAGGCATCTTGGGCAGCGCTCAGCGAGTTTACCAAGAAGCTGAAGAAGGAGGTGATGGAGTCCCTCGTCATCTCTACCAGACAGACACTCCAGCGGGTCGGCGTTGCTGGTGCCAACCTGCGCGGTTTCGAACTCCCGAAGGGCATCAATGCCATCCTACCAATCTTCTTGCAGGGTTTGATGAACGGCACTGCAGACCAAAGAGTGCAGGCAGCCCTAGGTATCTCGGATATCATCGACCGTACCAGCGAGGCCTCTTTAAAGCCGTTCGTCACACAAATCACAGGTCCCCTGATCCGAGTGGTTTCAGAGCGCGCTACAGAGGTCAAGTCTGCTATCCTTCTCACCCTCAACAACCTACTCGAAAAGATGCCGACTGCCCTCAAGCCATTCCTGCCTCAGCTTCAGCGTACCTTTGCCAAGTCCTTGGCTGATACATCAAGCGAGATCCTGAGGACAAGAGCGGCAAAGGCTTTAGGCACATTGATCAAGTATACCCCTCGTATCGACCCTCTGATTGCCGAGTTGGTCACTGGATCCAAGACGGCGGATCCCGGTGTCAGGACGGCCATGCTCAAGGCACTGTACGAGGTTATCAGCAAGGCAGGCGCCAACATGGGAGAGGCGTCACGGGCTGCTGTTCTGTCTTTAATTGACATGGATACCGATGAGAGAGATGAGGCCATGACGATAACGAACGCAAAGCTCCTGGGCGCATTGATCAGCAATGTCCCCGAGGACGCCGCAAATGGCTTGTTGAAGAACCGGGTAGTTACATCCCAGTTCAGCAACTCGTCAGTACTCGCTCTGAATGCTGTGATGGTCGAGTCCCGGGATACATTGCTACAGGGGCCCCTTGGCTGATGAGCTGCCCGAACTCCTTTGCCAGGGCGTCACAAGCAAGAGTGTAAGTGATATGTGACATTTCTGGAAATATTTATACATGAGCTAACTTTGATGGGTAGGTATTTGTGGCTGACAATTGCATTCTGGCCACTGGCAAGTTCCTATTGTCTCCTCCTGCCAAGAGCTTCGAAGCCACCAAGGGTATCTTTGAGGCCTTGGCGACGGTTATCCAACCCGGCAACCCCACAGACTCGCGTCGACTTGCTTTGGTCGTCGTGCGCACGCTGAGCCGAAACGACATGGACATGGTTCGGCCTCATCTGCCGCTATTAGCGCAGCCCATCTTTTCCAGCGTGAGGGACCCAGTGATCCCCGTCAAGTTAGCAGCCGAGGCGGCGTTTGTCGAGCTGTTTCAGCGTGGCGGACGAGGAGAGCCGCATATTCGACAAGTTTATGGCCGGCCCCGGGGCAGACCTTCCAGCCAACACACCAAGAGGAGCATGGGAGACTACTTCAAGCGAGTGGCGGTGAGACTAGGCAACCAGGCACGCGAGAGGCGTGATGCAGAAGGGGGGCAGGGTGGATTAGGCCTTTCCAACGATGAGGCGGAGGACGAACGAGAGATCTGGAGCGTGGGCAAAGTGGATGTTGGGACCGATGTGTTTGCTTGAACGCTTGGACGATCAAGAGTGACGGCATTTGTGTAGACATGTTCCAACATTGTGGTTTTACTAGGTAAACATACCAAAAGAAAATGACATTTACGAGTTGCTTGCTTCGAGCGGATCACCAGACCTTGTGTAAATGTGTGGTGTTGTTAGCGTAGCCCAATAGCGCCACACATCGAGTGCTCTCAGCTATCAGCTCTCTACGCAATGGACAGTGTATCAATTCGGGGCCTAATTAGCTCGGTGATGCAGAAGGAAAATTAGCCAGAGCGGTCCCGCTAGCTACGAGGTGCTCCGATCGGAGAAACCCAAGTCAAGGGCCGAAGATACTTAGGGTAATGATCCATGGTTGTTAAACCCAGGGCCAAAGACAAAAACCACGGCGGGGAGGGTACGTACCTCAGCGACCCAACCCAAGTGGTGGGGTTCGATGGAGAGGGACAGTGGTTGTGTGGCTCAATATGGTCACGTGAAGCCACGGCGGTGACTCCATCGCCCTCGCTTAGGGCAGCCCATAGGTCCTAGTGCACGTGAAACCCACAAACCCCGAGACGAATGTGCGTGACCGAGAAATTCTAGCCTCGCAAACCCCTCTCAGACTTCATCCATCATCCATCGAGGACCGGCCATCACCACAAACGATAATCAAGATGTAAGTCACCCGAGACGACCCACGAGCAAGCGATACAACATCCCCGTGCTGGACGCAATGAAATTGATGGTCCTGCCATCGATTCGGAGCCGGGGAGCACGTCGTTGATAAGAGAGAGCTGGTAGCTAACGGTCATCTTTTTTCTTGCTATACAGGGTCAATCTGCGAACTCAGAAGCGTCTCGCCTCAGCCGTCATTGGCTGTGGTGAGCGCAAGATCTGGCTCGACCCCAACGAGGCCAGCGAGATCTCCAACGCCAACTCGCGCCAGACGATCCGAAAGCTCATCGCCGATGGTCTCATCATCCGAAAGCCCGTGACCCAGCACTCCCGATCTCGTGCCCGCGAGCTCAACCTTGCCCGAAGGGAGGGACGACACACGTGGCCAGGGTAAGCGCAAGGGTACTGCCGATGCTCGTATGCCCAGCCAGGTTCTCTGGATGCGCCGCCTCCGAGTCCTCCGCCGTCTCCTCGTCAAGTACCGTGCCAGCGGCAAGATCGACAAGCACCTCTACCACGAGCTGTACCACAGCAGCAAGGGTAACACCTTCAAGCACAAGCGTGCCCTCGTTGAGCACGTACGTGATATCACTCCCGGGCCAGATGGCCTTGACGGACTAGGGCGCCTGCTGACATGGAGACGAACAGATCCACCGAGCCAAGGCCGAGAAGCAGCGCGAGCGTGCCCTCCAGGAGGAGATGGACGCCAAGCGTGCCAAGAACAAGGCCGCCCGCGAGCGCAAGCACGAGAGAGTGACGGCGAAGCGAAATGCTCTCCTTCAGGAGGAGTAGACCACGTTGACAACGATGACATTTCGGTCTTGAGAGGAGGCTGCATTCGGAGTCTACGGGTTGGGTCTTTTTTTACGCCCTTCTGGTTTCTACAGTCGTACCGGCGGGGGTTCTGGCATGTAGCATTCAAAAATGGAATCGATGATGCTCGGATACAGGGTTATCTTCTCCCATTGTGTGTGTGTGTGTGTGTGTGTGTTTGTGAGGGACGGAAGAGTGTCCACTCGTTGTCTGCTTGCACATTGTACACTACTCGGGCAACCTTCCATTACGACTACCAGGCTGCTTGGATGTACAAAGGTAGCATATCGTCCAAGGTCCTCGCTCCAAGGCTTGTGCCAGTCTTTCCCCTAATCGATTTCGATATCTACAACTTCCGATGTTGGGTGTAAATATGACTTGCCCGGGACGAGGTGCATGAATCACCAGATAGCGTCATGAAATATAAAAAGAAAAAAGTTTAAAAGTTGTCTTCCTTCTTTGTGATGGGGATGCCCTGCCGGCACGAAGTCGGAACCCCCAGGCAAGCAAGATATTGCAGCGTGTACTTGGGTGCATCATCCTGAATCTAGAGCTACTGTCGTTTGAGCGGTCATCGGATAGCATGAATAAATGTAGTGGGAGGGCGAACAGGGATGGTCAGACGAGGGCTGTGGCGCATGGACTGACTGGCATCCCCGGGAGATCCAAGAGGGCAGTGTGGGTTTGTCGCCTGAGCTCCAGGACTCCGGAGGTGCTGAATTGGTGCATGGGATTGTAGTCCACAAGGTAAGGTAGCACTGAGGTGTTGTCCAACCCCAAAAGGGCTCTACTGAAGCGAGTAGTCCAGGCTATTTCTCAGCCTATTTCTCAGCCTATTTCTCAGCCTTCCCCTCCCCGCCAGTGCTTCCGCGCCCACTAATTGACAATTGGACCTGGAACTCATCCACCTTGACCTCCGCCACCAACCATCTCCTCCTCCTCCACTAACTTAGTCCGCCCACCATCTCGTCCGTCAATGACGTCCTGAGTGAGCTGGTCCTGCTGCACGCACAACTGTCGCCTCTCCATTGCTTCGCTTCCGTCGTTTTCCTCGTTGTGATACCCTTTCCTCGTCTCCGTCGTCCCCCTAACCGCCGTATTCCCGCGCTGCTCCCCTCCGCCAGTCCGGTCCATCCTCTCCACACCACGCCATGTCTCTCGCTGGCGTGCGAGGCACCTCGCGTGTGCTGCGCGGCCTTGCGAGGCCCGTTGCCGTCACCACCACGTGCGCGCGGGCCTCGTCCTCTTTGAGCCTCGATGGTCAGCAACAGGTCCGTTGGTGTCCAATTGATTCCAGTGCTGTCTTGTCCCTGTGAATCCCAGTCCTGACGTCGTCATCTTCTCTGTAGTTGCTCTCAGCCCACCTCGACAAGGCTGACCCCGCCGTCTTCGACATCATCGAAAAGGTCCGTCTTGGAGTCACCCTCGAGCTCACCCACTCAGAAGCCGGGATCTGAGTCTGACCTCTTGTCTAGGAGAAAAATCGCCAGAAACATTTCATCAACCTGATTCCCTCCGAAAACTTTACCTCCCAGGCTGTTCTTGATGCGCTTGGCAGTGTAATGCAGAGTGAGCCCGTAACTAGACATCAACCCAAACAGCAACGGCTAACCTTTCCATTAACCAGACAAGTACTCGAAGGTTATCCAGGTGCCCGTTACTATGGCGGAAATGAGTTCATCGATCAAGCCGAGCTTCTCTGCCAACATCGCGCCCTCGAGGCCTTCAGCCTTGACTCCAAGGCCTGGGGCGTCAATGTCCAAGGTCAGTAGCCTTCCCACACTTGCACGTCGCTGCTTGTCTATATACAACCCATTCACCAATGTACTTGAGTGGCTAACGTATTACACCAGCTCTCTCCGGGGCCCCCGCGAACCTCTACGTCTACTCTGCCTTGTTGAACACCCACGACCGGTTAATGGGCCTCGACCTACCCACGGCGGTCATCTTTCACACGGATATCAGACCCCAACAAGAAGATATCAGCAATCTCCAAATACTTCGAGACGGTGCCCTACCGCCTAGACGAGTCCACCGGTTACATCGACTACAATAAGCTCGAGGAGATGGCCACCATCTACAGGCCAAAGATCATCGTCGCCGGCGCCAGTGCCTACAGTCGCCTTATCGACTATCAACGCATGCGAGAAATTTGCGACAAGGTCAATGCCTACCTCCTTGCAGACATTGCCCATATATCAGGCATGGTGGCCGCCAAGGTCCTTCCGGGCCCCTTTGCCTTTGCCGACATCGTCACAACCACAAGCCACAAGAGCTTACGAGGTCCCCGGGGGGCCATGATCTTCTACCGAAAAGGCGTCCGGAAACAAAACCCCAAGACGAAAGAGGATGAACTTTACAACCTCGAGGGGCCAATCAATAGCTCCGTCTTCCCGGCCACCAGGGCGGTCCTCACAACCACACTATTACTGCCCTCGCTGTTGCGTTGAAACAAACCCAAAGCCCTGATTTCCACGCCTATCAATCCAAGGTTCTAGCCAATGCAAAGGCATTTGCCAAAAGGCTGAGCGAGCCCAAGGGCAAGGGCGGCCTCGGATATCAGCTCGTCAGCGGTGGCACTGACAACCATCTAGTCCTGGCCGACCTCAAAACCACAAGGCATTGATGGAAGCCGAGTTGAGCGCGTGCTAGAGCTGGTCGGCGTCGCTGCGAACAAGAAACACCGTCCCTGGCGACCGCTCGGGCCTTGTCCCTGGTGGTCTTCGCATGGGATGACTCCAGCTATGACCACCAGAGGCTTTAACGAGGACGACTTTGTCCGCGTCGCGGATGTCGTAGATCGGGCCGTGACCATTACCGCCCGTATCGACAAGGCTGCTCGGAAAGCGGCGGAGGAGAAGGGCGAGAAGAACCCCGGCAGGCTCAAGCTGTTTCTGGAGCATCTCGGTAACGGCGAGTCGGAGCCAGAGATTGTACAGCTGAGGAGCGAGGTCGAGGACTGGGTTGGTACATACCCTTTGCCGTGGGACACTTCACGATGAGGCGTATTTGTGAGCTCAATTTATTTCGACGGAACAATGAGAACGATAAGCCTGCGAGCAGGCCATCGTTCTATGTGATTAGTTGAGCCTAGGGTATAGGAGCTGCGGGATATGAAAGCCCCATCAGGATCCCCTCCAAGGTTTTGCCTTTGATATATATGATCTTGGCTTGGTTGTAAATGAAGGAGGGCCGCAGTTGACCGCACAATTCCCCTGAAAAATTGGCCCGAGTCGTTTACATGTATATTTGCTTGCATTGTATTTAAGCGCCAATCCCATCCCATTGCAAAAAGCCGATCAGACTCAATCATGGTAATGATCATCTAGTTGGCTGTGATATCGCTAAATACGCCAATAGAAAAATAACCCAACAGAAATCGTAAATTGCAACAGATCCACCATCAACCGCTACTCTCTGTCTGCTCAGTAGACTGGGTCTTCAGCTCTTTCCCAAGACCTGCATGTACTTGGCCTCTCCGCCAGCCTTTCGTAGTACTTCTTCAGGCTGCGAAGGCTGTCTAAGGCCTCGATACCCGACTTCTCACACAGGGCGTGCAGGACTGGCCAAACAACATAGTCCTACTAGCGACAGCTCCAGACCAGCGAGGAAAACTTCTTCGGCTTCGTCGGCGAAATTGTCCATATGGAAAGTTCTTGCATCAGGGGTTTTAGATCAACCCTATCAGTGCTTCTGTTTATCTGAGCTTTCATCGTCTGAAAGTGGGCGGGAAAACGAGTGCCACTTGTCCAGCAGGCCAAGGCCTGTTGGAAGCGGGTGAACTGGGTTTGCCAGTTCGTGGCACTCCGTGAGGCGGTTTCCGGGTTTGCTGGCGCCAATAGCGTGCATCAAGGTACAACATGATTGCGACGTCACCTTGGACAACTGACGAGTCCTTGTCGACGAATTTGATTGAGGGGCCAGGTGAGTTGACGGTGCCTTTTGCATAGTTGATGCCAAATTCGGCCTTATGAGGGCGATGCGGTTGTTGGACGAGAGATCATTGGAAAGGAAGAGACGAGGTGCGTTGCTCATATGCAGCACGTCGAAACCCTTGCCGTAATGGGCGTGTCCAGTCAAACTCGGGTTGCAGATTCTCCGTGCCAAGATGCCTTGAGCATCTCGACCGCCTCGGGGGTCTGGCCATTGATCACGGCATGGGCCTCCTCACGGGTCTTGCCAGTGGCACCCTGGCCCCAGATGAGGGGACCCATCGCGGTCTAGGAAGGTCCCTATCTGCGGAAAGTTAGAGAGATGCGGCCGGGTCGTACGCCAGCTCATGCGGCCGACTTTTCCTTCGAGGACGCTTTGTCTTGGCGGGATGGCGTGCAGCCACTCATGTTGCTCTTCAGTCCCAGTCGACACAGAGAGTTGTGTGGCAGTTGAGCACGCTGGCTCTGGCGCTTCGACTCGGTGCCGGAGCGTCGGTCCTTGAGGGGTCCTTATCGAGCCTCTTGGTCCTAAACCCACCATGGTGCGCTCGGCGCCGAGACTGACATTAGGGCAAATGTATGAGCCCTGACCGATATCCAGGGTCTTGTCGCTATGTTCAGAAATGTAGTCGGTGCCATCGCGTAAAACTGTATCAGGACGTGATTTCAGTGGGTGACCAAGGTGCTTCTCCGTAGCGGCTTTGATGGCCAAGGACGGTTGGAGAAGAATGGCATCAGTGGAGGAGACTCGTCGCTTGGATGGCGTAGATCTGGCATGCTGCCGTCGTCTGCAACCCTGGCCCTGGACGGCGACCAGTCGTGGAACTTCGCCGCCCTGGTGCATCATGTGGCGCCATTACTTCGTCTTTCAGCTTGGAAAAGAGCTGTCCGGCCAGAGTATCTGACAGGACATCCTTGATGATATGAGTGTCGCCTCAGCAAAGACCCTTTTGCAGGAAATGGCCGGTCGTCGGCTGGTGTTCAACTTTGGTTGCGTCCATGTCTGCTTTCTTCTATGGAGGGTGCACCTGGAGTTGGGTTTTGTGTAGATACTGGTGTAAGGGCCAGGTTTTGGGGACTTGGTGTAGATGTCTGGAGTTGCGCCTTGTCTTTACTGGAGATTGATGAGATGGGTGCCTCTTCATTGTGCTCGGAACAATGGACGGGCGACGGCATCTTTTAATAACTGCGGCATCCTTCACGACAACAGCAGCATCGCCGGTATTCAAGGTCTGTGCTGCGGTCTGTGGCTTTTGACGTGTCGTGCCAGTGTCTTCTTCGGTCTTCGATTCCTGCCTCAATAGCGGGCTCAATGACTCTCAGCTTTCCTCTGGTGGCTGGTGGTAGGACTCACTGTGCATGTCGTCGACGCCTTTTGGCTGCGGGCTGAGTGGCCTGTTTAGCGGGGCTGGCGAATCCGAAGCCAGCGCAGCCTGTCATATTCTTGACAATTTCTGCGTCAGACTCTTCTGCGACGGGCGTCTTGTCTTGCGCTAAGCGCCTCGCGGAGGTTCTAGGCGCTTCGATGAAGCCCTTTCGTCCGAACTTGTCTGAACTCCTGTGCAGCCTTTACCTCGGGCTGCATTCTTTCCATAACCTCCTTGCGTAAGACGCCATCTCACACGCCGTGAGCTCAATCAGCGAATTGATGGCCTTGGCTAACCTTACTTCCGTGCGGAACCCAGAGCAGTCGTGGACAACGGTAGGCCATGCGTGGCCTGCAGCATCCAGGCGCGGTTGCATAGACGCCCACGCTTCTCTGAGGGAGCCGCAGATGAAGACTTCATGCCATCTCCAAGGACTGGGTGTCACGTCCAAGCAGCTGCGTCGATTGAAAAGCGAGTAAGTGCGTCTTGTTGAGTCTCAAATCCGTCTTCTGGACGCATCTCGATGGCCCGGGGCGTATTCCAGCAACCCGAGCCCGGGCTTGAACGCTCGCGGGCTCCTCTACGTGGCTAAAAAAGGCCATCCGGGGACCGGTGGATCACAGGTTCCTCAACAATCTCAATCTGCGGCACCTTACGCGGCCCCGGATGACGCCGGACCAAGAAGGATCTGTTTGTCCGGTGGCGATAATTCATTTCGGTGTCCGCCCTGGCTGGTGCTCCGCGTGTCAAAAACTGTGACTGAATCCAGACGACGTCGCTCGACAGTCCTGAAGGCGTCTGCAGCCAACTATCGCCGCGCGCAGGTCCGACGGAAGCCATCTGCTTTCCAGCACCGGCAGAGCGCCATCCTTTGAGATGAATCATTCTGGAAAGTCAATGCCAATAAGGCCTTGCGGGTGGTGAGCTGGGAAGAGCGGGCGTGGTCAAAGGGAACATGGTGACGTAAGAAGGGGAGGTCACCAGAGTTTGCACAAATGGTCATCGGGGTCTGCGGTGAGATGAGAAGGCTTAATCAGCGAGGTCCTTAGGGCCTGAGAATGATACGTGCTGAGGCGTAGACGGGCAACAAAGTGCATCGACGAAAGATCAGATGAACTTTACAATTTGCAGGGAAAAAGACTGCGCGTGCTGTTGCGCGCGTCTAGGTAGCGGGAAAGAATTCCGTTGATATATTGAAGCGGAGGCTGAGTAACCGCTCTGCCTCTCTCATTTTCCGCACCGTCACTGTTGTTGATCTCATCTGCGCTCGAGGCTACATTCTCAGGCTCCCTCCGGGACGGGAGCATAATCTTTATTATGGCGGTGGGTCCGGAGCGGAGGGGAGAGAAGGGTACTCGAGGCGCTACATGAGATCAACAAGCGTTGGCCGGATAGAATAAAGAGAGCAGAGCGTGGTTCGCGCTCCGCTCATAGGTTCCCAATTGGCCGTTCAGCCTGTATCAGACGCGAGCAACACAACGCGAACGCTAGACTCTGCAATCTGCATCACGATCATTTCGTGCCCATGAACCGATCTCAGCGTAGATCATAGGCAGCACTATATTCTCTCGCTAATCGACTAGGTCTAGGTGACGCCTGTCTCATCTCACCGCAGGCCCCGATGACCATTTGAACCTGTTGACCTCCCTTCTACGTCACCATGTTTCCCTTTGGACCACGCCGCTCTTCCCCAGCTCACCACCCGCAGGGCCATTTATTGGGGTTGACTTTAGAATGACTTCATTCTCAAAGGATGGCGCTCTGCCGGAAGCGGCTGGAGCAGATGGCTCGGTTCTCGACCGTGCGGCCAAGCTGGCTGACCGCCTCAGGAACTGTCGGCGACCGTCGTCTGGGTTTCAGTCACAAGTTTGACACGCCCCAGCCTGCGGACACGCGAAATGATTATCGCCACCTGGGACAACAGTCTCCCAATGTCCGGCCGTCATCCCGGGCCGCGTAAGGTGCCGCAGATTGAATTTGTTGAGGAACCTGGTCCACCCGGATCCCGGAGGCCTTTCTAGCCACGAGGAGCCTAGTGCGTATAGCCCGGTCTCGGGTTGCGACATCAGGATCCGCGCCATCGACGATGCGTCCAGAAGATGGATTTGGAGACTCAACAAGACGCACTACTCGCCTTTCAATCCGACACGCAGCTGCTGCGTGTCCTCCGTGCCAAACATGTCATGGAAGTCTTCATCTGCGGCTCCCTCACCAACGTGGGGCGTCTATGCAACCGCGCTGGATGCTGCAGGCCACGGCATGGCCATTTACCGTTGTCCACGTACTATCGCTAAATCGGGTTCCGCAGAAAAGTAAGGCAGGCCAAGGCCATCAATTCGCTGATTGAGCTCACGGGGTGTGAGATTCTGTCTTACGAGGAGGTTATGGAAAAAACTATTGCAGCTCCTTTCCCAAGACTGGCAAAGGACTCAGACAAGTCGGACGGAAGGGCTTTCATCGTACGCCTAGAAGGCCGCGAAGGCGCAAGTCTAGACCAAGACCCCCGTTCGCAAGAAGAGTCTGACGGCCTGAATGGTCACAAAGGAATATGACAGGCTGCGACTGGCTTCGGATTCGCCCAGCCCGCTAACAAGGCCACTCAGCCCCAGCCAAAGGCGTCGACGACATGCACAGTTGAGTCTACCACCAAGCCACCAGAGGAAAGCTGAGAGTCATGAGCCCGCTTATGAGGCAGAATCGAAGACCGAAGAAGACACTGGCACCGGAACCGTCAACGAAAGCCACAGACCGCAGCACAGACCTTGAATACCGGCGATGCTTGCTGTTGTCGTGAAGGAAGCCGCAGTTTATTAAAGATGCCGTCGCCGTCCATGTTCCCGGCACAATGAAGAGCACCCATCTCATCAATCTCCCAGTAAAGACAAGGCGCCAACTCCAGAATCTATTGACCAAGTCCAAAACCTGGGCCCTACACCAGTATCTACACCAAACCCAACCAGGGTCACCTCCATAGAGAAAGCAGACATGAGGCAACCAAAGGAACCACAAGCCGACGACGGCCATTTCCTGCAAAAAGGGTCTTTGCGAGGGCGTCCACTCATATCATCAAGGATGTCCTGCCAGATACTCCTGGCCGACAGCTTCTTTTCCAAGCTGAAAAGACGAAGTCCAATGGCGCCACATGATGCACCAGGGCGGCGAAAGTTCCACGACTGGTCGCCGTCCAGGGGCCAGGTTGCAGACGACGCAGCATGCCAGTCTACCGCCATCCAAGCGACGAGTTCCTCCACTGATGCCATTCTCTCCAACCGTCCTTGCCATCAAAGCCGCTACGGAGAAGCACTTGGTCACCCACTGAATCACGGTCCTGATACAGTTTTACCGCGATGGGCACGATACATTTCTGAACATAGCGACAAGACCCTGGATATCGTCAGGGCTCATACATTGGTCAATGTGTCAGTCTCGGCGCCGAGCGCACCATGGTGTTTAGGACCAAGAGGCCTCGATAAGGACCCCTCAAGGACCGACGCTCCGGCACCCGAGTCGAAGCGCCAGAGCCAGCGTGCTCAACTGCCACACAACTCTCTGTGTCGACTGGGACTGAAGAGCAACATGAAGTGGCTGCACGCCATCCGCCAAGACAAGCGTTCTTCGAAGGAAAAGTCGGCCGCTGAGCTGGCGTACGACACCGGCCGCATCTCTCTAACTTTCCGCCAGATAGGGACCTTCCTAGACCGCGATGGGTCCCTCATCTGGGGCCAGGGTGCCACTGGCAAGACCCGTGAGGAGGCCCATGCCGTTATCAATGGCCAGACCCCCGAGGCGGTCGAGATGCTCAAGGCATTTGGCACGGAGAATCATGCAACCGAGTTTGACTGGGACGCCCATTACGGCAAGGGTTTCGACGTGCTGCATATGAGCAACGCACCTCGTCTCTTCTTTTCCATGATCCTCTCGTCAACACCGCATCGCCTCATGATGGCCGAATTGGCATCAACTATGCAAAAGGCACCGTCAACTCACCTGGCCCCTCAATCAAATTCGTCGACAAGGACTCGTCAGTTGTCCAAGGTGACGTCGCAATCATGTTGTACCTTGATGCACGCTATGGCGCCAGCAAACCCGGAACCGCCTCACGGAGTGCCACCGAACTGGCAACCCAGTTCACCCGCTTCCAACAAGGCCTTGGCCTGCTGGACAAGTGGCACTCGTTTTCCCGCCACTTTCAGACGATGAAAGCTCAGATAAACAGAGCACTGATAGGGTTGATCTAAAACCCCTGATGCAAGAACTTTCCATATGGGACAATTTCGCCGACGAAGCCGAAGAAGGTTTTCCTCGCTGGTCTGGAGCTGTCGCTAGTAGACTATGTTGTTTGGCCAGTCCTGCACGCCTGTGTGAGAAGTCGGGTATCGAGGCCTTAGACAGCCTTCGCAGCCTGAAGAAAGTACTACGAAAGGCTGGCGGAGAGGCCAAGTACATGCAAGGTCTTGGGAAAGGAGCTGAAGACCCAGTCTACTGAGCAGACAGAGAGTAGCGTTGATGGTGGATCTGTTGCATTTACGATTTCTGTTGGGTTATTTTTCTTTGGGCGTATTTAGCGATATCACAGCCAACTAGATGATGATCATTACCATGATTGAGTCTGATCGGCTTTTGGCATGGATGGGATTGGGCGCTTAAATACAATGCAAGCAAATATACATGTAAACGACTCGGCCAATTTTTCATGGGGAATTGTGCGGTCAACTGCGGCCCTCCTTCATTTACAACCAAGCCAGATCATATATATCAAAGGCAAAAACCTTGGAGGGGATCCTGATGGGGCTTTCATATCCGCAGCTCCCTATACCCTAGGCTCAACTAATCACATAGAACGATGGCCTGCTCGCAGGCTTATCGTTCTCATTGTTCCGTCGAAATAAATTGAGCTCACAATACGCCTCATCGTGAGTGTCCCACGGCAAAGGGTATGTACCAACCCAGTCCTCGACCTCGCTCCTCAGCTGTACAATCTCTGGCTCCGACTCGCCGTTACCGAGATGCTCCAGAAACAGCTTGAGCCTGCCGGGGTTCTTCTCGCCCTTCTCCTCCGCCGCTTTCCGAGCAGCCTTGTCGATACGGGCGGTAATGGTCACGGCCCGATCTACGACATCCGCGACGCGGACAAAGTGTCCCTCGTTAAAGCCTCTGGTGGTCATAGCTGAGTTCCCATGCGAAGACCACCAGGGACAAGGGCCGAGCGGTCGCCAGGACGGTGTTCTTGTTCGCAGCGACGCCGACCAGCTCTAGCACGCGCTCAACTCGGCTTCCATCAATGCCTTGTGGTTGAGGTCGGCCAGGACTAGATGGTTGTCAGTGCCACCGCTGACGAGCTGATATCCGAGGCCGCCCTTGCCCTTGGGCTCGCTCAGCCTTTTGGCAAATGCCTTTGCATTGGCTAGAACCTTGGATTGATAGGCGTGGAAATCAGGGCTTTGGGTTTGTTTCAACGCAACAGCGAGGGCAGTAATAGTGTGGTTGTGAGGACCGCCCTGGTGGCCGGGGGAAGACGGAGCTATTGATTGGCCCCTCGAGGTTGTAAAGTTCATCCTCTTTCGTCTTGGGGTTTTGTTTCCGGACGCCTTTTCGGTAGAAGATCATGGCCCCCCGGGGACCTCGTAAGCTCTTTGTTTTTTTTTTTTTTTTTTTTTTTTTTCTTTTTTTTTTCTGGCTTGTGGTTGTGACGATGTCGGCAAAGGCAAGGGGCCCCGAAGGACCTTGGCGGCCACCATGCCTGATATATGGCAATGTCTGCAAGGAGGTAGGCATTGACCTTGTCGCAAATTTCTCGCATGCGTTGATAGTCGATAAGGCGACTGTAGGCACTGGCGCCGGCGACGATGATTTTTGGCCTGTAGATGGTGGCCATCTCCTCGAGCTTATTGTAGTCGATGTAACCGGTGGACTCGTCTAGGCGGTAGGGCACCGTCTCGAGTATTTGGAGATTGCTGATATCTTCTTGGTTGGGGTCTGATATCCGTGTGAAAGATGACCGCCGTGGGGTAGGTTCGAGGCCCATTAACCGGTCGTGGGGTGGTTCAACAAGGCAGAGTAGACGTAGAGGTTCGCGGGGGCCCGGAGAGAGCTGGTGTAATACGTTAGCCACTTCAAGTACATTGGTGAATGGGTTTTGTATATAGACAAGCAGCGACGTGCAAGTGTGGGAAGGCTACTGACCTTGGACATTGACGCCCCAGGCCTTGGAGTCAAGGCTGAAGGCCTCGAGGCGCGATGTTGGCAGAGAAGCTCGGCTTGATCGATGAACTCATTTCCGCCATAGTAACGGGCACCTGGATAACCTTCCGAGTACTTGTCTGGTTAATGGAAAGGTTAGCCGTTGCTGTTTGGGTTGATGTCTAGTTACGGGCTCCACTCTGCATCTACACTGCCAAGCGCATCAAGAACAGCCTGAGGTAAGTTTTCGGAGGGAATCAGGTTGATGAAATGTTTTCTGGCGATTTTTCTCCTAGACAAGAGGTCAGACTCAGATCCCGGCTTCTGAGTGGGTGCAGCTCGAGGGTGACTCCAAGACGGACCTTTTCGATGATGTCGAAGACGGCAGGGGTCAGCCTTGTCGAGGTGGGCTGATGAGCAACTACAGAGAAGATGACGACGGTCAGGACTGGGATTCACAGGGACAAGACAGCACTGGAATCAATTGGACACCAACGGACCTGTTGCTGACACATCGAGGCTCAAAAGAGGACGAGGAGGCCCGCCGCGCACGTGGTGGTGACGGCAACGGGCCTCGCAAGGCCGCGCAGCACACGCGAGGTGCCTCGCACGCCAGCGAGAGACATGGCGTGGTGTGGAGAGGATGGACCGGACTGGCGGAGGGGAGCAGCGGGGGAATACGGCGGTTAGGGGACGACGGAGACGAGGAAAGGGTATCACAACGAGGAAAACGACGGAAAGCGAAGCAATGGAGAGGCGACAGTTGTGCGTGCAGCAGGACCAGCTCACTCAGGACGTCATTGACGACGAGATGGTGGCGGACTAAGTTAGTGGAGGAGGAGGAGATGGTTGGGTGGCGGAGTCAAGCGTGGATGAGTCCAGGTCAATTGTCAATAGTGGGCGCGGAACACTGACGCGCGGGAGGGGAAGGCTGAGAAATAGGCTGAGAAAAGGGCTGAGAAATAGCCTGGACTACTCGCTTCAGTAGAGCCCTTTTTGGGGTTGGACAACACCTCAGTGCTGACCTTACCTTGTGGACTACAATCCCATGCACCAATCAGCACCTCCGGAGTCCTGGAGCTCAGGGACAAACCCACACTGCCCTCTTGGATCTCCGGTGATGCCAGTCAGTCCGACTGCGCCACAAGCCGCCGTCTGACCATCCCGTGTTCGCACCTCCCACTACGTTTATTTCATGCTATTCCTGAATGACTCGTGCCTCAAACGACAGTAAGCTCAGATTCATGGATTGATGCACCCAAGTACATCGCTGACAATTATAGATCTTGCTTGCCCTGGGTGGTGTCCGACTCAGCTCTCTCCGCAGTAGGCCATTCCCCATCACAATAAGAAGGAACACTAAACTGTTTTAAACTTTTTTTCTTTTTATTTCATGACGCTATATCTGGTGTTTACATGTCACCTCGTCTCCGGGGCAAGTCATATTTATACCACATCGAAGTTGTAGCTATCGAATCTTGAGGGAAAGACTCGGCACTCAAGCCTATGGAAGCGTAGGACCTGGACGATATGCTAGCCTTTGGTACATCAGCCAGCCTGGTAGTCGTAATGGAAGGTTGCCCCGAGTACGTGTACAATGTGCAAGCAGAACAACGAGTGCACCACTCTCTTCCGTCCCTCTCAACCACACACACACACACACACAACACACAAATGGGAAGAAGATAACGCATAGTATACCGAGCTGATCAATAGATATCCGATTTTGAATGCTAATGCCAGAACCCCCGCCGGTACGACTGTAGAAACCAGAAGGGCGTATAAAAGAAGACCTCAACCCGTAGAGACTCCGAATGCAGGCTCCTCTCAAGACCGAGAAATGTCATCGTTGTCTAAACGTGGTCTACTCCTCCTGAAGGAGAGCATTTCGCTTCGTCCGTCACTCTCTCGTGCTTGCGCTCGCGGGCGGGCTTTTGTTCTTGGCATCGCTGGCGTCCATCTCCTCCATAGGAGGGCAACGCCTCGCGCTGCTTCTCGGCCTGGCTCGCGTGGATACTGTTCGTCTCCATGTCAGCAGGCGCCCTAGTACCGTCAAGGCCATCTGGACGCGGAGTGATATCACGTACGTGACTCAACGAGGGCAACGCTTGTGCAGTTTGAATGGTGTTAGCCCTTGCGCTGCTGTGGTACAGCTTTTGGTAGAGGTGCTTGTCTGATCTTGCCGCTGGCCACGCTGGTACTTGACGAGGAGACGGCGGAGGAAACTCGAGGCGGTCGAATCCAGAGAACCTGAGAGTCTGGGCATATTTACGGCATCGGCAACCTTGCGCTTACCTGCTGGCTCACGGTGTCGTCCCATCCCTTCGGGCAAGGTTGAGCTCGCTGCACGAGATCGGGAGTGCTGGGTCACGGGCTTTCGATGATGAGCCATCGCGATGAGCTTTCGGATCGTCTCTGGCGCGAGTTGAGCGTTGGAGATCTCGCTGGGCCTCGTTGGGGTCGAGCCAGATCTATGCTGCTCACCACAGCCATTGACGGCTGCGGCGAAGACGCTTCTGAGTTCGCAGATACCCCTGTAGGATAGCAAGATATAATTAAGATGACCGTTTAGCTACCGCTCTCTCTTATCCAACGACGGTGCTCCCCGGCTCCGAATCGATGGCAGAGACCATCAATTTCATATGCGTCCAGCACGGGGATGTTGTATCGCTTGCTCGTGGGTCGTCTCGGGTGACTTACATCTTGATTATCGTTATGTGGGGTGATGGCCGGTCCTCGATGGATGATGGATGAAGTCTGAGAGGGCGTTTGCAGGCTAGAATTCCCAGTTCACGCACTATTTCGTCTCGGAGGCAGTATAGGTTTGTGGGTTTCTCGTGCACTAGGGAAGCGCTTATTGGTCTGCCCATAAGCGACGGGCGATGGAGTCAACGCGCCGTGTGTCTTCCGTGACCATATTGATAGTCACGACAACAAAGCAATGTCCCTCTACCAAATACGAAACGCCCCACCACTTGGAGTTGGGTCCTGAGGTACGTACCCTTCACTCCGCTCCGTGGTTTTTGTTTCATTCTTTGGCCCTGGGTTTAAACAAAACCATGGATCATAGTACCCTAAGTTTTCTTCGAGCCCTTGACTTGGGTTTCTCGATTGGAAGCAGTCCTCGTGTAGCGTAGCGGCGATACCTGCTCTGTGCATAAATTTTACACTTTCTGCATCACTCTCGTAAGCTAAATTAGGCCGCGCATTGGATACACTGTCTCAATTGCGTGTAAGAGAGCTGATAGCTAGAAAGGCACTCGCATGTGTGGTGCGCATATTGTGGGCTACACATACAACCAACCCACATATATACACAAGGTCTAGTGATCGCCTCGAAAGACAAAGCAACTCGTTAAAATGTCATTTTCTTCTTGGTTTGTTCTACTTTTAAACCACCAATGTTGGAAACATGTCTACACAAATGCCGTCACTCATGTGATCGTCCGAGCGCTTCAAGCAAACACATCCGGTCCACATCCACTTTGCCCACGCTCCAGTCTCTCGTTCGTCCTCCGCCTCATCGTTGGAAAGAGCCCTAATCCAGCCTGAACCCTTCATGTCAATCACGCCTCTTCGCGTGCCTGGTATAGACCTCTAGTCTGCACGCGCCACTCGCTTGAACTAGTCTTCCCATGCTCTCCTTTTTTTGGTGTTGGCTGGAGTAACAGTGTCAGGTCTTGCCCAGGTACGCGGACCGGCCATTTAGACTTTATTGCGGTTTCTCTCAGTCCGCCATCGACTGAAACAGCTCGAATCAAAATCGCGCACTCGCTTGCTAACTTGCAGAGAGGTAATCACTGTAGCACGGTTCCCCACGCTTCGTGAAAATAGAATGTGCAGAGACTTGCGCTAATAGCGCAGAGTGATGCGCCGATAACCTGCATGCTGTTACTGAGTTCCATGTCGTTTTCTGGTCATCAGTACGTCTGCGAAACTCGGACGCTCCAAAGTCATAGTCGACCCGCGAGCTCCTTGATGAGGTTGCCGGGTTGGATAACCGTCGCCAAGCCTCAAGATACCACTTGGTGGCTTCGAAGCTCTATGGCAGGTGGAAGACAATAGGAACTTAGCCCAGTGGCCAGATGCATAGTGTTGTCAGCCACAAATACCTACCCGTGAAAGTTAGCTCATGTATAGAAGTATTTCCAGAAACTGTTCACATCTATCTCAGCGTTTTACCGACTCTTGCTTCGTGTGACGCCTCTGGCAAATGCAGTTCGTGGTCAGGCTCATCAGCCAGGGAGCCCATGTTGCTATATGCAGTTATCCCGAGCTGACTCGACCATCACAGCATTCAGAGCGAGTACTGACGCAGTTGCTGAACTGGGATGACACTACCTCCGACTTCTAGTTCAACAATACTATTTGACGGCGTATCCTCGGGTGACTACTTGTCTGAATCAATGCTAACCTCAGGAGGCTATTGCGTTTCTTATCGTCATGCCCTCATCTCTCTCTCGGTAATCCAAGGTATCTATAAGCTTAATTAGCAATTAAAGACAGAACAGACTACGTCCCGTGACCGCCTCTCCACATGTGGCGCCCTGCCTTGCTAGATAACCTAACCGTACCTCAGTGTGTAAAATTGCCATCTGAAGTCAACTCATGCCTGACTACTCCAGTAGTATGCCGCTGTCTGGAGGAATCCTCGCAGTAGACCAACTCTGATATTAGCGCATATCCAGATGGTCGATTACGTTCGGTTTATACTTGATCCAAATCGTGCCTATAAAGGCCTTTGCCGCTCTGTCGTGCGGAATTCTTCGGCGTAGATGATATGCCGCTCAAGGACTATGTCACAAATGATGACGCGTGAAGCTGATGGCAGGAATGGTCTATGAAGGGTCA
The DNA here is from genome assembly GCA_002991585.1 of Ilyonectria mors-panacis. NCBI lineage: Eukaryota > Fungi > Ascomycota > Sordariomycetes > Hypocreales > Nectriaceae > Ilyonectria > Ilyonectria mors-panacis. The sequence continues at coordinate 6,633 of PPHJ01000085.1, read as the reverse complement.
GTACGTGACGATCATATGTTAAAGTTCGAGTATTAGAGGTGTCTGTAGGATGTAGAGATAGGTAATATAAGACTGTGTGACCTCTGTAGCGCCGTTCTATGAAAACCACTCAGAGTTCAGGGGACCTGTGTAGTATTTGAGATGTGACTTACGCAACGTTCTGTGTAAAGAGGCCCTCCGCTGAGTACTAGGCGATGAAATTAATATACCTGAAGATAACCTATGAAGGGTGGACGTGCACTCTTTTGGTCTCTAGTACAAGTCTCCCCTAGTGTTCATCAAAAACTCCTGCAAGCGAATATTGGGGAATTAGTGTATAGTCTATAATAGAAGTGCACTAATACGGAGTAGAGAAGATCGAAATCGCATCTGAAGTTGGCACCAGCTCAACAGCCGAATCCTCTGCGTGAGTTTCTGATACTAGGCTAGAATGTGAATCGTGACGAAGGACTTCCATAACCTCCTTCTCTTTCAGCTTCATATGTCTTAAACTCGATGAGGCGGTGGCCCTCAACAATTGCCGTGATCAACCAACGGTCCACAATCTGAGGCCGGTTCTTCAAGGAATTGAGTAGGGAATATCTCTGACAATGTCTTGGTAGTAAGTATATATCGCATTGAATATCCACGCTCGACGCGAGAGTGAGGAAGTATAAGTTGCCCAAGATGCGTGTCAAGCGTAGCCGCGTCTGCGTACAAAGGTGATCTTCGTGTTTCAAAGAAGCTGCAAAAAGAACGTTCTATGTACGAGATAGTATTAGGCGCTCAAGTGAATACATCGTCTCATAGTAAGCTTTTAGAAATGGGAACAACGATGTCGAAGGAAATCTCCAACTCTGTTCGGCGTAGATCATCGTCCTTGTGCCAGTTGATTCTCAATTGGCCATGAGCGAGGGTATGACAAATGTTAATGGCAAGACTCGCCTTGTATCTGCGGCTAGAGACTAGGCCATCAGAGGAAACATATGAGGAGGCCAAAGCCGTTGGCGTCGAAAGCAGAAGTATTGCGAGAGTGAGATCGTATTAGATGAGGAAGTGACAGAAGAGACTGTAGGATTAAGAGGAGATCAGCAATATAGAACAGTCAGATCGAGATATATTGTATTAATCCCCGTGATACAGAGAGGTTAGAAGAGCGGACAGGGCATTGTCTGCTTCCGGATTCTTCCCTCGAGAGCACGCCGAAACAGGTTATATACCTTATATTAAACACTCAGAGTCTGAGAGGAAGCACTATATGGAGAGTAATAACACCCCCGAGCTTACCGAGTTACAATTACGTGCTGAGACTTATGACCGATAGATGACAACAGTGTGAAAGAGGTGCCAAATGACAGTTACAGAACAAGAAAGCAGCTATTCACCTGAGTATCTCTCATAAGCCAATCCTGAGTCTGTTAGTAATGAGACGTAGAGCCAATGATCGCCTCAGGGCGGTAAGCATTTACTTGAAGAGGGGAGGTAATTATTAGCAGTTAAACGCCTCGAAGACATCGCCCCCACCTAGATGAAGTGAGATGGCTCTATACTTACGTTGCGGTGCCTTCTAAGGTGAACTGTCCATACGGGGATTCGGGCCCAGAAAGCTCTCATGAGAGCTGCTCCCTCGCAAAGTAGCGAGTGGGACACGCATTTCCCTTGTACTTAAAGCAGCGAAGTCTCTACCTTTAGGATCTTGTTGTCTAGTCATCCCCACATGACGTCTGAGCAAAGCCTTCATTTCCCAAGCGTGTAGTCATATCGGTCCAAGAGAGGGGTAGAGGCTTCATGCTTTCTTTGAGAGCAGCTCATCATGCATTACTAACTCAGCAGAGCGATAGGCGGCTAGTGTGAGAGGAGAGCGTAGAATCTCTCTAAAGCTTTAGCTGTTTGAGGCAAGTACATATGATACTCCTATATAGGCTTCCCTATGTCTCTGGGAACTTCTCAACAAAGAGCATTTCCTTCCTTCGCGTTTATATACTAATGATAGTTAGTGGTGAGGGTGGCAGCAAGCTCCTTGAGTGTTCTAGTGATCCACCTGATGGATGTCAACCAAGCAAAGCTCGTTTATTTCCAAACGACGAGACTAATATTCGTGGTAGGACCTGACGTGTAGACGCTAACTCAGGCTTCTCTGAGTCCTCACATCGCTGATATCACTCCTATGACAGACCACATAATATAAGAGCAGAGAGATCCTTTAGTGTAGCCGTCTTTGCATATCTTCTCTACAAGGATATCCTCTTATATTAGGGCTAAAAGCGCCGGGCTTCCTTGATTGTTTCGTCATCCATCGTCTAGAGGATAGGTGTCGCTCTTTGATTCCGGTGAGGTATAGCTATCTTCTGTAATATTGTAAATACTATAGCTAGAAAAGAGTTTACAGAACTGGCTCCCTCACAGTTATACACACTGCGTAAACTCCTCATCTTAGACGTACATGTGACTCTCGTAGTTCGTACTGTCTATTCCAGCCTCTCTTCTATTAAGCCACTCACACACTCGCTCTGAGACTTATCTATAAGGAGGGGCTAGCGTGTAAGGAGAGATAATTTTTATCAGTGCTGCTCTTATCTGCATCGAGCGAATTTTCTTGACCACAAGCGTCCCCACGAAGAGCAGTCTCTCAGGATAGACTCGGATGTCATCAGCAAGGACCAGCAAAATGTGGGACAATTCGGCAAGATAATTGGCAAAGCCGTTCGAAGCAGAGGGCGAGGAAGATGAGAGAAGACATGAAACCTTCTGCGAACGGCGGGCTTCGAGGACTCCACATTTGAAGAATCGTTGCGAAGTGTCTCTTCGAGTCTCGGTCGTGCCCAATCCCGCAAGCACCTCGCTGAGCGCCTGGCAGATCCCAATCGGTCGCTGCTCCGGTGTCCGACTGAGAGTTTGCATAAGACCAGGGATCAGTCAGGTAATGATCTTCGCCCAGCAGGCGCTCGACCAAGGAGCCAGAGCCCTGGACGGCTGTTGCTCGCGTAGTTGGTACAGGGTCAACCACGGCAATCTTCAGGCCAGTCCACAAGATAGGTAGATGCATAATGATATCCCTCTCTCAGTCAAATTGAGCCAGACTGCGATAACCTGTGGCTGCCTTACGCTTTGTGTTGGATCGATCACTCAAGCGCGCTGCAGATACGAGTGACCAACGTAGGGAGGTGCATCGAGTAATAAGCACGAACTGAACCTGGATGAGGGCATCCAGCCTATCGTATACTTGTTAGGTCGCTAAGAGCTTGAGAATGATGCCCACCAGGTTCTTGATTTCAGGTTGTGATGACTTCATCAAATCTCTTCAAAGCTTCGTTTTGCGGCTCCCCTGAACCTCCTGTGACTGTCGTTCAAAACGCCAGTCAGGGTGGAATAATGTCAGCAGACTGTTCGCAGCTGTTGCGGATCGAGGTACGCCATGGCACCCGAGAAGGTCGCATGCACCCTTCTTGCTGCGCGCCATGCTGGTCCTCGAGTCCTCCTAGAGCGTCGCATGATTTGCTTCACACCGTAAGAACTCAACTTTCCGAAGCATGCCTTTGCAGCAGCAAGACAAGCGTCTCGAACGTCGGCGTTGCGTCGCCGAAGAAAGCCCGGTCAACAGCTGAGGAACGACCTGGATGAATTAGGGTTCAAATAGCCGCCCAAGCATGTTGAGAGGAGCTCATACGCGAATCAGCGCGAGCCTCGCGCTGGTGGTGTTCCTTCTTATTCTCTCCATCGCGCCCTCAGAGTTGAGATGATGCGATACTCCCGGGAGGTGCCCGAGATGCCCCTGCGCATCACCCGAGGCCGGCCAATCCGTATGCAGAACCCCGTTGAGATGGCATATTTCTTCGATGAGAGCAACTCCTCCATGGACCTGTCCAAAGTATTTGATGACTTATCCACGCAGGCCGCGATAAGGGAAGAGGGCATTCGGCAATGGCGTACTGCACAGTCTCCGACGGAGTGCTCAAGGTGGCCACGAGTCGATCAACAACGATGGGGATTTTGGGGTCGCCAGGGTTGAGATGACGAGCCAGAGCACCGTACATAATGATTACGGCCTCATTGACACGATCGGCCGCCTCGCTGCCCTTGTTCTGGTTGCTCCAAAGTCCGCTCGAACTTCTTCATGAGCGATCGAGTATGGTGGTTTACCGCGGATCTCAATGGTCCGAATAGACGCAAATCGAGCATTTCACCGCCGAACTGCGCCGTTTTTTGTCTCCCAATGGACCGGAATCGATCAAGAAGTCGAAGAATGCATCTAGCTGAGTCGTCTTGATGCATGGGGCAAGTTCCTTGAAACGCTGTGGCAATTCCCTGTCTGGCTTCCCAAGGATTCAGAAAGGTCCATCTTCTTGGGCATGCCGAATTTCGTCAAGCAGTTGAACTCGTGGCTTTGCAAGCTCTACGTAGGTTGAGTTTTAACTCTGCGAGGACACTGTCCAAAGTCTCGTTGTGCATTTTGGCGGCCTCGGCGAGGACCTTGCTGCAGCACGCCGAAGCTGACCATCCTTACTCTGGAGGAAAGGAAGCATTCTCAAGGTACCTCGGCACTGACTTCGAACCTGCTCTCTTCCAGATCTCTTGACCAAGCTCAACGTTTTCTTCCTCGTCATCGTGAGAGGCCACCCAGATTTCATCAGAGTAGCCGAGATCAGCCATGTCGACTTCGGCGCTGATTGACTGCAGAACGGATGACCTGACTCGGGTTTCCGGCACTAGAGCACCCTTTGCCAAGACAACCATCTCCTCCTGGTTCATATTGGGTGCTATGCAGCGGCACATATCGGTTGCAAAGCAGTCCTTGATGAGCTTTAATGCTGAGCGTAGCTTGCATAGAGCTGATGAGAACTGACAGAACCTCAGCCCGAGGCACAGCTTCATCTGCCACAACGTCGGTTGGAAGGAGAGAATTTCTATAGCCAAGACGAGCCTGAGCATCTCATCATCGGCTGTGTCTCCAATTCCACCCTGCGGAGACCGTCGAGCAATTAGCGGCAGAAGGTAAATCAGCGAGACTGAGTCGAATGGTCGCTGTTCGCCCGCAAACCTCAGGCATACAACACTCTGTGACGAGATCTTCAAGTTGGCTCTTCGTTGTAATTAATCTGGGAGTGATGTTCCTCGGAGTCGGAGCGGTGGCAACTCCGATGAAGGGTCTCATGGAGCCTAACCGAGACGAAACCTTCTCCGAGCAAACAATGTAGGCCAAGGGTGCCGCTTCGCCCGTGATCAGGTTGGCACCTGCGTCCATGACACTCAACAGACAAGCGAAACAGCTGTGAGCCCAGCCATTGCGCAGCATCCGTAGCCGTGGGCCAGTCGCTAGGCTTTTAATAATGCCGATGCCTCGGAGCGAGCCCTCGCCTCGAGCTCTCGGATCGTTTTTTCTTTGATATGACTTTCCTTCTTTAGCTGAGCGTGTGCACCTTGGCAGTCTCATCAGCAGTGAGCTTTCGCTGCTGGCCCTTCTTCTCTCCAGTTGACTTCTGAGTTCTTCTTCCCATTTTAAGATGTCATAATCCTTCTTGTTTTTGTCTACCGTTTGTTGCGCCTTCTTTGCCAGCACATCGACGAAACAAGTGCCCTCTGGGCGTTTCTGAAGATGGGCCGCGCTTCTACGGGGGACAATGTCTTCGAGCTGTAGTTCAACGTCGAGGTCACGACCGATTAACTCCATCAGCGGGGGAATGGTAGTATCGGCGCAGCGACAAAAGCCAAAATCGGCAGCGGCCATTGTATGCAGCGTTCTTCCTGCGTCGGCCTGTTAGGAATTCGTTAGCCTTTTCTATCTTACTTGCCACTCAATCACCCATTAACCTACCTTTTGGTCAAGAGAAGTTTTATTTCTTAATCTCCTCGAGAAGATCACCTTGGTACTTACGCACCCAAGTCACCTGGGTCAAGCTCCATCGAAGGCAGAGATCAATCCAGTTGCTCTTGGATCAACTCTGGACGGGCCAGCCACTAAGAGCGAACATGCCTGAGTTCTTGATCTTCCTTGGTGATGCTGTGCCGGCCTTTTCCACCTCTTATAGGAGGAGGCAAATGGACCTGACAACTTGATGAGGTTGAGAGAGCATCTGCTTTCGATCTTTGTCATGGTTCTTAGCTTGATCCAGGTAATCCCAAAGCTCACTGATAATAAAGCCGATGTCAAGCTTGGCGTTCTGTGCGTAGAGCTGGGATAAATCCTTGATGTTTCTTGTTGGACCTTGGCAGGAACACCATGAGAAGTAATCAGATGGATAAACCCTCTGACCAGGCCAAGACCGTCGGAGTCTCCCGATTCGCGCCTCAGATCTTGAAAGATTGAAGTTAGAGCTCGGCGAACCATCTCAGGTCCTCTTCTCCCGCAATTTGGGAGTAAATAACCGATGATTCAGGAGAATGAGGGCTTCGGGCTCCACAGAGAAGGCAGTGCTTGGAACACTGCTTTGGACAAGGCCGGTACCCGCGGCAGAGCCTGGAAGCGGTCATGGATGATTGGGGATATAGCAGCCAGAATATAAGCACCGCATAAGCGCGTTCCTGAAACTGCTGGTAGCGGGCATTTGCAACGACTTCTTGTAAAAAGTAGTGATGATCTTAGGTTATGACAAAGCCTCAGCAAAGCAGACATCACCGAGGGATACGGATTCGGCATCTTTTGAAAGTCTGGAGGAT